>JAYESA010000008.1:13136821-13556821 GCA_036927795.1 Iris macrosiphon
AACCATATATATCAACATTATATAAACACAACCCTAGCTAGTATACACACATCCATATATATAAATAACATTATATATCAATGGATCGGGGTGCTGTTGTACTGCCAGAGCGGGACGGCGCTGCACAGGCTGGTCGATCAGGGACAGCCGGGGGGGGGGGGGGCAGTTGCACCGGAGTGAGGGCGGTGTGGCACTGGTCGGATGGGGGGGGCTGCACAGCCGCCTTGTGCTGTGCGGGTGCACCGCCCGAGTCGGCCGGAGGGAAGTCGGTCGGTTGGGGGATGGGTTCTCTCAGGGAGAAGAAGAACAAAGGAAGAAGAAGAATAAAGAAAGAAGAAGAAGTTTTTGTATGGAGAAAATATGGAGGAGAAGAGAGAGAGAGAGAGAGGGGGGTTTCCACAACTAGGGATTAGGGCCTGCTTGGTTTATTATGAGGGTGATGGTTTTATAGGAGGATGTGTAAGGGATGTATGGTGGAGATGTTCCCATTCAAAATGGAGGGCTTAGATCTAACATGAAGACTTGCTTTCTTCATGTAAAGGAGGGGGAGGGAAATGTTGACTATGGTCAACACATGGTAAGCTCTCCATTTGGTCATGGCCAATAGGGTGAGGGCACCTAAATTAATAAATTACAACTTAGCCCCTTAAATTCGAGAAATTGCACGAACACATAAAATGATAGGAAAAATGTAGGGGAAATTATGTTTTGTGTTTTGCATGGTGAGGGGGTGGTGTGTGTGAGGCACGAGTTTAATTAAATGGGCATTGGAATTAATTTGGGGATTAAAAATGGGATTAGACAAAATTGGTATCCCCAATTTAAATATAATTAAAGTGTCCCGCATTTTTAAATTAAATGGGGGCACTTGGGGTCAAAATTCGGAAATGACGTAAGGTCAAAAATGGTGGGGGCTTGGAGTCAGTCTTGGACCCTTTAGTTGGTCCGGCTCAACGGGTTAAGTTGGTATCTCAAAATTGGGGGTAACGACACAGGTGTCCGACACGGAATTTAATTATGGGATTTCGGTTACGGAAAATTGTGCAATTAATTTAGAGCACAAAGAGATATGATTTTGAGTGACGGAAAAGTCCAGTGCCTAATTTGGCGAGTCAAGTCAGAAGTACAATAATTCGATAGAATTTATGGGCTGATATTGGGCTCCGAATAATTTAGCAATGATAGGGCGCGCCAAGGGTTTTAATTAAATAAATTAAAATACCAGACAAACTTAACTCCACTCTAAACCTGAACATCTGTTGCTAATCCAAAATTTTTCCAAACCAAACCTGACTATGTATAGAATTAATCAAGGGGGTTTACATTCTTCCCAACTTAGAAAAATTTCGTCCCCGAAATTAAAAGTAAAGCACGATAATAGCTAAGAGAATTTTAACACAACTAGTAATCAAATGCCATACGTAAAATCATACCTTGCTCCTCAAATAAGTACGGGAACTGCTGCCGAATAAAAATCTCGCGCTCCCAAGTAGACTCGCCTGGTGAATGGTGTTTCCATGCCACTCTGACCAGTCGAATATTCTGCCCCTTCAAAGTCTTCTCGCTGTGATCGAGAATCTCAACTGGCTGCTCTACGTAAGACAGACTGGGCCCCGACTGTAATCTCCGAATGATCAAGCACGTGGCTAGGGTCTGCGACATATCTCCTCAGCTGCGATACGTGAAATACGTCATGCACTCCTTCTAATGATGGAGACAATGCAAGACGATAAGCCACTTCGCCAACTCGTTCCAAGATGTCAAAAGGTCCGATGTACCTCAGACTCAGCTTGCCTCTGCCTCCGAATCTGATGGTACCACGAGTAGACGATATCCTCAAAAATACATGGTCACCCTCCTTGAACTCTAATGGCCTGCGGTGCGCATCTACCCAATATTTTTGTCCGTCCTGTGTTGCACGCAGGTGGCTCTGAATCTGCGTGACCTTCTCTACTGTTTGTGTCACCAACTCTGGACCAAGTATCTGACGCTCTCCCACGTTACTCCAACAAACTGGCGACCTGCACTTCCTGCCGTACAGTGCCTCATAAGGTGCCATCTGTATGCTAGCATGGTAGCTATTATTGTAGGAGAATTCCACCAAGTGTAGGTGGTCCTCCCAAGATCCTCCAAAATCAATCATGTACGCTCTCAACATATCCTCTAATATCTGTATCGTGTGCTCTGGCTGACCATCAGTCTGTGGATGATATGCAGTGCTAAACTTGAGACGAGTTCCTAGGCTCTCCTGCATACTCTGCCAAAAATACGAAGTGAATCTGGAATCATGATCCAATACGATACTGACAGGCACTCCATGTAACCGTACTATCTGCCTCATATACATGTCAGCTAGTATCTCTGTGGATTGCCCAACTCTGAAGGGCAAGAAATGTGCAGACTTGGTGAGTCTGTCTACGACAACCCAAACTGCATCCTTCCCGGTTGGGCTTCGCAGGAATCCTGTGACGAAGTCCATGGTAATGTGTTCCCACTTCCACTCGGGAATGGAAAGCGGCTGCAATAATTCTGCAGTCCTCTGATGTTCAGCTTTAACTTGCTGACAATCTAAACATTTTGCCACGAATCTTGCGATTTCTCTCTTCATCCCATGCCACCAGAAATGTTGCCTCAAATCTTGGTACATCTTCGTACCCCCAGGATGAATAGAATAAATCGAGCTATGAGCCTCGGTCATCAACTCCTAATGTAGCTCGCCACTCGGAACGTATAGGCGATCTCCATACCTCAATGTTCCGTCTTAATGAATCTTGAGCCCCGTTTGCATGTCGGCCTCTGTCCTTTCTCGCAGTCGTTTAAATCTCGTATATGTAGGCAAGGCTGCCTTGATACTCTCAATAAATGTGGACTAAACCTCGAGGTTGGCCATATGTCCATCCATGCCTGGCAATACAACTTAATCCCGAGTTCCTAAAAATCCTCTAAAAACTGGTGATGAGTCGTAAAAATATGCCATAGGCTTCCTGCTTAAGGCATCTGCTACTACATTCGCCTTGCCAGGGTGGTACTGTAACTCAATGTCATAATCTGTCATCAACTCTAGCCAGTGTCTCTGCCTCATGTTGAGCTCTTTCTGTGTGTAGACATACTTCAGACTTTTATGATCTGGATAAATCTCAACACGCTCACCATAAAGGTAATGTCTCCATAGCTTTAGTGCAAATATCACTGTAGCTAACTCCAAGTCGTGTGTCGGATAGTTCTTCTCATGAACTCTCAGCTGTCTAGATGCATAGGCTATCACCTTGCCATGTTGTATTAGTACACATCCTAATCCGCTCCCTGACGCATCACTGTACACTATAAATCCTCCTGATCCTGAAGGTAGTATCAAAATCGGTGTTGATGTTAGATGCTTCTTCAGCTCATCGAAAGCCGCTTGACACTTGTCGGCCCAGATAAACTCCTCGCCTTTATGCGTCAGTCGTGTCATAGGTACAGCTATCCTCGAGAAGTTTTCCACTAACCTCCAATAATATCCGGCAAGTCCGAGGAAACTCCTAACCTCTGTGACAGACGTAGGGGTAGGCCATGTCTTAACTGCAGCTATCTTCTCTGGGTCAACTGATAGTCCATCTCCGGTGATTATGTGTCCCAGAAACGGTACTCTATCCAAGCAGAACTCACATTTGCTGAGTTTGGCGTACAGCCTCTCATGTCTCAACGTCTCCAACACGATCCTGAGATGCCTCTCATGCTCCTCCTGGCTCTTAGAATATATCAAGATATCGTCTATAAATACCACCACAAACTTATCCAAGTACTGGTGGAAGACATTGTTCATCAAACACATAAATACTGCTGGCGTGTTGGTTAAACCAAACGACATGACTAAAAACTCATAGTGGCCATACTTCATCCGAAAGGCCGTCTTCGGAAAGTCCTCTCTCCGTACCTTGATCTGATGTTAGCCTGATCTGAGATCGATCTCTGTGAATACAAAATACGCTACTAAGCTAATGTTAGCCTGATGGTGATAGTTTTATAGGAGGGTGTGTAAGGGATGTGTGGTGGGGATGTTCCTATTCAAAATGGAGGGCTTAGATTTAACATGAAGACTTGCTTTCTTCATGCAAAGGAGGGGGAGGGAAATGTTGACTATGGTCAACACATGGTAAGCTCTCCATTTGGTCATGGCCAATAGGGTGAGGGCACCTAAATTAATAAATTGTAACTTAGACCCTTAAATTCAGAAAATTATACGAACACATAAAATGATGGGAAGAATATAGGGGAAATTGTGTTTGGTATTTTGCATGGTGAGGGGGTGGTGTGTGTGAGGCACGTGTTTAATTAAATGGGCATTAGGATTAATTTGGGGATTAAAAATGGGATTATACAAAATTGGTATCCCCAATTTAAATAGAATTAAAGTGTCCCGCATTTTTAAATTAAATGGGGGCACTTGGGGTCAAAATTTGAAAATGACGCAAAGGTCAAAAATGGTGGGGGCTTGGAGTCAGTCTTGGACCCTTTAGTTGGTCCGACTCAACGGGTTAAGTTGGTATCAGAAAATTGGGGGTAACGACACAGGTGTCCGACAAAGAATTTAATTATGGGATTTTGGTTACGAAAAATTATGCAATTAATTTAGAGCACAAAGAGATATGATTTTGAGTGACGGAAAAGTCCAGTGCCTAATTTGGCGATTCAAGTCAGAAGTACAATAATCCAATGGAATTTATGGGCTGATATTGGGCTCCGAATAATTTAGCAATGATAGGGCACGCCAAGGATTTTAATTAAATAAATTAAAATACCAGACAAACTTAACTCCACTCTAAACCTCAACATCTGTTGCTAAATCCAAAATTTTTCCAAACCAAACCTGACTATTTATAGAATTAATCGAGGGAGTTTACAAAATTGACACAAAATACCACATAACTTTCTTCATAGGCCTCCTATAAACCTAATTCCACTTCCTATGGGTAGCCTTAGTACATAGGAGGGTTTTTAATGATTAAAATACAGATTTAGAGTCTAAATAAAGAGGGAAAACTGAATTATACCTATTGGGAGATGAATTTCTAATGCAAGTCTCCAAATGAGTGTTAAGAGCCTTCAACTTGTGCTCCTTCCTCCTCCTTGTAGATCCTTGCCCCCTCCTTGTTCCAATAGCCACCAATGATGAGTAGAGAAGGAATTGGAAAGTAATTTGGGTAGGGATTGGTGTAGGAATGAAGGAATTTGGAAGAAGAAAATTCTAGATCTAGAATTAAAATAAATGGATGAAGAGAGAGTCTCTCTCCCTCTAGTGGCCGACCTTGCCTCCTACTCCAAATTACTATAAAAAGTCCACAATACCCCTTGGGGCTTGTCATGAAGGAATTAATTAAGGAAGAAAGGTTCTAATCCAATTGGTTTAACTAATTAAGTCATCCTCCTAATGAATGGGCTAACTATTGGGCTTATTTGTTGGGCTCATTCTAACTAGAATTAATGTTAATCCATGAGTCTAATCTAAACTAGTTAGGTCCACTAACACAAGTCCAAAATCAAAATATAATATCTCACAATAAATAAATAATATAATAAATAAATATTCAACAAGCACATATTTAACTAATTATGAAATAACTAAAATACCCTTGCTAGATAATATGGTAGTGACAGTATGCCCCTGCAGTCTGTCTGAGATATCCATACACACAAATCAGCCACGAATACTCCTCAAGATACTCCATAAGATACACCATTGGTTACTCCACAAGATACTCCACAGGATACTCCACAAGATAACCATATGGATAATTGGGACTACATAAAATCTAAGAAAATTCCTAGCAATGTACTAAGTGAATCTCTAGTTATTAATCCCTAGTTTTTTCTTGTATGAATTCGGGTGCAGCATTCCGCATAATCCATCCTAGACATGATGCAACAAAATAAGTTCTAATAGTAATATAGATAAATTTTAATATACATTGCTCAAACGGACTTATGTAAGCCACGATAACAATGAAGCCATGTGAAACCAAGTGAAGCCAAGTCAATCCAGGTGAAGCCAAGTGAAACCAAGTCAAGCCATGTCCGATGAAGCCATGTAAAGTCATGCCAAGTCAAGTCCAGTCAATCATGTCATCACGTGTAGCTAGGCAAGATCGGATGAAACTGAGTAAAACCAAGTCAAGTCAAGTCATCTGAAGCCATGTAAGTTCATGTCTAGTCAGGATAAGTCATCGCGTGTCTAAACAAAATCTAGAATAATCAAAACAAAATCGTAAAAAAATAAGAATTCCTAAAGAAAGAGCACGATCGGTATACCGTCGAAACAGTCCAGTACACCGTCGATATACCAGTCCAGAGATAGAAAAAATACAGCAGGTCTAGATTCCAATAAATTGGTATACCATCGGTATACTGTAGTATACCGTCAGTATGCCATTCCAAGTAGGCAATAAAGGTTCTGGAAAATAAAGTTCCATAAATTGGTATACCGTTGGTATACTGTAGCATATCGTCGTTATGCTGGCCAAGACAAATATCCCGAAGTCGGTTAACAATATCGGCAATGATCGGTATACCATCGATACATTGTAGTATACTGTCGGTATGTCGATAAGGTTCACATAAAATATCTAAAAATCTAAGTCGGTTGAAATTGGTATACCGTCGGTATATTGTAGTATACCGTCGGTATACTAATTTCCAAGGAAACTACCAGAACCAAGTCTAACTAGGAGTCAAGTCTAGTGGTAAGTCTCATATCATAATATGGACTAAATCTCACGGTCATAACTCCGGTATCGTTTTTGTTACTGAGTTACCAAAAAGGGATGGGTCAAGATTCTAATAGAAATTAAAACTGAAACGGTCACAAGGCTAGAAATTATGAGATAAACAATTATAGTAAAGCAAGTACAAGCTAAAAAGCTACAACCAAAGCTCCAGGAAAGAAAAATAATAGAAAGTAATGAAAGTTCATAGAATCGACAAGATGTACTTGCCTAAAGCGAGCTCCCAACCTAAACCTTCTAGTCCACCACTAGGAAGGGGTTCAGAAACTACACTCCAGGTCTCAAGACCAAGCTCCAAGATCAAGAGAGAAAGGATGAAGAGAAGAGAGAGAAAGAGAAAGAAAGAAAAGAAATGAAACTCAAGTACTATTTATAGAGAAACATCAAAAATATCAAAAAAGTGAAACAAATATCTACTGGACAATATACCGTTGGTATACTGTAGTATACTGTCGGTATACCGATCAGGTAGTAAAGTTTTAATTTTAAATTTTATTGAGCTTCCTTGAGATCCAATAAAATGCAATAAATAGCACAAAAATACGTATCAGCATAAAAAAAGAATACTGTGAGACGAGTCTCATAAACCTTTACCTAGATACGACGACACTGGTTTGCCGCTACCCTGGCGATAATTCACATCAGCACCCGTCTTCTTAGTATATGGAATACCATCCTTTTTCAAGGCCTCGTCGCTGATGGGAGATGATGCAAAAGGTATGGTTGCAAATGCAAAAAGTACTAGTATCAACTAGGCAAGAAAAATGGCAGCCATATATGTTCCAATAGAAAACACTCACAGGACCAATAACAAACGAGACATATTTACTAGCTAGGGTTAGAAGGACCGGGTAATGATATATGAATATATGTTTATATAGGTATGTATATATAGCTATGTGTTATATATGTATATATGATATATCTAAGTGTATATGTGTATGGTTGTATATATGTATATATGTATGAGAGAGTATATATATATATGTATATGTGTATGTTTATATATATATAAATATGTATGTATGAGATGTATATTGATATATGTATAGCTGTGTATGTTTACATATGTATGTGTATGTATGTATAGATATATATATATATCTAGTTGTATACTTATAGGTGTTTGTGTATATATACTTGTGTGTGTGAGAGAGTGTTGTGATGTATATATGTATAGATATATATGTTGATATATATATATATATATATATATATATATATATATATATATATATATATATATATATATATATATATAGTTTGTGTGTGTGTGTGTGTACTGGGGGGGTTGAGCAGCGTGTGCAGGCACAGTGAGCTGCAACAGTGAGGGCAGCAGGCTGCAGCGTTCTACAGCGCAGCAACTGTAACAGCGAGGCGTGCAGCAGCGCGCAACGAGGAGTGCGGTAGCAGCTGCAACAACGAGGTGTGCGTGTAGTAGGCAACATGGTAATGGTTTAGATAGTCTAGTTGGTTAGTAGCTTATTGTTAAGGTTAGTTATACTTGTTAGTATTAATGTTAGCAATTACTAGTTAGCTAAGTAATTATATATATCTATGTATGTAAGTTATTGTTAAGTACTATATGTAGATATGTAGTATTTTGGGGTAAGTTAGTAGATGAGTATCATATGTTAGTAGTTAGTATCTATGTTTTAGTATGTAATATATTTCATGGTTAGTATATGTGCATATAGTTTAGTTTATGGGTATTAGCTATATATTAGCTATATGAATGAGATTTTAAATTACCTTGGGAAAATAAGGTAAATGTTAAGGTATTGAGGGATGCTGATGGTATTTGAGTTTGGGTATCGAGATGAGATTTTAGTAGTGTGACACCGCATTAGTTCAAAGCCAAGGTATCCACTTAGCATTAGATTATTTAGGAATATTATATATTATTGATTGTATATGCATATTGAGTTATTATCCTATCTATTTACGTATCTTGCGATATGGTATCCTAATGATTTTCTAGTATCCTAGACATAGCTAGTATGGCCATGATGCATAATGTGTGGACTAATACCCTAGAATTAGACGCATACCACCTAAAGATAGCTAGTTTGACAAAGTTTGACTTATTTGGCATAAAATTGACCTAGTTTGACTATTTTGACTTAGAAATAGCTAGCTAGTTTGACCAAGTTTGACTATTTTGACTTTGAAATAGCTAGCATAGAGTTGACCTAGTTTGACTATTTTGACGTAGAAATAGCTTTTTGACCTAGAAGTTGACTAGTTTAACTTATTTTTATTCCAAATCTTGTATTAATGCAATATAGGTCTGTGACACCCGTTCGAATACTGTTTTTCATCATTTGCTCTGGACCACAGGCGAGTACATTCTCTGATAGTTTTTATTATTTGATTACTACAATAATTCAAGTATTTAGAAATATTACTTATGATTCTTGACACGATGTGTCACGCCCCAGTCCCAAAATACGCAGGACTTGGACACGTAAGCATCAGAGCCACATGTATATGGCAAATCCAATATATAGAAATCATAACACATGAGTACGCTGTATCATGAACAATAATTCATAAGTGGTACATATTTATATATGTTGGATTTCATAACTTATATATTTGTAAAATAATATCGAAAGTAATGTTTAATAAAACTATTCAGATTCAATTGGAGATATATAAAATATATATAAATTATGGTGATATATATATGTTTGCATTTACTTATTTAATAATGACCAACCTTTTTTTATCCATGATATATGTTCATGCATCCATCCTATCATTCATGTCAAACTTAATATACTTAGCATATGATTCCCCAAGGTTATTTTATTCAAAAAATGAAGCATATCAATCTACCGTTACCCGACTACTCATGTTACTTGTCTCTTTTCCGAGAAATAAAATTTTCATAAGAGTATCTTGAGATTTCCTAATATATGGACTTTACTCAATATATTGCACATGGATGAGAAACGCAGAACATGTAAGCTTATCGTACTAAATATTTGACCAGTTCTAATATTATATAGCTATGTTCTATCTAGGTTTTTCCCTTTCATTATGATCTTGTTGTTATTATTACTATTGCCTAACTTAACTACTTGCTTGTAATTTGAGTAGAATAAATATAGATTAGCAATTGAACGGTGATCTAATGCTGAAGATTTATGTCTAACTTAAAATATTTATACAAATAGGTACATATTGTGGAGCATAGGCATATCTCTAACTTAAGTGATATTGGATTTCTTGATTGTGGCTTCTGTAATTTTGAGTTTTCTAGTAGTGCATGTTGATACTGTATTGTGTGTTAGCCCATTTAGAGTGAGATGGTTAATTAAGCACTAATTAAAAAATATAATCCAATTGAATATGAATAATCAAATTCAAAATCTACTATAGGAGTAGAGTTACAAACTCAAAAAATGCACATTGTTGGGAAGAAAGTCAAATCAAATATTTGGCAAATGTTTCTGAGTTGTGACATCTATATAGTATCGGGGAACTATTGGAGTTTGTATAGAGTATGACATCAGCCAGCTTCAAACTTTTTAATTGCATCGACCGATGGCATAATGAACTACACAACAAGTACCAACATATACATGACCATATTATAAATTACAAGATATCGCGAATAAAATCTTTATGTTCAAGTAAAAATGTGTAGATGTTTATCTTAATATGTCCATATGCATGTTATTACTGTATATCTATACTCATCTTTGACTATACTTCACTGCTTAATACTGTTGAAATGTTAGATGTCGATTAAGTATGGTAACTTCCAAGTCCCTAGGAAGCTTCTGTTAGTAGTATTGGCTTCACTTTTTCTTCTGAAGATTACATTTCCATTTCCATTTCCATCTCACGAATAGATGGAAGTGTAGATAAATCAGGTAATCCTACGTCCTCTCCTATGCAAAATTTATTCTGGTCCCACATGTTCTTCTTTGTCTCATTTGAAGTATTCTTCTTTGAACATAAATAATATGTATGTTATCTCCCTTTCTTCTGTGGATAACAATGATATTACTTTACATGTTTTAATAGTAATTTGATCTACAAGTTCAGATGTTTGTTCCATATCTTGTTATGTTCAGCATATGACTTTTGAATAAGAAGTCAAATGGAAGAATATGTACCATATTGTCCTAAAACTTTTCTATTAGAGTCAGAGACTGACAAACAATAGTATGAGAATGCTTCTATGATCCCCCAAACGGGTATGTTATGTGTGAAGATGAATGGGATGCATCATTAGGCTTGCAATTTGAATTGTAAAAATACGATTGTAGTACATTAGTGAGATTATGATGATAACTTAAGATGGAGGGCAAAATCATGTGGGAATGGGTGAGGATGCAATGAGTTTGATGTATATGAAATTTCCAGTAGCTTGGCATATGAAATTTCATCTTTATATGCTAAGAATCTCTTATTTTTTCGTAGTAATGAGTTACATTTTGTTCTTTAGTTTTATGATGTTATTATGTTAAATTTCTTATTATTGCATCAATATTGTGACAGCTAGATTCATATCATGTTATATTTTTATGTACAAAATCTGCTTAAAATATGGGTTAAAAAGTTTAATCTAAATTGTTTCAATATCAAATTAAAATTTTATGTATGCTACTGAAATATGATAAATGCAAGATAGACCTAATGTATATCAAAATTGTACATAATTGATATGTTTGAGTTAGTTCTCATTCATCTTTTTTGTTTGTTGGAGTCCTTTATATTATGTCATAAAGCTCTAGGGTTAGGTGAGATGGTTCTGATATACCAAGGTTTAGGAAAGAAACTGGATTTTCTCTGGATTTGGAAAGCCTGGATTATGGAACTTGTACAATTTCAATATTTTCCTTATCTTTGTATACCAAATTATATATTTTTTGTTTTAGTCTAATTGAACCATTTCACAAAAAATATCATGATACAGGTTTTGCCAGCATCTGCAATCCCTGATGGTTTGATGGGTCTAGATATTGGACCAGATTCAGTTAAATCATCCAACCAAGCAATAGAGATAACAAAGACAGTCATCTAGAATGTTCCTATGGGGTTTTTCAATTTGACAAGTTTGCAATTGGAACATAGGTATGCAATGTATGATTTATTGCTAGAAGCAGAGTTGCAAGTTACCTTGCATCACATATGTAGATTTTTGTTACCAATATATGAATTTCATATCATACACCTTCAGATCTATTTTTACTCGACACCTCCTATGAACTTGAAACTTATTTTCTATGTTTCCTTTTAAATTTTATACCGATATATGTTACCATGCATCACATAAGCCCTTTTGCTAGAATATGTATAATATTGTCCTAAAACTTTTCCATGAGAGTCAGAGACTGACACACAATAGTATGAGAATGCTTCTATGATCCCCCAAACTGGTATATTATGTGTGAAGATGAATGGGATGCATCATTAGGCTTGCAATTTGAATTATAAAAATACGATTGTAGTACATTAGTGAGATTATGATGATAGCTTAAGATGGAGGGCAAAATCATATAGGAATGGGTGAGGATGCAATGAGTTCGATGTATATAAAATTTCCAATAGCTTGGTATATGAAATTTTATCTTTATATGCTAAGAATCTCTCATATTTTTTTGTAGTAATGAATTACATTTTGTTCTTTAGTTTTTTTTATAATATTATGTTAAATTTATTATTATTGCATCAAGATTGTGAAAGTTAGATTCATATCTATTTTTACGTACAAAATCTGCTTAAAATATGGGTTAAAAAGTTTAATCTAAATTGTTTCGATATCAAATTAAAATTTTATGTATGCTACTAAAATATGATAAATGCAAGATAGACCTAATGTATATCAAAAGTGTACATAATCGATATGTTTGAGTTAGTTCTCATTCATCTTTTTTGTTTGTTGGAGTCCTTTGTAGTGTGTCATAAAGCTCTAAGGTTAGGTGAGATGGTTCTGATATACCAAGGTTTAGGAAAGAAATTGGATTTTCTCTGGATTTGGAAAGCCTGGATTGTGGAACTTGTACTATTTTAATATTTTCCTTATCTTTGTATACCAAATTATCATTTTTTTTGTTTTAGTCTAATTGAACCATTTCACAAAAAATATCATGATACAGGTTTTGCCAGCATCTGCAATCCCTGATGGTTTGATGGGTCTAGATATTGGACCAGATTCAGTTAAATCATCCAACCAAGCAATAGAGATAACAAAGACAGACATCTAGAATGTTCCTATGGGGTTTTTCAATTTGACAAGTTTGTAATTGGAACATAGGTATGCAATGTATGATTTATTGCTAGAAGCAGAGTTGCAAGTTACCTTGCATCACATATGTAGATTTTTGTTACCAATATATAAATTTTATATCATACACCTTCAGATCTATTTTTACTCGACACCTCTTATGAACTTGAAACTTATTTTCTATGTTTCCTTTTAAATTTTATACCAATATATGTTAGCATGCATCACATAAGCTGTCACTACCACATTCCAAAAATAGGAGTATTTTTGACTTTTTATATATTATTAATATTATAGTATTTATATTAAATGATTTCAGGATATGTGTATTTAAATTTAATAATTGTGTGAGATGTGTAATTTAATATATTCTTATATACAGTGTTCATTGATGTTGAGCTGGTATACTTGACCTAGAAGCCCACTAGACGAACACCTGACCGAATTATAGGATTATGTATTTAATTGTTTTATTTAGAATTTAATTATTGGAGGTAGTAATTAATTACCGTAATTTTATTTAATTGTTGCGCCTTGTCGTTGTTTCGATATTTGGAGCGCTACCCTAGTTTTTACCGTAATTTCACAACCTTGCCCTAGACGTGCCCGCCTTCCATTCTGACCTTTTTGTAACTCATAACTATGCTCTCTGGTGCTTCATTTTAGCCGCTCAATATTCGTCGCGGACGTTTATTTAATTTTTAAATAAATCCGACTTTGTATCGTGGTGCGTTCCAATCAAAATTGGGGACAACCTAGACCCATTTTTTCGTGCAACCCAAATTAGGGTAATATTCTGTTCTGAGTCTTCTTCACTAATGATATTTGTGACCCGACCTAATTTTGGCCCCATGTACTCCTAATTAATTTTAGAATACCAATTGTATCTAATTTTAATTAATTAAATCCAGAAACCCACTTCTGTGCAATTTTCTAATTTATTGGGGACTTAATTGCAAAATTGTAATGATGTGTCACCATCCTATTGGTTTAACCCAAATGAAGAAAACAACCCCCTTCTTTGACTAGTCATCCCAACACCATCTCCTCCTTTCTTTTGTTTGTATTTTTCCCCATGTTGAATCTAGGCCTTCCATTTTAAATGGAGCCATCATCACCACACAACATCCTCTCCATTATATATAAATATACCTCAACCCTTTCCCAAGGCAACCCCATCCCAATAATTGGCCGGCCCTAATTCCTAGGAGGTCACATCATCATCACCCACATACAAAAACCCACCCTCTCCATATTATTTCTTCACAAACACCATCACCCATATACAAAAAACCCAACCCAAACCCTATATTAAACCCCCGTCGACCACTGTGCTGCCCCGAGCTCACCCCCGACCCCGGCTGTGCTGCACCGAGATTCCCCGACCAGACAAGCTTCCCAAACTCCGTCCAGACCTTCCGTCGAGCTCCTCCCCTCGTTCTCTCCGGCCATTAGCTCCGACCTCCCGCTACCATTGCCACCCTCCTCCATCAGTCACTACCACTGCCATCTTTCCAACCTCAAGCCTCCTCCACCACCATCGACCAACTCCGGCCCGACCAACCTCTCCTCCGGCTACTGTTCCATCCCCGAGCAACTCCCGAGCCCCGACTCCCTGCACATCCCCGCTCCTCCTCCATCTCCTCCATGACTCTGCCACATCCTCTCCCTCTTCTCCGACCAAACCAAACCAGCTCCACCACCATCATCAGCAGCTCCACCATCATCAGTAGCTCCTCCACCAGCTGCTCATCCCCCGGCGCTGTTACTCCCCTCCGGCCAACAGTCGACTCCCTACACCCGGCCGACTCGTCACCCACAGCCCACACGACACAACTCCGGCTCTCCCTGCATCACTCCGACCCCAGTCGACTTCCACCAGTGCTCCTCCCCTCGTTCCCCTCCGGCAACACTGCTCACCCCGAGCCTCCCCCACTGTCCGGCCATCTCCCTCCGGCGGCTGTGCACCACCACCACCGTGAGTCCCTCTCCCCTCCCTCTTCCCTCCTTTATATTGTATATATATATACGTATATAAATATAAATACGTATTGTGTGTATGTGTGTATGTATGTATGTATCGTGTATTCTCTATTTATATATATACGTATTCAATATATATATATATATATTAATATATATGTATATATATATATTAATATATCTGTATAAATATAATATAAGTTAATGTATTTTTGTAGTATATATTAATACGTATTTTGGTATATGTATACATATATACGTATATATATATATAGTATATGTTAGAAATTGTAATTTGGTATACATATATATATATATATATATATATATATATATATATATATATATATATATATATATATATATATATATATATATATATATATATATATATATATATATGTATGTATGTATTTTGGTATGTAAATATATATAGCATATATATAATTGTATTGATATATATATATATATATATATAAATATATAAATATATAAATATATAAATATATAAATATATATATATATATATATATATATATATATAAATATATATATATATATATATATATATATATATATATATATATATATATATATATATATATATATATATATATATATATATGTGTGTGTGTGTGTGTGTGTGTACTTATAAACGTATTTTGGTATATGTATTAATTGGTGTATATATATATATATATATATATATATATATATATATATATATATACATTCAGTATAAATATATCTATTCCTTGTATACGTATAAAATATGGTATGTATTTTTAAACTTATATATATATGTTATATAATTCTATTATTGATATGCACTTATATATATTAAGTACGTATTTAAGTGCTATATATATTATGAGTACAATATGTACATTTCTATATATGTCTCTACTAGGTAACCCGAGTGTAAGTACGGATACCCCATATTTACATGGACCTATGACCCTGTGAACTGTTAGTTGTCTGCCATGTACACTGACGTACTGGCAAGCCCCTTACCATTTTGATCGTCTGTCTTGCCCAGCAATCACATACGCGACGTCCGTGCAACTTGACGCACTTGACCCTAGTTGACTAGTGCCATACCTGGCATAGCCCCTGAGTTCGATGTATTTGTGTTTGTGTTGGTGTAATGTCTGATGCAATGTTGTATTGTTTTATTATATGTCTATAGGACTGTTGGATCCTCCAGACGATACTCTGGGACTGAACATTGGTATTACCAGCTAAGGACCCAAGGCGAGTACATTCTCTGATTAGCTTCTTATTTATAATATCCCCTATGTTCATTGTATCTAGTGTAAATATCTATATTCTCGATACGCTGGTTACACGGATTGGTATATACGAATCTCGTCATGAGATGTTATTCCTTGTTCATGGTGTAGCTTGTACAAGTCTTATTTCATTGTTATCTTGTGCATGTATATACACTGATTTTCGGGGAAATTTGCTACCTTCCTAGGGAATCCCGTGCCATAGCGTACCATGGTTGGATCTACTATACCAGTCGGGGTGGGAAGTATTTTAGTGTAGATATGTGATCATACCCAACTCTACATGCATCATAGCTCACCCTAAATCTCACGTCGGGTGCGGCCTGACCATTACATGCCTCATAGCTGTTATATATGATTAGCTTGACCTCTACATGCCTCATAGCTAACCAAATGGTTAGCCTGACCTTACATGAATCATAGCTAATCATATGTAACCAGCCTGATCAAGTTCCCAAGCCGATCATATGTTAAAGCTAGTACTCACACACTTAGTCATATATTCTTGCTCATTGACATATTATTTCCTTTCCGTATTTACTTACAGTATTTCTAGTATTTCTTTTATTGTATATCTCTCGTACATGTACATATATTTTATATATTTCCATCTATTTCACTACTACATAGTTTATATCATTGATATAGAACTGCTATTAGAAATGTACTTTGCTCCTTCCTGACTGGAAACATTTTTCCAGACTATGCCTTAGAGGACCGCTGTCCGACACTTATAGACCACAGGGTGAGTAGCTACAGTCTTGGACTTGGTAGTTCAGTTGTGATTCCGGGAGGTTTAGCTTGAATCACTAGTTATCTAGTTAGTTTCTTAGTTGTCTATTTTGGTACCGGATTTGTCTCCGGCAATCTTATTTGAGACTTGGATTATTGTTGAGTAGACTATTTCCATTTTAGACTTGTGTTGCATCTTACTTGTTTCTTCGAGATCTTATCGTGCTGTAGTTATGTGATTGAGTATGTTGTACATATTATATTGTGATTATCCGTGTCTCCGTATGGAGTTGAATATCCATGTGAGCTTGATTAGATAGTATCCTAACCTAGACAGCGTTCTACCGCAGATGCTGCGACGTAGGCTGGACGTACCCGCGCCCTCGTACCCCTATACTGGGTGCGGGTCATGACATAAGCCCTTTTGCTAGAAGTTAATAAAAACTTGGCAGATTCTGTCCCGCAGTCATTGTCATAACAGAAACCCAATCTAAGTTGATATGACCCATATTGCTAGCAATAGAAAATAAATTGGCAGATCTCACTGGAAATGGTGTGGCAACTATCATAGGTGGCAAAGACTCTATTACGACGGTAGAGAAAATGGTAGTAGCCGAGTTGATGAGCTACTTCTCCCCCGACGGTGGGGCTAGTTTGGAAGTACTAGAAGGGGAGGAGCTCCCCGGAGTTTTTGCTCTCGAGTAAGCCATTCCTGTAGCTGTATGAGGAGGCAACCTTTATATGTAACGACATTTGTTGTACTTTATCAGGCTTCCACCACAGATGAAGCATGCACCAAAATCAGATGGAGATGAGTGGCCCAAAGCTTTATAAGAAGCAATTGCTAGCTGAGAATGTTGAGTCTTACATCCATGAACTAGTATTGTCTGTTGATTGTCAAGGAGGCAATCCTTGTTTTAAAGAGTACTTGAGGGTAGAATTTGGCAAAATGTATTTGGATTGGGTTCTATTTTGGAAAAATATAAGATGGCGGTAGTATGTATATTTGGAACTGTATTGTACATATATGGATTAATTGATATGTTTAATTCGAAAATAAATGTTTAAAGGGTTTCTTAAATTGAAATCTTGAATATATCGTTATTGTATTTGAGATTGATTAAAATAATAATTTAAAATCTAGCAGTATTGAAAAGTACTTGTCTACTTTTTTCGAGGCTTTCAAAATAAGTATTATATATGTCGATTCAATTTATAACGCTTTGAAATATAAGTGTTGTATATGTGCATCTTATTTATAACACTTTGGGAAATAAATGTTACATAAATATATATATGCATCCCAGTTATAATGCTTCAAAAAAAATATTATATATGTACATAACATTTATAATGGTTTTAAAAATATTTATAAAACTGGTTTTACAACGCTAGGGCGCTTGCTAAAAAGCGTCATAGAAAGCTATTTACAATGCTTTTTAGTCGCCATAAAAAGGTATTTTTGTTGTAGTGGAGTATATTCTCATATTTGAATTTTTTGGTCTCATTTTCCCTCCCAAGTAACAATGACAACCAACCAAGAAGACATATGAAATCAAAATAAGGGTATTATTAGAAGTAGTGCATATCATATATTATGCACAGGAAGGAAAATAGTGAATTTGAGGTATAATTATACACAAAGAGTTCTCCATCCCGAAAACGATACAAAAATTCAGAAATAAGTATAAAACCAAAAATTGGTTGACATTTGCCACTTGTATCTTGCAACATGCACAAAATAAGAGTCCGAAGAAAGGACGTCACTATTAATGAAATTATTTTCCTGTCCCGCCCCTGCCGTGATTGATTTTACTTCAACCTTTGCCTATATACGGTGGCACTGGTTTGCCGCCACCCGGGCGACAATTCACATCAGCACCCGTCTTCTTACTACATGGAATACCATCCTTCTTTAAGGCCTCGTCGCTGATGGGAGTTGATGCAAAAGCAATGGTTGAAAATACAACAAGTACTAGTATCAACCAGGCCCGAAAAATGAGAGCCATATATGTTCCAATAGAAAAAACTCACATGACCTATACACAAGAAATATATTTACTAGCTAGGGTTAGAAGGACCGATAAGATTTTGATGAAAGAAGCTGCTATATAACTTATAATAATAGATATAATTTTTTTAATGTTACTAGAGGACAAGGACCATAGTAGAGCAGAAAAGAAGAGAATGATTCAAATAGCGGACCCAAAAATATTAGGATGAGGGATTTATTAATATTGGAATATAGAAGGGCTAGCTAATGCATATGGTGCAAATTACCAAGTTATTGTAGGATATATGCACATTAATATTGAAATTAAATGAAAACTCAATGTACCTTGATGTTTCTATTTGTTTTTGGGTTGGCAGTAATTAATAATCAGTCAAGTGAATCAACATATTCGAAATGATAGGTTTTATATATAGTAAGAATTGGAGAAGAGAGGGAAATTAGCCATAGTAGTTCTAAGTATAGCCAACGTAATACTGAGGCCAAACGTTAAAGGAGGGCAGAGAAATATACATGGCAATAGACTAGACCTACCGCAGAATCTGATCTCAAAATGAGACTAAACATAGATGATAGACTAAATATCCATGCATTCTATACTTCACTTTTTCGATTTTATATATGTTGGGTTTCATAACTTATATATGTGCAAAATAATATCGAAAGTATTGTTTAATAAAACTATTCAGGTTTAATTCGAGATATATAAAATATATATCAATTATGGTGATATATATATATATGTTTGCATTTACTTATTTAATAATGACCAACCTTCTTTTTATCCATGATATATGTTCATGCATCTATCCTATTATTCAAGTCAAACTTAATATATTTAGAATATGATTTCCCAAGGTTATTTTATTCAAAAAATGAAGCATATCAATCTACCGTTACCCGAGTACTCATGTTACTTGTCTCCTTTCTGAGAAATAAAATTTTCACAAGAGTATTTTGAGATTTCCTAATATACGGACTTTACTCAATACACTGCACATGGATGAGAAACGCATAACAAGTAAGCTAATCGTACTAAATATTTGACCAGTTCTAATATTATATAGCTATGTTCTATCTAGGTTTTTTTCCACTTTCATTATGATCTTGTTGTTATTATTACTATTGCCTAACTTAACTACTTGCTTGTAATTTGAGTAGAATAAATACAGATTAGCAATTGAATGGTGATCTAATGCTGAAGATTTATGTCTAACTTGAAATATTTATACAAATAGGTACATATTGTGGAGCATAGGCATATCTCTGACTTATGTGATATTGGATTTCTCGATTGTGGCTTCTGTAATTTTGAGTTTTCTAGTAGTGCATGTTGGTACTGTATTGTATGTTAGCCCATTTAGAGTGAGATGGTTAATTAAGAACAAATTAAAAAATATAATCCAATTGAATATCAATAATCAAATTCAAAATCTGCTATAGGAGTAGAGTTACAAACTCAAAAAATGCGCATTGTTGGGAAGGAAGTCAAATCTCATTTTTGGCAAATGTTTCTGAGTTGTGACATCTGCATACTATCGTTGAACTATTGGAGTTTGTATAGCGTATGACATCAGCCAGCTTCAAACTTTTTAATTGCATCGACCGATGGAATAATGAACTTCACAACAAGTACCAACTTATACATGACCATGTTTTAAATTGCAAGATATCGCGAATAAAATCTTTATGTTCAAGTAAAAATGTGTAGATATTTATCTTAATATATCCATATGCATGTTATTACTGTACATCTATACTCAGCTTTGACTACACTTCACTGCTTAATACAGTTGAAATGTTAGATGTCGATTAAGTATGGTAACTTCCAAGTCCTTGTGAAGCCTCGGTTAGCATTATTGGCTTCATTTTTTCGTCCGAAGATTACATTTCCATTTCTATCTCACGAATAGATGGAAGTGCAGATAAATCAGGTAATCCTATGTCCTCTCCAATGCAAATTTTATCCTGGTCCCACATGTTCTTCTTTGTCTCATTTGATGTATTCTTCTTTGAACATAAATAATATGTATGTTATCTCCCTTTCTTCTGTGGATAACAATAATATTACTTTAAATCTTTTAATAGTAATTTGATCTCCAAGTTCATATGTTTGTTCCATATCTTGTTATGTTCAACATATGACTTTTGAATAAGAAGTCAACTGGAAGAATATGTACCATATTGTCCTAAAATTTTTCCATGAGAGTCAGAGACTGACTCACAATAGTATAAGAATGCTTCTATGATCCCCCAAACTGGTATATTATGTGTGAAGATGAATGGGATGCATCATTAGGCTTACAATTTGAATTATTAAAATACGATTGTAGTACATTAGTGAGATTATGATGATAGCTTATGATGGAGGGCAAAATTATATTGGAATGGGTGAGGATGCAATGAGTTTGATGTATATAAAATTTCCAGTAGCTTGGTATATGAAATTTCATCTTTATATGCTAAGAATCTCTTATATTTTTTTGTAGTAATGAATTACATTTTGTTCTTTAGTTTTGTGATGATATTATGTTAAATTTATTATTATTGCATCAAGATTGTGAAAGTTAGTTTCATATCTATTTTTACATACCAAATCAGCTTAAAATATGGGTTAAAAGGTTTAATCTAAATTGTTTCGATATCAAATTAAAATTTTATGTATGCTACTAAAATATGATAAATGCAAGATAGACCTAATGTATATCAAAAGTGTACATAATCGATATGTTTGAGTTAGTTCTCATTGATCTTTTTGTTTGTTGGAGTCCTTTGTAGTGTGTCATAACGCTCTAGGGTTAGGTGAGATGGTTCTGATATACCAAGGTTTTGGAAAGAAACTGGATTTTCTCTGGATTTGGAAAGCCTGGATTGTGGAACTTTTACTATTTCAATATTTTCCTTATCTTTGTATACCAAATTATCATTTTTTTTGTTTTAGTCTAATTGAACCATTTCACAAAAAATATCATGATACAGGTTTTGCCAGCATCTGCAATCCCTGACGGTTTGATGGGTCTAGATATTGGACCAGATTTAGTTAAATCATCCAACCAAGCAATAGAGATAACAAAGACAGTCATCTAGAATGTTCCTATGGGGTTTTTCATTTTGACAAGTTTGCAATTGGAACATAGGTATGCAATGTATGATTTATTGCTAGAAGCAGAGTTGCAAGTTACCTTGCATCACATATGTAGATTTTTGTTAGCAATATATGAATTTCATATCATACACCTTCAGATCTATTTTTACACGACACCTCTTATGAACTTGAAACTTATTTTCTATGTTTCCTTTTAAATTTTATACCGATATATGTTAGCATGCATCACATAAGCCCTTTTGCTAGAAGTCAATAAAAACTTGGCAGATTCTGATCCGCATTCATTGTCATAACAGAAACCCAATCTAAGTTGATATGACCCAAATTGCTGGCAATTGAAAATAAATTGACAGATCTCACTAGAAAGGGTGTGGCAACTATCATCGGTGGCTAAGACTCTATTACGACGGTAGAGAAAATGGTAGTAGCCGAGTTGATGAGCTACTTCTCCCTCGACCGTGGGGCTAGTTTGGAAGTATTAGAAGGGAAGGAGCTTTCCGGAGTTTTTGCTCTCGAGTAAGCCATTCCTGTAGCTGTATGAGGAGGCAACCTTTATATGTAACGACATTTGTTGTACTTTATCAGGCTTCCACCACAGATGAAGCATGCACCAAAATCAGATGGAGATGAGTGGCCCAAAGCTTTATAAGAAGCAATAGCTAGCTGAGAATGTTGAGTCTTACATCCATAAACTAGTATTGGCTGTTTATTGTCAAGGAGGCAATCCTTGTTTTAAAGAGTACTTGAGGGTAGAATTTGGCATAATGTATTTGGATTGGGTTTTATTTTGGAAAAATATAAGATGGCGGTATTAGGTATATTTGGAACTGTATTGTACATATATGGAAATAAATGTTACATAAATATATATATGCATCCCAGTTATAATGCTTCGAAAAAAATATTATATATGTACATAACATTTATAACGGTTTTAAAAATATTTATAAAACTGGTTTTACAACTCTAGGACGCTTGCTAAAAAGCGTCATAGAAAGCTATTTACAACGCTTTTTAGTCGTCATAAAAAGGTATTTTTGTTGTAGTGGAGTATATTCTCATATTTGAATTTTTTGGTCTCATTTTCCCTCCCAAGTAACAATGACAACCAACCAAGAAGACATATGAAATCAAAATAAGGGTATTATTAGAAGTAGTGCATATCATATATTATGCACATGAAGGAAAATATTGATTTTGAGGTATAATTATACACAAAGAGTTCTCCATCCCGACAACGATACAAAAATTCAGAAATAAGTATAAAACCAAAAATTGGTTGACATTTGCCACCTGTATCTTGCAACATGCACAAAATCAGAGTCCGAAGAAAGGCCGTCACTATTAATAAAATTATTTGCCAGTCCCGCCCCTGCAGTGATTGATTTTACTGCAACCTTTTCCTATATACGGCGGCACTGGTTTGCCGCCAGCCGGGCGACAATTCACATCAGCACCCGTCTTCTTACTACATGGAATAAGATCCCTCTTTAAGGCCTCGTCGCTGATGGGAGTTGATGCAAAAGCAATGGTTGCCAATGCAACAAGTACTAGTATCAACCAGGCCCGAAAAATAAAAGCCATATATGTTCCAATAGAAAACACTCACAGGAACTGTACACAAGAAACATATTTACTAGCTAGGGTTAGAAGGACCGATAAGATTTTGATGAAAGAAGCTGCTATATAACTTATAATAATAGATATAATTTTTTTAATGTTACTAGAGGAAAAGGACCATAGTAGAGCAGAAAAGAAGAGAATGATTCAAATAGCGGACCCAAAAATATTATGATGAGGGATTTATTAATATTGGAATATAGAAGGGCTAGCTCATGCATATGGTGCAAATTACCAAGTTATTGTAGGATATATGCACATTAATATTGAAATTAAATGAAAACTCAATGTACCTTGATGTTTCTATTTGTTTTTGGGTTGGCAGTAATTAATAGTCAGTCAAGTGAATTAACATATTCGAAATGATGGGTTTTATATATAGCAAGAATTGGAGAAGAGAGGGAAATTAGCCATGGTAGTTCTAAGTATAGCCAACGTAATACTGAGGCCAAACGTTAAAGGAGGGCAGAGAAATATGCATGGCAATAGACTAGACATACCGCAGAATCCGACCTCAAAATGAGACTAAACAAAGATGATAGACTAAATATCCATGCATTGTATACTTCACTTTTTTGATTTTATATATGTTAGGTTTCATAACTTATATATGTGCAAAATAATATTGAAAGTATTGTTTAATAAAACTCTTCAGTTTTAATTCAAGATATATAAAATATATATCAATTATGGTGATATATATATATATATATGTTTGCATTTACTTATTTAAAAATGACCAACCTTCTTTTTATCCATGATATATGTTCATGCATCTATCCTATTATTCAAGTCAAACTTAATATATTTAGCATATGGTTCCCTAAGGTTATTTTATTCGAAAAATGAAGCATATCAATCTACTATTACCCGAGTACTCATGTTACTAGTCTCCTTTCCGAGAAATAAAATTTTCACAAGAGTATCTTGAGATTTCCTAATATACGAACTTTACTCAATACACTGCACATGGATGAGAAACGCATAACAAGTAAGATAATCGTACTAAATATTTGACCAGTTCTAATATTATATAGCTATGTTCTATCTAGGTTTTTTTCCCTTTCTTTATGATCTTGTTGTTATTATTACTATTGCCTAATTTAACTACTTTCTTGTAATTTGAGTAGAATAAATATAGATTAACAATTGAATGGTGATCTAATGCTGAAGATTTATGTCTAACTTGAAATATTTATACAAATAGGTACATATTGTGGAGCATAGGCATATCTCTGACTTATGTGATATTGGATTTCTCGATTGTGGCTTCTGTAATTTTGAGTTTTCTAGTAGTGCATGTTGGTACTGTATTGTGTGTTAGCCCATTTAGAGTGAGATGGTTAATTAAGCACTAATCAAATTCAAAATCTACTACAGGAGTAGAGTTATAAACTCAAAAATGCGCATTGTTGGGAAGGAAGTCAAATCTCATATTTGGCAAATGTTTCTGAGTTGTGACATCTGCATACTATCGTGGAACTATTGGAGTTTGTATAGCGTATGACATCAGCTAGCTTCAAACTTTTTAATTGCATCGACCGATGGAATAATAAACTTCACAACAAGTACCAACATATACATGACCATGTTTTAAATTGCAGGATATCGCGAATAAAATCTTTATGTTCAAGTAAAAATGTGTAGATGTTTATCTTAATATGTCCATATGCATGTTATTACTATACATCTATAATCAGATTTGACTACACTTCACTGCTTAATACAGTTGAAATGTTAGATGTCGATTAAGTATGGTAACTTCCAAGTCCTTGTGAAGCCTCTGTTAGCATTATTGGATTCACTTTTTCGTCCGAAGATTACGTTTCCATTTCCATCTCACGAATAGATGGAAGTGCAGATAAATCAGGTAATCCTATGTCCTCTCCAATGCAAATTTTATTCTGGTCCCACATGTTCTTCTTTGTCTCTTTTGTTGTATTCTTCTTTGATCATAAATAATATGTATGTTATCTCCCTTTCTTCTGTGGATAACAATAATATTACTTTAAATGTTTTAATAGTAATTTGATCTCCAAGTTCAGATGTTTGTTCCATATCTTGTTATGTTCAACATATGACTTTTGAATAAGAAGTCAACTGGAAGAATATGTACCATATTGTCCTAAAACTTTTCCATGAGAGTCAGAGACTGACTCACAATAGTATAAGAATGCTTCTATGATCCCCCAAACTGGTATATTATGTGTGAAGATGAATGGGATGCATCATTAGGCTTCCAATTTGAATTATTAAAATACGATTGTAGTACATTAGTGAGATTATGATGATAGCTTATGATGGAGGGCAAAATCATATGGGAATGGGTGAGGATGCAATGAGTTTGATGTATATGAAATTTCCAGTAGCTTGGTATATGAAATTTCATCTTTATATGCTAAGAATCTCTCATATTTTTTTGTAGTAATGAATTACATTTTGTTCTTTAGTTTTGTGATGATATTATGTTAAATTTATTATTATTGCATCAAGATTGTGAAAGTTAGTTTCATATCTATTTTTACATACCAAATCAGCTTAAAATATGGGTTAAAAAGTTTAATCTAAATTGTTTCGATATCAAATTAAAATTTTATGTATGCTACTGAAATATGATAAATGCAAGATAGACCTAATGTATATCAAAAGTGTACATAATCGATATGTTTGAATTAGTTCTCATTCATCTTTTTTGTTTGTTGGAGTCCGTTATAGTGTGTCATAAAGCTCTAGGGTTAGGTGAGATGGTTCTAATATACCAAGGTTTAGGAAAGAAACTGGATTTTCTCTGGATTTGGAAAGCCTGGATTGTGAAACTTGTACTATTTCAATATTTTCCTTATCTTTGTATACCAAATTATCATTTTTTTTTGTTTTAGTCTAATTGAACCATTTCACAAAAAATATCATGATACAGGTTTTGCCAGCATCTGCAATCCCTGATGGTTTGATGGGTCTAGATATTGGACCAGATTCAGTTAAATCATCCAACCAAGCAATAGAGATAACAAAGACAGTCATCTAGAATATTCCTATGGGGTTTTTCATTTTGACAAGTTTTCAATTGGAACATAGGTATGCAATGTATGATTTATTTCTAGAAGCAGAGTTGCAAGTTACCTTGCATCACATATGTAGATTTTTGTTACCAATATATGAATTTCATATCATACACCTTCAGATCTATTTTTACTCGACACCTCTTATGAACCTGAAACTTATTTTCTATGTTTCCTTTTAAATTTTATACCGATATATGTTAGCATGCATCATATAAGCCCTTTTGCTAGAAGTCAATAAAAACTTGGCAGATTCTGATCCGTATTCATTGTCATAACAGAAACCCAATCTAAGTTGATATGACCCATATTGCTGGCAATAGAAAATAAATTGGCATATCTCACTAGAAAGGGTGTGGCAACTATCATCGGTGGCAAAGACTCTATTACGGCGGTAGAGAAAATGGTAGTAGCTGAGTTGATGAGCTACTTCTTCCCCGACGGTGGGGCTAGTTTGGAAGTATTAGAAGGGAAGGAGCTCACCGGAGTTTTTGCTCTCGAGTAAGCCATTCCTGTAGCTGTATTAGTAGGCAACCTTTATATGTAACGACATTTGTTGTACTTATCAGGCTTCCACCATAGATGAAGCATGCACCAAAATCAGATGGAGATGAGTGGCCCAAAGCTTTATAAGAAGCAATAGCTGGCTGAGAATGTTGAGTCTTACATCTATGAACTAGTATTGGTTGTTGATTGTCAAGGAGGCAATCCTTGTTTTAAAGAGTACTTGAGGGTAGAATTTGGCATAATGTATTTGGATTGGGTTCTATTTTGGAAAAATATAAGATGGCGGTATTATGTATATTTGGAACTGTATTGTACATATATGGATTAATGGATATGTTTAATTCGAAAATAAATGTTTAAAGGGTTTCTTAAATTGAAATCTTGAATATATCTTTATTGTATATGAGATTGATTAAAATAATAATTTAAAATCTAGCAGTATTGAAAAGTACTTGTCTACTTTTTTCGAGGCTTTCAAAATAAGTATTATATATGTGGATTCAATTTATAATGCTTTGAAATATAAGTGTTGTATATGTGCATCTTATTTATAATACTGTGGGAAATAAATGTTACATAAAAATATATATGCATCCCAGTTATAATGCTTTGAAAAAAATATTATACATCTACATAACATTTATAACGGTTTTAAAAATATTTATAAAACTGGTTTTACAACGCTAGGGCGCTTGCTAAAAAGCGTCATAGAAAGCTATTTACAACGCTTTTTAGTCGTCATAAAAAGGTATTTTTGTTGTAGTGGAGTATATTCTCATATTTGAATTTTTTTGGTCTCATTTTCCCTCCCAAGTAACAATGACAACCAACCAAGAAGACATATGAAATCAAAATAAGGGTATTATTAGAAGTAGTGCATATCATATATTATGCACATGAAGGAAAATAGTGATTTTGAGGTATAATTATACACAAAGAGTTCTCCATCCCGACAACGATACAAAAATTCAGAAATAAGTATAAAACCAAAAATTGGTTGACATTTGCCACCTGTATCTTGCAACATGCACAAAATCAGAGTCCGAAGAAAGGCCGTCACTATTAATAAAATTATTTGCCAGTCCCGCCCCTGCAGTGATTGATTTTACTGCAACCTTTTCCTATATACGGCGGCACTGGTTTGCCGCCAGCCGGGCGACAATTCACATCAGCACCCGTCTTCTTACTACATGGAATACGATCCCTCTTTAAGGCCTCATCGCTGATGGGAGTTGATGCAAAAGCAATGGTTGCAAATGCAATAAGTACTAGTATCAACCAGGCCCGAAAAATGAGAGCCATATATGTTCCAATAGAAAACACTCACAGGACCTGTACACAAGAAACATATTTACTAGCTAGGGTTAGAAGGACCGATAAGATTTTGATGAAAGAAGCTGCTATATAACTTATAATAATATATATAATTTTTTTAATGATACTAGAGGAAAAGGACCATAGTAGAGTAGAAAAAAAGAGAATGATTCAAATAGCGGACCCAAAAATATTAGGATGAGGGATTTATTAATATTGGAATATAGAAGGGCTAGCTAATGCATATGGTGCAAATTACCAAGTTACTGTAGGATATATGCACATTAATATTGAAATTAAATGAAAACTCAATGTACCTTGATGTTTCTATTTGTTTTTGGGTTGGCAGTAATTAATAGTCAGTCAAGTGAATTAACATATTCGAAATGATGGGTTTTATATATAGCAAGAATTGGAGAAGAGAGGGAAATTAGCCATGGTAGTTCTAAGTATAGCCAACGTAATACTGAGGCCAAACGTTAAAGGAGGGCAGAGAAATATGCATGGCAATAGACTAGACCTACCGTAGAATCCGACCTCAAAATGAGACTAAACAAAGATGATAGACTAAATATCCATGCATTATATACTTCACTTTTTTGATTTTATATATGTTTGGTTTCATAACTTATATATGTGCAAAATAATATCAAAAGTATTGTTTAATAAAAATATTCAAGTTTAATTCGAGATATATAAAATATATATCAATTATGGTGATATATATATATATATATATGTTTGCATTTACTTATTTAATAATGACCAACCTTCTTTTTATCCATGATATATGTTCATGCATCTATCCTATTATTCAAGTCAAAATTAATATATTTAGCATATGATTCCCCAAGGTTATTTTATTCGAAAAATGAAGCATATCAATCTACCATTACCCGAGTACTCATGTTACTTGTCTTCTTTCCGAGAAATAAAATTTTCACAAGAGTATCTTGAGATTTCCTAATATACGGACTTTACTCAATACACTGCACATGGATGAGAAACGCATAACAAGTAAGCTAATCGTACAAAATATTTGACCAGTTCTAATATTATATAGCTATGTTCTATCTAGGTTTTTTTTCCCTTTCATTATGATCTTGTTGTTATTATTACTATTGCCTAACTTAACTACTTTCTTGTAATTTGAGTAGAATAAATATAGATTACCAATTGAATGGTGATCTAATGCTGAAGATTTTTGGCAAATGTTTGTGAGTTGTGACATTTGCATACTATCGTGGAACTATTGGAGTTTGTATAGCGTATGACATCAGCCAGCTTCAAACTTTTTAATTGCATCGACTGATGGAATAATGAACTTCACAACAAGTACCAACATATACATGACCATGTTTTAAATTGCAGGATATCGCGAATAAAATCTTTTTGTTCAAGTAAAAATGTGTAGATGTTTATCTTAATATGTCCATATGCATGTTATTACTGTACATCTATACTCAGATTTGACTAAACTTTACTGCTTAATACAGTTGAAATGTTAGATGTCGATTAAGTATGGTAACTTCCAAGTCCTTGTGAAGCCTCTGTTAGCATTATTGGCTTCACTTTTTCGTCCGAAGATTACATTTCCATTTCCATCTCACGAATAGATGGAAGTGCAGATAAATCAGGTAATCCTATGTCCTCTCCAATGCAAAATTTATTCTGGTCCCATATGTTCTTCTTTGTCTCATTTGATGTATTCTTCTTTGAGCATAAATAATATGTATGTTATCTCCCTTTCTTCTGTGGATAACAATAATATTACTTTAAATGTTTTAATAGTAATTTGATCTCCAAGTTCAGATGTTTGTTCCATATCTTGTTATGTTCAACATATGACTTTTGAATAAGAAGTTAACTGGAAGAATATGTACCATATTGTCCTAAAACTTTTCCATGAGAGTCAGAGACTGACTCACAATAGTATAAGAATGCTTCTATGATCCCCCAAACTGGTATATTATGTGTGAAGATGAATGGGATGCATCATTAGGCTTCCAATTTGAATTATTAAAATACGATTATAGTACATTAGTGAGATTATGATGATAGCTTATGATGGAGGGCAAAATCATATGGGAATGGGTGAAGATGCAATGAGTTTGATGTATATGAAATTTCCAGTTGCTTGGTATATGAAATTTCATCTTTATATGCTAAGGATCTCTCATATTTTTTTATAGTAATGAATTACATTTTGTTCTTTAGTTTTGTGATGATATTATGTTAAATTTATTATTATTGCATCAAGATTGTGAAAGTTAGTTTCATATCTATTTTTACATACAAAATCTGCTTAAAATATGGGTTAAAAAGTTTAATCTAAATTATTTCGATATCAAATTAAAATTTTATTTATGCTACTGAAATATGATAAATGCAAGATAGACCTAATGTATATCAAAAGTGTACATAATCGATATGTTTGAGTTAGTTCTCATTCATCTTTTTTGTTTGTTGGAGTCCTTTGTAGTGTGTCATAAAGCTCTAGGGTTAGGTGAGATGGTTCTAATATACCAAGGTTTAGGAAAGAAACTGGATTTTCTCTGGATTTGGAAAGCCTGGATTGTGAAACTTGTACTATTTCAATATTTTCCTTATCTTTGTATAACAAATTATCATTTTTTTTTGTTTTAGTCTAATTGAACCATTTCACAAAAAATATCATGATACCGGTTTTGCCAGCATCTGCAATCCCTGATGGTTTGATGGGTCTAGATATTGGACCAGATTCAGTCAAATCATCCAACCAAGCAATAGAGATAATAAAGACAGTCATATAGAATGTTCCTATGTGGGTTTTCATTTTGACAAGTTTGCAATTGGAACATAAGTTTGCATCACATAAGCCCTTTTGCCAGAAGTCAATAAAAACTTGGCAGATTCTGATCCGCATTCATTGTCATAACAGAAACCCAATCTAAGTTGATATGACCCATATTGCTGGCAATAGAAAATAAATTGGCCGATCTCACTAGAAAGGGTGTGGCAACTATCATCGGTGGCAAAGACTCTATTATGGCGGTAGAGAAAATGGTAGTAGCCGAGTTGATGAGCTATTTCTCCCCCGACGGTGGGGTTAGTTTGGAAGTATTATAAGGGAAGGAGCTCCCCGGAGTTTTTGCTCTCGTGTAAGCCATTCCTGTAGCTGTATGAGGAGGCAACCTTTATATGTAACGACATTTGTTGTACTTTATCAGGCTTCCACCACAGATGAAGCATGCACCAAAATCAGATGGAGATGAGTGGCCCAAAGCTTTATAAGAAGCAATAGCTGGCTGAGAATGTTGAGTCTTACATCCATGAACTAGTATTGGCTGTTGATTGTCAAGGAGGCAATCCTTGTTTTAAAGAGTACTTGTGGGTAGAATTTGGCATAATGTATTTGGATTGGGTTCTATTTTGGAAAAATATAAGATGGCGGTAGTATGTATATTTGGAACTATATTGTACATATATGGATTAATTGATATGTTTAATTCGAAAATAAATGTTTAAAGGGTTTCTTAAATTGAAATCTTGAATATATCTTTATTGTATTTGAGATTGATTAAAATAATAATTTAAAATCTAGCAGTATTGAGAAGTACTTGTCTACTTTTTTCGAGGCTTTCAAAATAAGTATTATATATGTGGATTCAATTTATAACGCTTTAAAATATAAGTGTTTATATGTGCATCTTATTTATAACACTTTGGGAAATAAATGTTACATAAATATATATATGCATCCAAGTTATAATGCTTCAAAAAAAATATTATATATGTACATAACATTTATAACGGTTTTAAAAATATTTATAAAACTGGTTTTACAACGCTAGGGCGCTTGCTAAAAAGCGTCATAGAAAGCTATTTACAACGCTTTTTAGTCGTCATAAAAAGGTATTTTTGTTGTAGTGGAGTATATTCTCATATTTGAATTTTTTGGTCTCATTTTCCCTCCCAAGTAACAATGACAACCAACCAAGAAGACATATGAAATCAAAATAAGGGTATTATTAGAAGTAGTGTATATCATATATTATGCACATGAAGGAAAATAGTGAATTTGAGGTATAATTATACACAAAGAGTTTCCATCCCGAAAATGATACAAAAATTCAGAAATAAGTATAAAACCAAAAATTGGTTGACATTTGCCACCTGTATCTTGCAACATGCACAAAATCAGATTCGAAGAAAGGCCGTCACTATTAATGAAATTATTTGCCAGTCCCGCCCCTGCAGTGATTGATTTTACTGCAACCTTTGCCTATATACGGCGGCACTGGTTTGCCGCCAGCCGGGCGACAATTCACATCAGCACCCGTCTTCTTACTACATGGAATACGATCCCTCTTTAAGGCCTCGTCGCTGATGGGAGTTGATGCAAAAGCAATGGTTGCAAATGCAACAAGTACTAGTATCAACCAGGCCCGAAAAATGAAAGCCATATATGTTCCAATAGAAAACACTCACAGGACCTGTACACAAGAAACATATTTACTAGCTAGGGTTAGAAGGGCCGATAAGATTTTGATGAAAGAAGCTGCTATATAACTTATAATAATAGATATAATTTTTTTAATGTTACGAGAGGACAAGGACCATAGTAGAGCAGAAAAGAAGAGAATGATTCAAATAGCGGACCCAAAAATATTAGGATGAGGGATTTATTAATATTGGAATATAGAAGGGCTAGCTCATGCATATGGTACAAATTACCAAGTTATTGTAGGATATATGCACATTAATATGGAAATTAAATGAAAACTCAATGTACCTTGATGTTTCTATTTGTTTTTGGGTTGGCAGTAATTAATAGTCAGTCAAGTGAATTAACATATTCAAAATGATGGGTTTTATATATAGCAAGAATTGGAGAAGAGAGGGAAATTAGCCAAGGTAGTTCTAAGTATAGCCAACGTAATACTGAGGCCAAACGTTAAAGGAGGGCAGAGAAATATGCATGGCAATAGACTAGACCTACCGCAGAATCTGACCTCAAAATGAGACTAAACAAAGATGACAGACTAAATATCCATGCATTATATACTTCACTTTGTTGATTTTATATATGTTAGGTTTCATAACTTATATATGTGCAAAATAATATTGAAAGTATTGTTTAATAAAACTATTCAGTTTTAATTCGAGATATATAAAATATATAACAATTATGGTGATATATATATATATGTTTGCATTTACTTATTTAATAATGACTAACCTTCTTTTTATCCATGATATATGTTTATGCATCTATCCTATTATTCAAGTCAAACTTAATGTATTTAGCATATGATTCCCCAAGGTTATTTTATTCGAAAAATGAAGCATATCAATCTACCATTACCCGAGTACTCATGTTACTTGTCTCCTTTCGGAGAAATAAAATTTTCACAAGAGTATCTTGAGATTTCCTAATATACGAACTTTACTCAATACACTGCACATGGATGAGAAACGCATAACAAGTAAGCTAATCGTACAAAATATTTGACCAGTTCTAATATTATATAGCTATATTCTATCTAGGTTTTTTCCCTTTCATTATGATCTTGTTGTTATTATTACTATTGCCTAACTTAACTACTTTCTTGTAATTTGAGTAGAATAAATATAGATTACCAATTGAATGGTGATCTAATGCTGAAGATTTATGTCTAACTTGAAATATTTATACAAATAGGTACATATTATGGAGCATAGGCATATCTCTGACTTATGTGATATTGGATTTCTCGATTGTGGCTTCTGTAATTTTGAGTTTTCTAGTAGTGCATGTTGGTACTAAATTGTGTGTTAGCCCATTTTGAGTGAGATGGTTAATTAAGCACTAATTAAAAAATCCAATTGAATATGAATAATCAAATTCAAAATCTAATATAGGAGTAGAGTTACAAACTCAAAAAATGCGCATTGTTGGGAAGGAAGTCAAATCTCATATTTGGCAAATGTTTCTGAGTTGTGACATCTGCATACTATCGTAGAACTATTGGAGTTTGTATAGCATATGACATCAGCCAGCTTCAAACTTTTTAATTGCATCGACCGATGGAATAATGAACTTCACAACAAGTACCAATATATACATGACCATGTTTTAAATTGCAAGATATCGCGAATAAAATATTTATGTTCACGTAAAAATGTGTAGATGTTTATCTTAATATGTCCATATGCATGTTATTACTGTACATCTATACTCAGCTTTGACTACACTTTACTGCTTAATACAGTTGAAATAATTGATCTTCAAGTTCAGATGTTTGTTCCATATCTTGTTATGTTCAACATATTACTTTTGAATAAGAAGTCAACTGGAAGAATATGTACCATATTGTCCTAAAACTTTTCCATGAGACTCAGAGACTGACTCACAATAGTATAAGAATGCTTCTATGATTCCCCAAACTGTTATATTATGTGTGAAGATGAATGGGATGCATCATTAGGCTTGCAATTTGAATTATTAAAATACGATTGTAGTACATTAGTGAGATTATGATGATAGCTTATGATGGAGGGCAAAATCATATGGGAATGGGTGAGGATGCAATGAGTTTGATGTATATGAAATTTCAAGTAGCTTGGTATATGAAATTTCATCTTTATATGCTAAGAATCTCTCATATTTTTTTGTAGTAATGAATTACATTTTGTTCTTTAGTTTTGTGATGATATTATGTTAAATTTATTATTATTGCATCAAGATTGTGAAAGTTAGTTTCATATCTATTTTTACATACAAAATCTGCTTAAAATATGGGTTAAAAAGTTTAATCTAAATTGTTTCGATATCAAATTAAAATTTTATGTATGCTACTGAAATATGATAAATGCAAGATAGACCTAATGTATATCAAAAGTGTACATAATCGATATGTTTGAGTTAGTTCTCATTCATCTTTTTTTGTTGTTGTAGTCCTTTGTAGTGTGTCATAAAGCTCTAGGGTTAGGTGAGATGGTTCTAATATACCAAGGTTTAGGAAAGAAACTGGATTTTCTCTGGATTTGGAAAGCCTGGATTGTGAAACTTGTACTATTTCAATATTTTCCTTTTCTTTGTATACCAAATTATCATTTTTTTGTTTTAGTCTAATTGAACCATTTCACAAAAAATATCATGATACAGGTTTTGCCAGCATCTGCAATCCCTAATGGTTTGATGGGTCTAGATATTGGACCAGATTCAGTTAAATCATCCAACCAAGCAATAGAGATAACAAAGACAGTCATCTAGAATGTTCCTATGGGGGTTTTCATTTTGACAAGTTTGCAATTGGAACATAGGTATGCAATGTATGATTTATTGCTAGAAGCAGAGTTGCAAGTTACCTTGCATCACATATGTAGATTTTTGTTACCAATATATGAATTTCATATCATACACCTTCAGATCTATTTTTACTCGACACCTCTCATGAACTTGAAACTTATTTTCTATGTTTCCTTTTAAATTTTATACCGATATATGTTAGCATGCATCACATAAGCCCTTTTGCTAGAAGTCAATAAAAACTTGGCAGATTCTGATCCGCATTCATTTGCATAACAGAAACCCAATCTAAGTTGATATGACCTATATTGCTGGCAATAGAAAATAAATTGGCAGATCTCACTAGAAAGGGTATGGAAACTATCATCGGTGGCAAAGACTCTATTACGGCGGTAGAGAAAATGGTAGTAGCCGAGTTATTAGCTACTTCTCTCCCGACGGTGGGGCTGGTTTGGAAGTATTAGAAGGGAAGGAGCTCCCCGGAGTTTTTTCTCTCGAGTAAGCCATTCCTGTAGCTGGATGAGGAGGCAACCTTTATATGTAACAAAATTTGTTGTACTTTATCAGGCTTCCACCACAGATGAAGCATGCACCAAAATCAGATGGAGATGAGTGTCCCAAAGCTTTATAATAAGCAATAGCTGGCTGAGAATGTTGAGTCTTACATCCATGAACTAGTATTGGCTATTGATTGTCAAGGAGGAAATCCTTGTTTTAAAGAGTACTTGAGGGTAGAATTTGGCATAATGTATTTGGATTAGGTTCTATTTTGGAAAAATATAAGATGGCGGTATTATGTATATTTGGAACTGTATTGTACATATATGGATTAATTGATATGTTTAATTCAAAAATAAATATTTAAAGGGTTTCTTAAATTGAAATCTTGAATATATCTTTATTGTATTTGAGATTGATTAAAATAATAATTTAAAATCTAGCAGTATTGAGAAGTACTTGTCTACTTTTTTTGAGGCTTTCAAAATAAGTATTATATATGTGGATTCAATTTATAACACTTTGAAATATAAGTGTTGTATATATGCATCTTATTTATAACACTTTGGGAAATAAATGTTACATAAATATATATATGCATCCCAGTTATAATGCTTCGAAAAAATATTATATATGTACATAACATTTATAGCGGTTTTAAAAATATTTATAAAACTGGTTTTACAACGCTAGGGCGCTTGCTAAAAAGCGTCATAGAAAGCTATTTACAACGCTTTTTAGTCGTCATAAAAAGGTATTTTTGTTGTAGTGGAGTATATTCTCATATTTGAATTTTTTTGGTCTCATTTTTCCTCCCAAGTAACAAAGAAAACCAACCAAAAAGACATATGAAATCAAAATAAGGGTATTATTAGAAGTAGTGCATATCATATATTATGCACATGAAGGAAAATAGTGATTTTGAGGTATAATTATACACAGATTTCTCCATCCCGAAAATGATACAAAAATTCAAAAATAAGTATAAAACCAAAAATTGGTTGACATTTGACACCTGTATCTTGCAACATGCAGAAAATCAGAGTCCGAAGAAAGGTCGTCACTATTAATAAAATTATTTGCCAGTTCCGCCCCTGCAGTGATTGATTTTACTGCAACCTTTGCCTATATACGGCGGCACTGGTTTGCCGCCAGCCGGGCGACAATTCACATCAGCACCCGTCTTCTTACTACATGGAATACGATCCCTCTTTAAGGCCTCGTCGCTGATGGGAGTTGATGCAAAAGCAATGGTTGCAAATGCAACAAGTACTAGTATCAACCAGGCCCGAAAAATGAAAGCCATATATGTTCCAATAGAAAACACTCATAGGACCTGTACACAAGAAACATATTTACTATCTAGGGTTAGAAGGACCGATAAGATTTTAATGAAAGAAGCTGCTATATAACTTATAATAATAGATATAATTTTTTTAATGTTACTAGAGGAAAAGGACCATAGTAGAGCAGAAAAGAAGAGAATGATTCAAATAGCAGACCCAAAAATATTAGGATGAGGGATTTATTAATATTGGAATATAGAAGGGCTAGCTCATGCATATGGTGCAAATTACCAAGTTATTGTAGGATATATGCACATTAATATTGAAATTAAATGAAAACTCAATGTACCTTGATGTTTCTATTTGTTTTTGGGTTGGCAGTAATTAATAGTCAGTCAAGTGAATTAACATATTCGAAATGATGGGTTTTATATATAGCAAGAATTGGAGAAGAGAGGGAAATTAGCCATGGTAGTTCTAAGTATAGCCAACGTAATACTGAGGCCTAACGTTAAAGGAGGGCAGAGAAATATGCATGGCAATAGACTAGACCTACCGCCGAATCCGACCTCAAAATGAGACTAAAAAAAGATGATAGACTAAATATCCATGCATTGTATACTTCACTTTTTTGATTTTATATATGTTGGGTTTCATAACTTATATATGTGCAAAATAATATCGAAAGTATTGTTTAATTAAACTATTCAGGTTTAATTCGAGATATATAAAATATATATCAATTATGGTGATATATATATATATTTGCATTTACTTATTCAATAATGACCAACCTTCTTTTTATCCATGATATATGTTCATGCATCTATCCTATTATTCAAGTCAAACTTAATATATTTAGCATATGATTCCCCAAGGTTATTTTATTCGAAAAATGAAGCATATCAATCTACCCTTACCCAAGTACTCATGTTACTTGTCTCCTTTCCGAGAAATAAAATTTTCACAAGAGTATCTTGAGATTTCCTAATATACGGACTTTACTCAATACACTGCACATGAATGAGAAACGCATAACAAGTAAGCTAATCGTACTAAATATTTGACCAGTTCTAATATTATATAGCTATGTTCTATCAAGGTTTTTTTTTCCCTTTCATTATGATCTTGTTGTTATTATTACTATTGCCTAACTTAACTACTTTCTTGTAATTTGAGTAGAATAAATATAGATTAGCAATTGAATGGTGATCTAATGCTGAATATTTATGTCTAACTTGAAATATTTATACAAATAGGTACATATTGTGGAGCATAGGCATATCTCTGACTTATTTGATATTGGATTTCTCGATTGTGGCTTCTGTAATTTTGAGTTTTCTAGTAGTGCATGTTGGTACTGTATTGTGTCTTAGCCCATTTAGAGTGAGATGGTTAATTAAGAACAAATTAAAAAATATAATCCAATTGAATATCAATAATCAAATTCAAAATCTGCTATAGGAGTAGAGTTACAAACTCAAAAAATGCGCCTTGTTGGGAAGGAAGTCAAATCTCATTTTTGGCAAATGTTTCTGAGTTGTGACATCTGCATACTATCGTGGAACTATTGGAATTTGTATAGCGTATGACATCAGCCAGCTTCAAACTTTTTAATTGCATCGACCGATGGAATAATTAACTTCACAACAAGTACCAACTTATACATGACCATGTTTTAAATTGCAAGATATCGCGAATAAAATCTTTATGTTCAAGTAAAAATGTGTAGATGTTTATCTTAATATATCCATATGCATGTTATTACTGTACATCTATACTCAGCTTTGACTACACTTCACTGCTTAATACAGTTGAAATGTTAGATGTCGATTAAGTATGGTAACTTCCAAGTCCTTATGAAGCCTCGGTTAGCATTATTGGCTTCATTTTTTCGTCCGAAGATTATATTTCCATTTCCATCTCACGAATAGATGGAAGTGCAGATAAATCAGGTAATCCTATGTCCTCTCCAATGCAAATTTTATCCTGGTCCCACATGTTCTTCTTTGTCTCATTTGATGTATTCTTCTTTGAACATAAATAATATGTATGTTATCTCCCTTTCTTCTGTGGATAACAATAATATTACTTTAAATGTTTTAATAGTAATTTGATCTCCAAGTTCATATGTTTGTTCCATATCTTGTTATGTTCAACATATGACTTTTGAATAAGAAGTCAACTGGAAGAATATGTACCATATTGTCCTAAAACTTTTCCATGAGAGTCAGAGACTGACTCACAATAGTATAAGAATGCTTCTATGATCCCCCAAACTGGTATATTATGTGTGAAGATGAATGGGATGCATCATTAGGCTTACAATTTGAATTATTAAAATACGATTGTAGTACATTAGTGAGATTATGATGATAGCTTATGATGGAGGGCAAAATCATATTGGAATGGGTGAGGATGCAATGAGTTTGATGTATATAAAATTTCCAGTAGCTTGGTATATGAAATTTCATCTTTATATGCTAAGAATCTCTTATATTTTTTGTAGTAATGAATTACATTTTGTTCTTTAGTTTTGTGATGATATTATGTTAAATTTATTATTACTGCATCAAGATTGTGAAAGTTAGTTTCATATCTATTTTTACATACCAAATCAGCTTAAAATATGGGTTAAAAGGTTTAATCTAAATTGTTTCGATATCAAATAAAAATTTTATGTATGCTACTGAAATATGATAAATGCAAGATAGACCTAATGTATATCAAAAGTGTACATAATCGATATGTTTGAGTTAGTTCTCATTGATCTTTTTGTTTGTTGGAGTCCTTTGTGGTGTGTCATAACGCTCTAGGGTTAGGTGAGATGGTTCAGATATACCAAGGTTTTGGAAAGAAACTGGATTTTCTCTGGATTTGGAAAGCCTGGATTGTGGAACTTTTACTATTTCAATATTTTCCTTATCTTTGTATACCAAATTATCATTTTTTTTGTTTTAGTCTAATTGAACCATTTCACAAAAAATATCATGATACAGGTTTTGCCAGCATCTGCAATCCCTGACGGTTTGATGGGTCTAGATATTGGACCAGATTCAGTTAAATCATCCAACCAAGCAATAGAGGTAACAAAGACAGTCATCTAGAATGTTCCTATGGGGTTTTTCATTTTGACAAGTTTGCAATTGGAACATAGGTATGCAATGTATGATTTATTGCTAGAAGCAGAGTTGCAAGTTACCTTGCATCACATATGTAGATTTTTGTTAGCAATATATGAATTTCATATCATACACCTTCAGATCTATTTTTACACGACACCTCTTATGAACTTGAAACTTATTTTCTATGTTTCCTTTTAAATTTTATACCGATATATGTTAGCATGCATCACATAAGCCCTTTTGCTAGAAGTCAATAAAAACTTGGCAGATTCTGATCCGCATTCATTGTCATAACAGAAACCCAATCTAAGTTGATATGACCCAAATTGCTGGCAATTGAAAATAAATTGGCAGATCTCACTAGAAAGGGTGTGGCAACTATCATCGGTGGCAAAAACTCTATTACGACGGTAGAGAAAATGGTAGTAGCCGAGTTGATGAGCTGCTTCTCCCCCGACCGTGGGGCTAGTTTGGAAGTATTAGAAGGGAAGGAGCTTCCCGGAGTTTTTGCTCTCGAGTAAGCCATTCCTGTAGCTGTATGAGGAGGCAACCTTTATATGTAACGACATTTGTTGTACTTTATCAGGCTTCCACCACAGATGAAGCATGCACCAAAATCAGATGGAGATGAGTGGCCCAAAGCTTTATAAGAAGCAATAGCTAGCTGAGAATGTTGAGTCTTACATCCATGAACTAGTATTGGCTGTTTATTGTCAAGGAGGCAATCCTTGTTTTAAAGAGTACTTGAAGGTAGAATTTGGCATAATGTATTTGGATTGGGTTCTATTTTGGAAAAATATAAGATGGCGGTATTAGGTATATTTGGAACTGTATTGTACATATATGGATTAATTGATATGTTTAATTCGAAAATAAATGTTTAAAGGGTTTCTTAAATTGAAATCTTGAATATATCTTTATTGTATTTGAGATTGATTAAAATAATAATTTAAAATCTAGCAGTATTGAAAAGTACTTGTCTACTTTTTTCGAGGCTTTCAAAATAAGTATTATATATGTGGATTCAATTTATAACGCTTTGAAATATAAGTGCTGTATATGTGCATCTTATTTATAACACTTTGGGAAATAAATGTTACATAAATATATATATGCATCCCAGTTATAATGCTTCGAAAAAAAATATTATATATGTACATAACATTTATAACGGTTTTAAAAATATTTATAAAACTGGTTTTACAACTCTAGGACGCTTGCTAAAAAGCGTCATAGAAAGCTATTTACAACGCTTTTTAGTCGTCATAAAAAGGTATTTTTGTTGTAGTGGAGTATATTCTCATATTTGAATTTTTTGGTCTCATTTTCCCTCCCAAGTAACAATGACAACCAACCAAGAAGACATATGAAATCAAAATAAGGGTATTATTAGAAGTAGTGCATATCATATATTATGCACATGAAGGAAAATATTGATTTTGAGGTATAATTATACACAAAGAGTTCTCCATCCCGACAACGATACAAAAATTCAGAAATAAGTATAAAACCAAAAATTGGTTGACATTTGCCACCTGTATCTTGCAACATGCACAAAATCAGAGTCCGAAGAAAGGCCGTCACTATTAATAAAATTATTTGCCAGTCCCGCCCCTGCAGTGATTGATTTTACTGCAACCTTTTCCTATATACGGCGGCACTGGTTTGCCGCCAGCCGGGCGACAATTCACATCAGCACCCGTCTTCTTACTACATGGAATACGATCCCTCTTTAAGGCCTCGTCGCTGATGGGAGTTGATGCAAAAGCAATGGTTGCCAATGCAACAAGTACTAGTATCAACCAGGCCCGAAAAATAAGAGCCATATATGTTCCAATAGAAAACACTCACAGGAACTGTACACAAGAAACATATTTACTAGCTAGGGTTAGAAGGACCGATAAGATTTTGATGAAAGAAGCTGCTATATAACTTATAATAATAGATATAATTTTTTTAATGTTACTAGAGGAAAAGGACCATAGTAGAGCAGAAAAGAAGAGAATGATTCAAATAGCGGACCCAAAAATATTAGGATGAGGGATTTATTAATATTGGAATATAGAAGGGCTAGCTCATGCATATGGTGCAAATTACCAAGTTATTGTAGGATATATTCACATTAATATTGAAATTAAATGAAAACTCAATGTACCTTGATGTTTCTATTTGTTTTTGGGTTGGCAGTAATTAATAGTCAGTCAAGTGAATTAACATATTCGAAATGATGGGTTTTATATATAGCAAGAATTGGAGAAGAGTGGGAAATTAGCCATGGTAGTTCTAAGTATAGCCAACGTAATACTGAGGCCAAACGTTAAAGGAGGGCAGAGAAATATGCATGGCAATAGACTAGACATACCGCCGAATCCGACCTCAAAATGAGACTAAACAAAGATGATAGACTAAATATCCATGCATTGTATACTTCACTTTTTTGATTTTATATATGTTAGGTTTCATAACTTATATATGTGCAAAATAATATTCAAAGTATTGTTTAATAAAACTATTCAGTTTTAATTCAAGATATATAAAATATATATCAATTATGGTGATATATATATATATGTTTGCATTTACTTATTTAAAAATGACCAACCTTCTTTTTATCCATGATATATGTTAATGCATCTATCCTATTATTCAAGTTAAACTTAATATATTTAGCATATGGTTCCCTAAGGTTATTTTATTCGAAAAATGAAGCATATCAATCTATCATTACCCGAGTACTCATGTTACTAGTCTCCTTTCCGAGAAATAAAATTTTCACAAGAGTATCTTGAGATTTCCTAATATACGAACTTTACTCAATACACTGCACATGGATGAGAAACGCATAACAAGTAAGCTAATCGTACTAAATATTTGACCAGTTCTAATATTATATAGCTATGTTCTATCTAGGTTTTTTTCCCTTTCTTTATGATCTTGTTGTTATTATTACTATTGCCTAACTTAACTACTTTCTTGTAATTTGAGTAGAATAAATATAGATTAACAATTGAATGGTGATCTAATGCTGAAGATTTATGTCTAACTTGAAATATTTATACAAATAGGTACATATTGTGGAGCATAGGCATATCTCTGACTTATGTGATATTGGATTTCTCGATTGTGGCTTCTGTAATTTTGAGTTTTCTAGTAGTGCATGTTGGTACTGTATTGTGTGTTAGCCCATTTAGAGTAAGATGGTTAATTAAGCACTAATCAAATTCGAAATCTACTATAGGAGTAGAGTTATAAACTCAAAAATGCGCATTGTTGGGAAGGAAGTCAAATCTCATATTTGGCAAATGTTTCTGAGTTGTGACATCTGCATACTATCGTGGAACTATTGGAGTTTGTATAGCGTATGACATCAGCCAGCTTCAAACTTTTTAATTGCATCGACTGATGGAATAATGAACTTCACAACAAGTACCAACATATACATGACCATGTTTTAAATTGCAGGATATCGCGAATAAAATCTTTATGTTCAAGTAAAAATGTGTAGATGTTTATCTTAATATGTCCATATGCATGTTATTACTGTACATCTATAATCAGATTTGACTACACTTCACTGCTTAATACAGTTGAAATGTTAGATGTCGATTAAGTATGGTAACTTCCAAGTCCTTGTGAAGCCTCTGTTAGCATTATTGGCTTCACTTTTTTGTCCGAAGATTACGTTTCCATTTCCATCTCACGAATAGATGGAAGTGCAGATAAATCAGGTAATCCTATGTCCTCTCCAATGCAAATTTTATTCTGGTCCCACATGTTCTTCTTTGTCTCTTTTGTTGTATTCTTCTTTGAACATAAATAATATGTATGTTATCTCCCTTTCTTCTGTGGATAACAATAATATTACTTTAAATGTTTTAATAGTAATTTGATCTCCAAGTTCAGATGTTTGTTCCATATCTTGTTATGTTCAACATATAACTTTTGAATAAGAAGTCAACTGGAAGAATATGTACCATATTGTCCTAAAACTTTTCCATGAGAGTCAGAGACTGACTCACAATAGTATAAGAATGCTTCTATGATCCCCCAAACTGGTATATTATGTGTGAAGATGAATGGGATGCATCATTAGGCTTCCAATTTGAATTATTAAAATACGATTGTAGTACATTAGTAAGATTAGGATGATAGCTTATGATGGAGGGCAAAATCATATGGGAATGGGTGAGGATGCAATGAGTTTGATGTATATGAAATTTCCAGTAGCTTGGTATATGAAATTTCATCTTTATATGCTAAGAATCTCTCATATTTTTTTGTAGTAATGAATTACATTTTGTTCTTTAGTTTTGTGATGATATTATGTTAAATTTATTATTATTGCATCAAGATTGTGAAAGTTAGTTTCATATCTATTTTTACATACCAAATCAGCTTAAAATATGGGTTAAAAAGTTTAATCTAAATTGTTTCGATATCAAATTAAAATTTTATGTATGCTACTGAAATATGATAAATGCAAGATAGACCTAATGTATATCAAAAGTGTACATAATCGATATGTTTGAATTAGTTCTCATTCATCTTTTTTGTTTGTTGGAGTCCGTTATAGTGTGTCATAAAGCTCTAGGGTTAGGTGAGATGGTTCTAATATACCAAGGTTTAGGAAAGAAACTGGATTTTCTCTGGATTTGGAAAGCCTGGATTGTGAAACTTGTACTATTTCAATATTTTCCTTATCTTTGTATACCAAATTATCATTTTTTTTTGTTTTAGTCTAATTGAACCATTTCACAAAAAATATCATGATACAGGTTTTGCCAGCATCTGCAATCCCTGATGGTTTGATGGGTCTAGATATTGGACCAGATTCAGTTAAATCATCCAACCAAGCAATAGAGATAACGAAGACAGCCATCTAGAATGTTCCTATAGGGTTTTTCATTTTGACAAGTTTTCAATTGGAACATAGGTATGCAATGTATGATTTATTGCTAGAAGCAGAGTTTCAAGTTACCTTGCATCACATATGTAGATTTTTGTTACCAATATATGAATTTTATATCATACACCTTCAGATCTATTTTTACTCGACACCTCTTATGAACCTGAAACTTATTTTCTATGTTTCCTTTTAAATTTTATACCGATATATGTTAGCATGCATCACATAAGCCCTTTTGCTAGAAGTCAATAAAAACTTGGCAGATTCTGATCCGCATTCATTGTCATAACAGAAACCCAATCTAAGTTGATATGACCCATATTGCTGGCAATAGAAAATAAATTGGCATATCTTACTAGAAAGGGTGTGGCAACTATCATCGGTGGCAAAGACTCTATTATGGCGGTAGAGAAAATGGTAGTAGCTGAGTTGATGAGCTACTTCTTCCCCGACAGTGGGGCTAGTTTGGAAGTATTAGAAGGGAAGGAGCTTCCCGGAGTTTTTGCTCTCGAGTAAGCCATTCCTGTAGCTGTATGAGGAGGCAACCTTTATATGTAACGACATTTGTTGTACTTTATCAGGCTTCCACCACAGATGAAGCATGCACCAAAATCAGATGGAGATGAGTGGCCCAAAGCTTTATAAGAAGCAATAGCTAGCTGAGAATGTTGAGTCTTACATCCATGAACTAGTATTGGCTGTTTATTGTCAAGGAGGCAATCCTTGTTTTAAAGAGTACTTGAGGGTAGAATTTGGCATAATGTATTTGGATTGGGTTCTATTTTGGAAAAATATAAGATGGCGGTATTATGTATATTTGGAACTGTATTGTACATATATGGATTAATTGATATGTTTAATTCGAAAATAAATGTTTAAAGGGTTTCTTAAATTGAAATCTTGAATATATCTTTATTGTATTTGAGATTGATTAAAATAATAATTTAAAATCAAGCAGTATTGAAAAGTACTTGTCTACTTTTTTCGAGGCTTTCAAAATAAGTATTATATATGTGGATTCAATTTATAATGCTTTGAAATATAAGTGTTGTATATGTGCATCTTATTTATAATACTGTGGGAAATAAATGTTACATAAATATATTTATGCATCCCAGTTATAATGCTTCGAAAAAAATATTATACATGTACATAACATTTATAACGGTTTTAAAAATATTTATAAAACTGGTTTTACAACGCTAGGGCGCTTGCTAAAAAGCGTCATAGAAAGCTATTTACAACGCTTTTTAGTCGTCATAAAAAGGTATTTTTGTTGTAGTGGAGTATATTCTCATATTTGAATTTTTTTGGTCTCATTTTCCCTCCCAAGTAACAATGACAACCAACCAAGAAGACATATGAAATCAAAATAAGGGTATTATTAGAAGTAGTGCATATCATATATTATGCACATGAAGGAAAATAGTGATTTTGAGGTATAATTATACACAAAGAGTTCTCCATCCCGACAATGATACAAAAATTCAGAAATAAGTATAAAACCAAAAATTGGTTGACATTTGCCACCTGTATCTTGCAACATGCACAAAATCAGAGTCCGAAGAAAGGCCATCACTATTAATAAAATTATTTGCCAGTCCCGCCCCTGCAGTGATTGATTTTACTGCAACCTTTTCCTATATACGGCGGCACTGGTTTGCCGCCAGCCGGGCGACAATTCACATCAGCACCCGTCTTCTTACTACATGGAATACGATCCCTCTTTAAGGCCTCGTCGCTGATGGGAGTTGATGCAAAAGCAATGGTTGCAAATGCAACAAGTACTAATATCAACCAGGCCCGAAAAATGAGAGCCATATATGTTCCAATAGAAAACACTCACAGGACCTGTACACAAGAAACATATTTACTAGCTAGGGTTAGAAGGACCGATAAGATTTTGATGAAAGAAGCTGCTATATAACTTATAATAATAGATATAATTTTTTTAATGTTACTAGAGGAAAAGGACCATAGTAGAGCAGAAAAGAAGAGAATGATTCAAATAGCGGACCCAAAAATATTAGGATGAGGGATTTATTAATATTGGAATATAGAAGGGCTAGCTCATGCATAAGGTGCAAATTACCAAATTATTGTAGGATATATGCACATTAATATTGAAATTAAATGAGAACTCAATGTACCTTGATGTTTCTATTTGTTTTTGGGTTGGCAGTAATTAATAGTCAGTCAAGTGAATTAACATATTCGAAATGATGGGTTTTATATATAGCAAGAATTGGAGAAGAGAGGGAAATTAGCCCTGGTAGTTCTAAGTATAGCCAACGTAATACTGAGGCCAAACGTTAAAGGAGGGCAGAGAAATATGCATGGCAATAGACTAGACCTACCGTAGAATCTGACCTCAAAATGAGACTAAACAAAGATGATAGACTAAATATCCATGCATTGTATACTTCACTTTTTTGATTTTATATATGTTTGGTTTCATAACTTATATATGTGCAAAATAATATCAAAAGTATTGTTTAATAAAAATATTCAAGTTTAATTCGAGATATATAAAATATATATCAATTATGGTGATATATATATATATATATATATATATATATGTTTGCATTTACTTATTTAATAATGACCAACCTTCTTTTTATCCATGATATATGTTCATGCATCTATCCTATTATTCAAGTCAAACTTAATATATTTAGCATATGATTCCCCAAGGTTATTTTATTCGAAAAATGAAGCATATCAATCTACCATTACCCGAGTACTCATGTTACTTGTCTTCTTTCCGAGAAATAAAATTTTCACAAGAGTATCTTGAGATTTCCTAATATACGGACTTTACTCAATACACTACACATGGATGAGAAACGCATAACAAGTAAGCTAATCGTACAAAAAATTTGACCAGTTCTAATATTATATAGCTATGTTCTATCTAGGTTTTTTTTCCCTTTCGTTATGATCTTGTTGTTATTATTACTATTGCCTAACTTAACTACTTTCTTGTAATTTGAGTAGAATAAATATAGATTACCAATTGAATGGTGATCTAATGCTGAAGATTTATGTCTAACTTAAAATATTTATACAAATAGGTACATATTGTGGAGCATAGGCATATCTCTGACTTATGTGATATTGGATTTCTCGATTGTGGCTTCTGTAATTTTGAGTTTTCTAGTAGTGCATGTTTGTACTGTATTGTGTGTTAGCCCATTTAGAGTGAGATGGTTAATTAAGCACTAATTAAAAAATCCAATTGAATATGAATAATCAAATTCAAAATCTACTATAGGAGTAGAGTTACAAACTCAAAAATACGCATTATTGGGAAGGAAGTCAAATCTTATATTTGGCAAATGTTTCTGAGTTGTGACATTTGCATACTATCGTGGAACTATTGGAGTTTGTATAGCGTATGACATCAGCCAGCTTCAAACTTTTTAATTGCATCGACTGATGGAATAATGAACTTCACAACATGTACCAACATATACATGACCATGTTTTAAATTGCAGGATATCGCGAATAAAATCTTTTTGTTCAAGTAAAAATGTGTAGATGTTTATCTTAATATGTCCATATGCATGTTATTACTGTACATCTATACTCAGATTTGACTAAACTTCACTGCTTAATACAGTTGAAATGTTAGATGTCGATTAAGTGTGGTAACTTCCAAGTCCTTGTGAAGCCTCTGTTAGCATTATTGGCTTCACTTTTTCGTCCGAAGATTACATTTCCATTTCCATCTCACGAATAGATGGAAGTGCAGATAAATCAGGTAATCCTATGTCCTCTCCAATGCAAAATTTATTCTGGTCCCATATGTTCTTCTTTGTCTCATTTGATGTATTCTTCTTTGAGCATAAATAATATGTATGTTATCTCCCTTTCTTCTGTGGATAACAATAATATTACTTTAAATGTTTTAATAGTAATTTGATCTCCAAGTTCAGATGTTTGTTCCATATCTTGTTATGTTCAACATATGGCTTTTGAATAAGAAGTCGACTGGAAGAATATGTACCATATTGTCCTAAAACTTTTCCATGAGAGTCAGAGACTGACTCACAATAGTATAAGAATGCTTCTATGATCCCCCAAACTGGTATATTATGTGTGAAGATGAATGGTATGCATCATTAGGCTTCCAATTTGAATTATTAAAATACGATTGTAGTACATTAGTGAGATTATGATGATAGCTTATGATGGAGGGCAAAATCATATGGGAATGGGTGAGGATGCAATGAGTTTGATGTATATGAAATTTCCAGTAGCTTGGTATATGAAATTTCATCTTTATATGCTAAGGATCTCTCATATTTTTTTGTAGTAATGAATTACATTTTGTTCTTTAGTTTTGTGATGATATTATGTTAAATTTATTATTATTGCATCAAGATTGTGAAAGTTAGTTTCATATCTATTTTTACATACAAAATCTGCTTAAAATATGGGTTAAAAAGTTTAATCTAAATTGTTTCGATATCAAATTAAAATTTTATGTATGCTACTGAAATATGATAAATGCAAGATAGACCTAATGTATATCAAAAGTGTACATAATCGATATGTTTGAGTTAGTTCTCATTCATCTTTTTTGTTTGTTGGAGTCCTTTGTAGTGTGTCATAAAGCTCTAGGGTTAGGTGAGATGGTTCTAATATACCAAGGTTTAGGAAAGAAACTGGATTTTCTCTGGATTTGGAAAGCCTGGATTGTGAAACTTGTACTATTTCAATATTTTCCTTATCTTTGTATAACAAATTATCATTTTTTTTTGTTTTAGTCTAATTGAACCATTTCACAAAAAATATCATGATACAGGTTTTGCCAGCATCTGCAATCCCTGATGGTTTGATGGGTCTAGATATTGGACCAGATTCAATTAAATCATCCAACCAAGCAATAGAGATAACAAAGACAGTCATCTAGAATGTTCCTATGTGGGTTTTCATTTTGACAAGTTTGCAATTGGAACATAAGTTTGCATCACATAAGCCCTTTTGCTAGAAGTCAATAAAAACTTGGCAGATTCTGATCCGCATTCATTGTCATAACAGAAACCCAATCTAAGTTGATATGACCCATATTGCTGGCAATAGAAAATAAATTGGCAGATTTCACTAGAAAGGGTGTGGCAACTATCATCGGTGGCAAAGACTCTATTATGGCGGTAGAGAAAATGGTAGTAGCCGAGTTGATGAGCTACTTCTCCCCCGACGGTAGGGTTAGTTTGGAAGTATTATAAGGGAAGGAGCTCCCCGGAGTTTTTGCTCTCGAGTAAGCCATTCCTGTAGCTGTATGAGGAGGCAACCTTTATATGTAACAACATTTGTTGTACTTTATCAGGCTTCCACCACAGATGAAGCATGCACCAAAATCAGATGGAGATGAGTGGCCCAAAGCTTTATAAGAAGCAATAGCTGGCTGAGAATGTTGAGTCTTACATCCATGAACTAGTATTGGCTGTTGATTGTCAAGGAGGCAATCCTTGTTTTAAAGAGTACTTGAGAGTAGAATTTGGCATAATGTATTTGGATTGGGTTCTATTTTGGAAAAATAAAAGATGGCGGTAGTATGTATATTTGGAACTATATTGTACATATATGGATTAATTGATATGTTTAATTCGAAAATAAATGTTTAAAGGGTTTCTCAAATTGAAATCTTGAATATATCTTTATTGTATTTGAGATTGATTAAAATAATAATTTAAAATCTAGCAGTATTGAGAAGTACTTGTCTACTTTTTTCGAGGCTTTCAAAATAAGTATTATATATGTGGATTCAATTTATAACGCTTTAAAATATAAGTGTTGTATATGTGCATCTTATTTATAACACTTTGGGAAATAAATGTTACATAAATATATATATGCATCCAAGTTATAATGCTTCAAAAAAATATTATATATGTACATAACATTTATAACGGTTTTAAAAATATTTATAAAACTGGTTTTACAACGCTAGGGCGCTTGCTAAAAAGCATCATAGAAAGCTATTTACAACGCTTTTTAGTCGTCATAAAAAGGTATTTTTGTTGTAGTGGAGTATATTCTCATATTTGAATTTTTTGGTCTCATTTTCCCTCCCAAGTAACAATGACAACCAACCAAGAAGACATATGAAATCAAAATAAGGGTATTATTAGAAGTAGTGCATATCATATATTATGCACATGAAGGAAAATAGTGAATTTGAGGTATAATTATACACAAAGAGTTCTCCATCCCGAAAATGATACAAAAATTCAGAAATAAGTATAAAACCAAAAATTGGTTGACATTTGCCACCTGTATCTTGCAACATGCACAAAATCAGATTCGAAGAAAGGCCGTCACTATTAATGAAATTATTTGCTAGTCCCGCCCCTGCAGTGATTGATTTTACTGCAACCTTTGCCTATATACGGCGGCACTGGTTTGCCGCCAGCCGGGCGACAATTCACATCAGCACCCGTCTTCTTACTACATGGAATACGATCCCTCTTTAAGGCCTCGTCGCTGATGGGAGTTGATGCAAAAGCAATGGTTGCAAATGCAACAAGTACTAGTATCAACCAGGCCCGATAAATGAAAGCCATATATGTTCCAATAGAAAACACTCACAGGACCTGTACACAAGAAACATATTTAATAGCTAGGGTTAGAAGGGCCGATAAGATTTTGATGAAAGAAGCTGCTATATAACTTATAATAATAGATATAATTTTTTTAATGTTACGAGAGGACAAGGACCATAGAAGAGCAGAAAAGAAGAGAATGATTCAAATAGCGGACCCAAAAATATTAGGATGAGGGATTTATTAATAATGGAATATAGAAGGGCTAGCTCATGCATATGGTGCAAATTACCAAGTTATTGTAGGATATATGCACATTAATATTGAAATTAAATGAAAACTCAATGTACCTTGATGTTTCTATTTGTTTTTGGGTTGGCAGTAATTAATAGTCAGTCAAGTGAATTAACATATTCGAAATGATGGGTTTTATATATAGCAAGAATTAGAGAAGAGAGGGAAATTAGCCATGGTAGTTCTAAGTATAGCCAACGTAATATTGAGGCCTAACGTTAAAGGAGGGCAGAGAAATATGCATGGCAATAGACTAGACCTACCGCAGAATCCGACCTCAAAATGAGACTAAACAAAGATGATAGACTAAATATCCATGCATTGTATACTTCACTTTTTTGATTTTATATATGTTGGGTTTCATAACTTATATATGTGCAAAATAATATCGAAATTATTGTTTAATGAAACTATTCAGGTTTAATTCGAGATATATAAAATATATATCAATTATGGTGATATATATATAATTTTGAATTTACTTATTTAATAATGACCAACCTTCTTTTTATCCATGATATATGTTCATGCATCTATCCTATTATTAAAGTCAAACTTAATATATTTAGCATATGATTCCCCAAGGTTATTTTATTCAAAAAATGAAGCATATCAATCTACCATTACCCGAGTACTCATGTTACTTGTCTCCTTTCCGAGAAATAAAATTTTCACAAGAGTATCTTGAGATTTCCTAATATACGAACTTTACTCAATACACTGCACATGGATGACAAACGCATAACAAGTAAGCTAATCATACTAAATATTTGACCAGTTCTAATATTATATAGCTATGTTCTATCTAGGTTTTTTTTCCCTTTCATTATGATCTTGTTGTTATTATTCCTATTGCCTAACTTAACTACTTCTTGTAATTTGAGTAGAATAAATATAGATTAGCAATTGAATGGTGATCTAATGCTGAAGATTTAGGTCTAACTTGAAATATTTATACAAATAGGTACATATTGTGGAGCATAGGCATATCTCTGACTTATGTGATATTGGATTTCTCGATTGTGGCTTCTGTAATTTTGAGTTTTCTAGTAGTGCATGTTGGTACTGTATTGTGTGTTAGCCCATTTAGAGTGAGATGGTTAATTAAGCACTAATTAAAAAATCCAATTGAATATGAATAATCAAATTCAAAATCTACTATAGGAGTAGAGTTACAAACTAAAAAAATGCGCATTGTTGGGAAGGAAGTCAAATCTCATATCTGGCAAATGTTTCTGAGTTGTGACATCCGCATACTATCGTGGAACTATTGGAGTTTGTATAGCGTATGCCATTAGCCAGCTTCAAACTTTTTAATTGCATCGACCGATGGAATAATGAACTTCACAACAAGTACCAACATATACATGACCATGTTTTAAATAGCAAGATATCGCGAATAAAATCTTTGTGTTCAAGTAAAATTGTGTAGATATTTATCGTAATATGTCCATATGCATGTTATTACTGTACATCTATACTCAACATTGACTACACTTTACTGCTTAATATAGTTGAAATGTTAGATGTCAATTAAGTATGGTAACTTCCAAGTCCTTGTGAAGCCTCTGTTAGTATTATTGGCTTACTTTTTCGTCCGAAAATTACATTTCCATTTCCATCTCATGAATATATGGAAGTGCAGATAAATCAGGTAATCCTATGTCCTCTCCAATGCAAATTTTATTATGGTCCCATATGTTCTTCTTTGTCTCATTTGATGTATTCTTCTTTGAACATAAATAATGTGTATGTTATCTCCCTTTCTTCTGTGGATGACAATAATATTACTTTAAATGTTTTAATAGTAATTTGATCTCCAAGTTCATATGTTTGTTCCATATCTTGTTATGTTCAACATATGACTTTTGAATAAGAAGTCAACTGGAAGAATATGTACCATATTGTCCTAAAACTTTTCCATGAGAGTCAGAGATTGACTCACAATAGTATAAGAATGCTTCTATGATCCCCCAAACTGGTATATTATGTGTGAAGATGAATGGGATGCATCATTAGGCTTACAATTTGAATTATTAAAATACGATTGTAGTACATTAGTGAGATTATGATGATAGCTTATGATGGAGGGCAAAATCATATGGGAATGGGTGAGGATGTAATGAGTTTGATGTATATGAAATTTCCAGTAGCTTGGTATATGAAATTTCATCTTTATATCCTAAGAATCTCTCATATTTTTTGTAGTAATGAATTACATTTGGTTCTTTAGTTTTGTGATGATATTATGTTAAATTTATTATTATTGCATCAAGATTGTGAAAGTTAGATTCATATCTATTTTTACGTACAAAATCTGCTTAAAATATGGGTTAAAAAGTTTAATCTAAATTTTTTCGATATCAAATTAAAATTTTATGTATGCTACAGAAATATGATAAATGCAAGATAGACCTAATGTATATCAAAAGTGTACATAATTGATATATTTGAGTTTGTTCTCATTCATCTTTTTTGTTTGTTGGAGTCCTTTGTAGTGTGTCATAAAGCTCTAGGGTTAGGTAAGATGGTTCTGATATACCAAGATTTAGGAAAAAAACTGGATTTTCTCTGGATTTGGAAAGCCTGGATTGTGGAACTTGTACTATTTCAATATTTTCCTTATCTTTGTATACCAAATTATCATTTTTTTTGTTTTAGTCTAATTGAACCATTTCACAAAAAATATCATGATACAGGTTTTGCCAGCATCTGCAATCCCTGATGGTTTGATGGGTCTAGATATTAGACCAGATTTAGTTAAATCATCCAACCAAGCAATAGAGATAACAAAGACAGTCACCTAGAATGTTCCTATGGGGTTTTTCAATTTGACAAGTTTGCAATTGGAACATAGGTATGCAATGTATGATTTATTGCTAGAAGCAGAGTTGCAAGTTACCTTGCATCACATATGTAGATTTTTGTTACCAATATATGAATTTCATATCATACACCTTCAGATCTAATTTTACTCGACACCTCTTATGAACTTGAAACTTATTTTCTATGTTTCCTTTTAAATTTTATACCGATATATGTTAGCATGCATCACATAAGCCCTTTTGCTAGAAGTCAATAAAAACTTGGCAAATTCTGTCCCGCAGTCTTTGTCATAACAGAAAGCCAATCTAAGTTGATATGACCCATATTTCTGGTAATAGAAAATAAATTGGCAGATCTCACTGGAAAGGTTGTGGCAACTATCATCGGTGGCAAAGACTCTATTACGGCGGTAGAGAAAATGGTAGTAGCCGAGTTGATGAGCTACTTCTCCCCCGACGGTGGGGCTAGTTTGGAAGTACTATAAGGGAAGGAGCTCCCCGGAGTTTTTGCTCTGGAGTAAGCTATTCCTGTAGCTGTATGAGGAGGCAACCTTTATATGTAACAACATTTGTTGTACTTTATCAGGCTTCCACCACAGATGAAGCATGCACCAAAATCAGATGGAGATGAGTAGCCCGAAGCTTTATAAGAAGCAATTGCTGGCTACGAATGTTGAGTCTTACATCCATGAACTAGTATTGGATGTTGATTGTCAAGGAGGCAATCCTTGTTTTAAAGAGTACTTGAGGGTAGAATTTGGCAAAATGTATTTGGATTGGGTTCTATTTTGGAAAAATATAAGATGGCGGTAGTATGTATATTTGGAACTGTATTGTACATATATGGATTAATTGATATGTTTAATTCGAAAATAAATGTTTAAAGGGTTTCTTAAATTGAAATATTGAATATATCTTTATTGTATTTGAGATTGATTAAAATAATAATTTAAAATCTAGCAGTATTGAAAAGTACTTGTCTACTTTTTTCGAGGCTTTCAAAATAAGTATTATATATGTGGATTCAATTTATAACGCTTTGAAATATAAGTGTTGTATATGTGCATCTTATTTATAACACTTTGGGAATTAAATGTTACATAAATATATATATGCATCCCAGTTACAATGCTTCAAAAAAAATATTATATATGTACATAACATTTATAACGGTTTTAAAAATATTTATAAAATTGGTTTTACAACGCTAGGGCGCTTGCTAAAAAGCGTCATAGAAAGCTATTTACAACGCTTTTTAGTCGTCATAAAAAGGTATTTTTGTTGTAGTGGAGTATATTCTCATTTTTGAATTTTTTGGTCTCATTTTCCCTCCCAAGTAACAATGACAACCAACCAAGAAGACATATGAAATCAAAATAAGGGTATTATTAGAAGTAATGCATATCATATATTATGCACATGAAGGAAAATAGTGATTTTGAGGTATAATTATACATAAAGAGTTCTCCATCCCGAAAATGATACAAAAATTCAGAAATAAGTATAAAACCAAAAATTGGTTGACATTTGCCACCTGTATCTTGCAACATGCACAAAATCAGAGTCAAAAGAAAGGCCGTCACTATTAATGAAATTATTTGCCAGTCCCGCCCCTGCAGTGATTGATTTTACTGCAACCTTTGCCTATATACGGCGGCACTGGTCTGCCGCCAGCCGGGCGACAATTCACATCAGCACCCGTCTTCTTACTACATGGAATACGATCCCTCTTTAAGGCCTCGTCGCTGATGGGAGTTGATGCAAAAGCAATGGTTGCAAATGCAACAAGTACTAGTATCAACCAGGCCCGAAAAATGAGAGCCATATATGTTCTAATAGAAAACACTCACAGGACCTGTACAAAAGAAACATATTTACTAGCTAGGGTTAGAAGGACCCATAAGATTTTGATGAAAGAAGCTGCTATATAACTTATAATAATAGATATAATTTTTTTAATGTTACTAGAGGAAAAGGACCATAGTAGAGCAGAAAAGAAGAGAATGATTCAAATAGCGGACCCAAAAATATTAGGATGAGGGATTTATTAATATTGGAATATAGAAGGAATAGCTCATGCATATGGTGCAAATTACCAAGTTATTGTAGGATATATGCACATTAATATTGAAATTAAATGAAAACTCAATGTACCTTGATGTTTCTATTTGTTTTTGGGTTGGCAGTAATTAATAGTCAGTCAAGTGAATTAACATATTCGAAATGATGGGTTTTATATATAGCAAGAATTGGAGAAGAGAAGGAAATTAGCCATGGTAGTTCTAAGTATAGCCAACGTAATACTGAGGCCAAACGTTAAAGGAGGGCAGAGAAATATGCATGGCAATAGACTAGACCTACCGCATAATCCGACCTCAAAATGAGACTAAACAAAGATGATAGACTAAATATCCATGCATTGTATACTTCACTTTTTTGATTTTATATTTGTTAGGTTTCAAAACTTATATATGTGCAAAATAATATTGAAAGTATTGTTTAATAAAACTATTCAGTTTTAATTCGAGATATATAAAATATATATATCAATTATGGTGATATATATATATGTTTGCATTTACTTATTTAATAATGACCAACCTTCTTTTTATCCATGATATATGTACATGCATCTATCCTATTATTCAAGTCAAACTTAATGTATTTAGCATATGATTCCCCAAGGTTATTTTATTCGAAAAATGAAGCATATCAATCTACCATTACCCGAGTACTCATGTTACTTGTCTCCTTTCGGAGAAATAAAATTTTCACAAGAGTATCTTGAGATTTCCTAATATACGGACTTTACTAATTACACTGCACATGGATGAGAAACGCATAACAAGTAAGCTAATCGTACAAAATATTTGACCAGTTCTAATATTATATAGCTATGTTCTATCTAGGTTTTTTCCCTTTCATTTTGATCTTGTTGTTATTATTACTATTGCCTAACTTAACTACTTTCTTGTAATTTGAGTAGAATAAATATAGATTACCAATTGAATGGTGATCTAATGCTGAAGATTTATGTCTAACTTGAAATATTTATACAAATAGGTACATATTATGGAGCATAGGCATATCTCTGACTTATGTGATATTGGATTTCTCGATTGTGGCTTCTGTAATTTTGAGTTTTCTAGTAGTGCATGTTGGTACTATATTGTGTGTTAGCCAATTAAGAGTGAGATTGTTAATTAAGCACTAATTAAAAAATCCAATTGAATATGAATAATCAAATTCAAAATCTACAAATTCAAAATCTACTATAAGAGTAGAGTTACAAACTCAAAAAATGCGCATTGTTGGGAAGGAAGTCAAATCTCATATTTGGCAAATGTTTCTGAGTTGTGACATCTGCATACTATCGTAGAACTATTGGAGTTTGTATAGCATATGACATCTGCATACTATCGTAGAACTATTGGAGTTTGTATAGCGTATGACATCAGCCAGCTTCAAACTTTTTAATTGCATCGACCGATGGAATAATGAACTTCACAACAAGTACCAATATATACATGAACATGTTTTAAATTGCAAGATATCGCGAATAAAATATTTATGTTCAAGTAAAAATGTGTAGATGTTTATCTTAATATGTCCATATGCATGTTATTACTGTACATCTATACTCAGCTTAGACTACACTTCACTGCTTAATACAGTTGAAATGTTAGATGTCGATTAAGTATGGTAACTTCCAAGTCCTTGTGAAGCCTCTGTTAGCATTATTGGCTTCACTTTTTCGTCCGAAGATAACATTTCCATTTCCATCTCACGAATAGATGGAAGTGCAGATAAATCAGGTAATCCTATGTCCTCTCCAATGCAAATTTTATTCTGGTCCCACATGTTCTTCTTTGTCTCATTTGATATATTCTTCTTTGAACATAAATAATATGTATCTTATCTCCCTTTCTTCTGTGGATAACAGTAATATTACTTTAAATGTTTTAATAGTAATTTGATCTCCAAGTTCAGATGTTTGTTCCATATCTTGTTTTGTTCAACATATGACTTTTGAATAAGAAGTCAACTGGAAGAATATGTACCATATTGTCCTAAAACTTTTCCATGAGAGTCAGAGACTGATTCACAATAGTATAAGAATGCTTCTATGATCCCCCAAACTGGTATATTATGTGTGAAGATGAATGGGATGCATCATTAGGCTTGCAATTTGAATTATTAAAGTACGATTGTAGTACATTAGTGAGATTATGATGATAGCTTATGATGGAGGGCAAAATCATATGGGAATGGGTGAGGATGCAATAAGTTTGATGTATATGAAATTTCCAGTAGCTTGGTATATGAAATTTCATCTTTATATGCTAAGAATCTCTCATATTTTTTTGTAGTAATGAATTACATTTTGTTCTTTAGTTTTGTGTTGATATTATGTTAAATTTATTATTATTGCATCAAGATTGTGAAAGTTAGTTTCATATCTATTTTTACATACAAAATCAGCTTAAAATATGGGTTAAAAAGTTTAATCTAAATTGTTTCGATATGAAATTAAAATTTTATGTATGCTACTAAAATATGATAAATGCAAGATAGACCTAATGTATATCAAAAGTGTACATAATCGATATGTTTGAGTTAGTTCTCATTCATCTTTTTTGTTTGTTGGAGTCCTTTGTAGTGTGTCATAAAGCTCTAGGGTTAGGTGAGATAGTTCAAATATACCAAGGTTTAGGAAAGAAACTGGATTTTCTCTGGATTTGGAAAGCCTGGATTGTGAAACTTGTACTATTTCAATATTTTCCTTATCTTTGTATACTAAATTATCATTTTTTTTATTTTCGTCTAATTGAACCATTTCACAAAAAATATCATGATACAGGTTTTGCCAGCATCTGCAATCCCTGATGGTTTTATGGGTCTATATATTGGACCAGATTCAGTTAAATCATCCAACCAAGCAATAGAGATAACAAAGACAGTCATCTAGAATGTTCCTATGGGGGTTTTCATTTTGACAAGTTTGCAATTTGAACATAGGTATGCAATGTATGATTTATTGCTAGAAGCAGAGTTGCAAGTTACCTTGCATCACATATGTAGATTTTTTTTTACCAATATATGAATTTCATATCATACACCTTCAGATCTATTTTTACTCGACACCTCTTATGAACTTGAAACTTATTTTCTATGTTTCCTTTAAAATTTTATACCGATATATGTTAGCATGCATCACATAAGCCCTTTTGCTAGAAGTCAATAAAAACTTGGCAGATTCTGATCCGCATTCATTTGCATAACAGATACCCAATCTAAGTTGATATGACCCATATTGCTGGCAATAGAAAATAAATTAGCAGATCTCACTAGAAAGGGTGTGGCAACTATCATCGGTGGCAAAGACTCTATTACGGCGGTAGAGAAAATGGTAGTAGCCGAGTTGATGAGCTACTTCTCCCCCGACGGTGGGGCTGGTTTGGAAGTATTAGAAGGGAAGGAGCTCCCCGGAGTTTTTGCTCTCGAGTAAGCCATTCCTGTAGCTGTATGAGGAGGCAAACTTTATATGTAACAACATTTGTTGTACTTTATCAGGCTTCCACCACAGATGAAGCATGCACCAAAATCAGATGGAGATGTGTGGCCCAAAGCTTTATAAGAAGCAATAGCTGGCTGAGAATGTTGAGTCTTACATCCATGAACTAGTATTGGCTGTTGATTATCAAGGAGGCAATCCTTGTTTTAAAGAGTACTTGAGGGTAGAATTTGGCATAATGTATTTGGATTGGGTTCTATTTTGGAAAAATATAAGATGGCGGTAGTATGTATATTTAGAACTGTATTGTACATATATGGATTAATTGATATGTTTAATTCGAAAATAAATATTTAAAGGGTTTCTTAAATTGAAATCTTGAATATATCTTTATTGTATTTGAGATTGATTAAAATAATAATTTAAAATCTAGCAGTATTGAAAAGTACTTGTCTACTTTTTTTGAGGCTTTCAAAATAAGTATTATATACGTGGATTCAATTTATAACGCTTTGAAATATAAGTGTTATATATGTGCATCTTATTTATAATACTTTGGGAAATAAATGTTACATAAATATATATATGCATCCCAGTTATAATGCTTCGAAAAAAATATTATATATGTACATAAAATTTATAACGGTTTTAAAAATATTTATAAAATTGGTTTTACAACGCTAGGGCGCTTGGTAAAAAGCGTCATAGAAAGCTATTTACAACGCTTTTTAGTCGTCATAAAAAGGTATTTTTGTTGTAGTGGAGTATATTCTCATATTTGAATTTTTTGGTCTCATTTTCCCTCCCAAGTAACAATGGCAACCAACCAAGAAGACATATGAAATCAAAATAAGGGTATTATTAGAAGTAGTGCATATCATATATTATGCACATGAAGGAAAATAGTGATTTTGAGGTATAATTATACACAAAGAGTTCTCCATCTCGAAAATGATACAAAAATTCAGAAATAAGTATAAAACCAAAAATTGGTTGACATTTGCCACCTGTATCTTGCAACATGCACAAAATCAGAGTCCGAAGAAAGGCCGTCACTATTAATAAAATTATTTGCCAGTCCCGCCCCTGCAGTGATTGATTTTACTGCAACCTTTTCCTATATACGGCGGCACTGGTTTGCCGCCAGCCGGGCGACAATTCACATCAGCACCCGTCTTCTTACTACATGGAATACGATCCCTCTTTAAGGCCTCGTCGCTGATGGGAGTTGATGCAAAAGCAATGGTTGCAAATGCAACAAGTACTAGTATCAACCAGGCCCGAAAAATGAGAGCCATATATGTTCCAATAGAAAACACTCACAGGACCTGTACACAAGAAACATATTTACTAGCTAGGGTTAGAAGGACCGATAAGATTTTGATGAAAGAAGCTGCTATATAACTTATAATAATATATATAATTTTTTTAATGATACTAGAGGAAAAGGACCATAGTAGAGCAGAAAAAAAGAGAATGATTCAAATAGCGGACCCAAAAATATTAGGATGAGGGATTTATTAATATTGGAATATAGAAGGGCTAGCTCATGCATATGGTGCAAATTACCAAGTTACTGTAGGATATATGCACATTAATATTGAAATTAAATGAAAACTCAATGTACCTTGATGTTTTTATTTGTTTTTGGGTTGGCAGTAATTAATAGTCAGTCAAGTGAATTAACATATTCGAAATGATGGGTTTTATATATAGCAAGAATTGGAGAAGAAAGGGAAATTAGCCAAGGTAGTTCTAAGTATAGCCAACGTAATACTGAGGCCAAACGTTAAAGGAGGGCAGAGAAATATGCATGGCAATAGACTAGACCTACCGCAGAATCCGACCTCAAAATGAGACTAAACAAAGATGATGGACTAAATATCCATGCATTATATACTTCACTTTGTTGATTTTATATATGTTAGGTTTCATAACTTATATATGTGCAAAATAATATTGAAAGTATTGTTTAATAAAACTATTCAGTTTTAATTCGAGATATATAAAATATATAACAATTATGGTGATATATATATATATGTTTGCATTTACTTATTTAATAATGACTAACCTTCTTTTTATCCATGATATATGTTTATGCATCTATCCTATTATTCAAGTCAAATTTAATGTATTTAGCATATGATTCCCCAAGGTTATTTTATTCGAAAAATGAAGCATATCAATCTACCATTACCCGAGTACTCATGTTACTTGTCTCCTTTCGGAGAAATAAAATTTTCACAAGAGTATCTTGAGATTTCCTAATATACGAAATTTACTCAATACACTGCACATGGATGAGAAACGCATAACAAGTAAGCTAATCGTACAAAATATTTGACCAGTTCTAATATTATATAGCTATGTTCTATCTAGGTTTTTTTCCCTTTCATTATGATCTTGTTGTTATTATTACTATTGCCTAACTTAACTACTTTCTTGTAATTTGAGTAGAATAAATATAGATTACCAATTGAATGGTGATCTAATGCTGAAGATTTATGTCTAACTTGAAATATTTATACAAATAGGTACATATTATGGAGCATAGGCATATCTCTGACTTATGTGATATTGGATTTCTCGATTGTGGCTTTTGTAATTTTGAGTTTTCTAGTAGTGCATGTTGGTACTAAATTGTGTGTTAGCCCATTTTGAGTGAGATGGTTAATTAAGCACTAATTAAAAAATCCAATTGAATATGAATAATCAAATTCAAAATCTAATATAGGAGTAGAGTTACAAACTCAAAAAATGCGCATTGTTGGGAAGGAAGTCAAATCTCATATTTGGCAAATGTTTCTGAGTTGTGACATCTGCATACTATCGTAGAACTATTGGAGTTTGTATAGCATATGACATCAGCCAGCTTCAAACTTTTTAATTGCATCGACCGATGGAATAATGAACTTCACAACAAGTACCAATATATACATGACCATGTTTTAAATTGCAAGATATCGCGAATAAAATATTTATGTTCAAGTAAAAATGTGTAGATGTTTATCTTAATATGTCCATATGCATGTTATTACTGTACATCTATACTCAGCTTTGACTACACTTTACTGCTTAATACAGTTGAAATAATTGATCTTCAAGTTCAGATGTTTGTTCCATATCTTGTTATGTTCAACATATTACTTTTGAATAAGAAGTCAACTGGAAGAATATGTACCATATTGTCCTAAAACTTTTCCATGAGAGTCAGAGACTGACTCACAATAGTATAAGAATGCTTCTATGATCCCCCAAACTGTTATATTATGTGTGAAGATGAATGGGATGCATCATTAGGCTTGCAATTTGAATTATTAAAATACGATTGTAGTACATTAGTGAGATTATGATGATAGCTTATGATGGAGGGCAAAATCATATGGGAATGGGTGAGGATGCAATGAGTTTGATGTATATGAAATTTCAAGTAGCTTGGTATATGAAATTTCATCTTTATATGCTAAGAATCTCTCATATTTTTTTGTAGTAATGAATTACATTTTGTTCTTTAGTTTTGTGATGATATTATGTTAAATTTATTATTATTGCATCAAGATTGTGAAAGTTAGTTTCATATCTATTTTTACATACAAAATCTGCTTAAAATATGGGCTAAAAAGTTTAATCTAAATTGTTTCGATATCAAATTAAAATTTTATGTATGCTACTGAAATATGATAAATGCAAGATAGACCTAATGTATATCAAAAGTGTACATAATCGATATGTTTGAGTTAGTTCTCATTCATCTTTTTTGTTTGTTGGAGTCCTTTGTAGTGTGTCATAAAGCTCTAGGGTTAGGTGAGATGGTTCTAATATACCAAGGTTTAGGAAAGAAACTGGATTTTCTCTGGATTTGGAAAGCCTGGATTGTGAAACTTGTACTATTTCAATATTTTCCTTATCTTTGTATACCAAATTATCATTTTTTTTGTTTTAGTCTAATTGAACCATTTCACAAAAAATATCATGATACAGGTTTTGCCAGCATCTGCAATCCCTAATGGTTTGATGGGTCTAGATATTGGACCAGATTCAGTTAAATCATCCAACCAAGCAATAGAGATAACAAAGACAGTCATCTAGAATGTTCCTATGGGGGTTTTCATTTTGACAAGTTTGCAATTGGAACATAGGTATGTAATGTATGATTTATTGCTAGAAGCAGAGTTGCAAGTTACCTTGCATCACATATGTAGATTTTTGTTACCAATATATGAATTTCATATCATACACCTTCAGATCTATTTTTACTCGACACCTCTCATGAACTTGAAACTTATTTTCTATGTTTTCTTTTAAATTTTATACCGATATATGTTAGCATGCATCACATATGCCCTTTTGCTAGAAGTCAATAAAAACTTGGCAGATTCTGATCCGCATTCATTGTCATAACAGAAACCCAATCTAAGTTGATATGACCCATATTGCTGGCAATAGAAAATAAATTGGCAGATCTCACTAGAAAGGGTATGGCAACTATCATCGGTGGCAAAGACTCTATTACGGCGGTAGAGAAAATGGTAGTAGCCGAGTTATTAGCTACTTCTCTCCCGACGGTGGGGCTGGTTTGGAAGTATTAGAAGGGAAGGAGCTTCCCGGAGTTTTTGCTCTCGAGTAAGCCATTCCTGTAGCTGGATGAGGAGGCAACCTTTATATGTAACGAAATTTGTTGTACTTTATCAGGCTTCCACCACAGATGAAGCATGCACCAAAATCAGATGGAGATGAGTGTCCCAAAGCTTTATAAGAAGCAATAGCTGGCTGAGAATGTTGAGTCTTACATCCATGAACTAGTATTGGCTGTTGATTGTCAAGGAGGAAATCCTTGTTTTAAAGAGTACTTGAGGGTAGAATTTGGCATAATGTATTTGGATTGGGTTCTATTTTGGAAAAATATAAGATGGCGGTATTATGTATATTTGGAACTGTATTGTACATATATGGATTAATTGATATGTTTAATTCAAAAATAAATGTTTAAAGGGTTTCTTAAATTGAAATCTTGAATATATCTTTATTGTATTTGAGATTGATTAAAATAATAATTTAAAATCTAGCAGTATTGAGAAGTACTTGTCTACTTTTTTCGAGGCTTTCAAAATAAGTATTATATATGTGGATTCAATTTATAACGCTTTGAAATATAAGTGTTGTATATATGCATCTTATTTATAACACTTTGGGAAATAAATGTTACATAAATATATATATGCATCCCAGTTATAATGCTTCGAAAAAAATATTATATATGTACATAACATTTATACCGGTTTTAAAAATATTTATAAAACTGGTTTTACAATGCTAGGGCGCTTGCTAAAAAGCGTCATAGAAAGCTATTTACAACGCTTTTTAGTCGTCATAAAAAGGTATTTTTGTTGTAGTGGAGTATATTCTCATATTTGAATTTTTTTGGTCTCATTTTTCCTCCCAAGTAACAAAGACAACCAACCAAGAAGACATATGAAATCAAAATAAGGGTATTATTAGAAGTAGTGCATATCATATATTATGCACATGAAGGAAAATAATGATTTTGAGGTATAATTATACACAGAGTTCTCCATCCCGAAAATGATACAAAAATTCAAAAATAAGTATAAAACCAAAAATTGGTTGACATTTGACACCTGTATCTTGCAACATGCAGAAAATCAGAGTCCGAAGAAAGGCCGTCACTATTAATAAAATTATTTGCCAGTTCCGCCCCTGCAGTGATTGATTTTACTACAACCTTTGCCTATATACGGCGACACTGGTTTGCCGCCAGCCGGGCGACAATTCACATCAGCACCCGTCTTCTTACTACATGGAATACGATCCCTCTTTAAGGCCTCGTCGCTGATGGGAGTTGATGCAAAAGCAATGGTTGCAAATGCAACAAGTACTAGTATCAACCAGGCCCGAAAAATGAAAGCCATATATGTTCCAATAGAAAACACTCATAGGACCTGTACAGAAGAAACATATTTACTATCTAGGGTTAGAAGGACCGATAAGATTTTAATGAAAGAAGCTGCTATATAACTTATAATAATAGATATAATTTTTTTAATGTTACTAGAGGAAAAGGACCATAGTAGAGCAGAAAAGAAGAGAATGATTCAAATAGCAGACCCAAAAATATTAGGATGAGGGATTTATTAATATTGGAATATAGAAGGGCTAGCTCATGCATATGGTGCAAATTACCAAGTTATTGTAGGATATATGCACATTAATATTGAAATTAATTGAAAACTCAATGTACCTTGATGTTTCTATTTGTTTTTGGGTTGGCAGTAATTAATAGTCAGTCAAGTGAATTAACATATTCGAAATGATGGGTTTTATATATAGCAAGAATTGGAGAAGAGAGGGAAATTAGCCATGGTAGTTCTAAGTATAGCCAACGTAATACTGAGGCCTAACGTTAAAGGAGGGCAGAGAAATATGCATGGCAATAGACTAGACCTACCGCCGAATCCGACCTCAAAATGAGACTAAAAAAAGATGATAGACTAAATATCCATGCATTGTATACTTCACTTTTTTGATTTTATATATGTTGGGTTTCATAACTTATATATGTGCAAAATAATAACGAAAGTATTGTTTAATGAAACTATTCAGGTTTAATTCGAGATATATAAAATATATATCAATTATGGTGATATATATATATTTTTGCATTTACTTATTTAATAATGACCAACCTTCTTTTTATCCATGATATATGTTCATGCATCTATCCTATTATTCAAGTCAAACTTAATATATTTAGCATATGATTCCCCAAGGTTATTTTATTCGAAAAATGAAGCATATCAATCTACCATTACCCAAGTACTCATGTTACTTGTCTCCTTTTCGAGAAATAAAGTTTTCACAAGAGTATCTTGAGATTTCCTAATATACGGACTTTACTCAATACACTGCACATGAATGAGAAACGCATAACAAGTAAGCTAATCGTACTAAATATTTGACCAGTTCTAATATTATATAGCTATGTTCTATCTAGGTTTTTTTTCCCTTTCATTATGATCTTGTTGTTATTATTACTATTGCCTAACTTAACTACTTTCTTGTAATTTGAGTAGAATAAATATAGATTAGCAATTGAATGGTGATCTAATGCTGAAGATTTATGTCTAACTTGAAATATTTATACAAATAGGTACATATTGTGGAGCATAGGCATATCTCTGACTTATTTGATATTGGATTTCTCGATTGTGGCTTCTGTAATTTTGAGTTTTCTAGTAGTGCATGTTGGTACTGTATTGTGTGTTAGCCCATTTAGAGTGAGATGGTTAATTAAGCACTAATTAAAAAATCCAATTGAATATGAATAATCAAATTCAAAATCTACTATAGGAGTAGAGTTACAAACTCAAAAAATGCGCATTGTTGGGAAGGAAGTCAAATCCCATATCTGGAAAATGTTTCTGAGTTGTGACATCTGCATACTATCTTGGGACTACTGGAGATTGTATAGCGTATGACATCAGCCAGCTTAAAACTTTTTAATTGTATCGACCGATGGAATAATGAACTTTACAACAAGTACCAACATTTACATGGCCATGTTTTAAATTGCAAGATATCGCGAATAAATTCTTTATGTTCAAGTAAAAATGTGTAGATGTTTATCTTAATATGTCCATATGCTTGTTATTACTGTACATCTATACTCAGCTTTGACTACACTTCACTGCTTAATACAGTTGAAATGTTAGATGTCGATTAAGTATGGTAACTTCCAAGTCCTTGTGAAGCCTCTGTTAGCCTTATTGGCTTCACTTTTTCGTCCGAAGATTACATTTCCATTTCCATCTCACGAATAGATGGAAGTGCAGATAAATCAAGTAATCCTTTGTCCTCTCTAATGCAAATTTTATTCTGGTCCTACATGTTCTTCTTTGTCTCATTTGATGTATTCTTCTTTGAACATAAATAATATGTATGTTATCTCCCTTTCTTCTGTGGATAACAATAATATTACTTTAAATGTTTTAATAGTAATTTGATCTCTAAGTTCAGATGTTTGTTCCATATCTTGTTATGTTCAACATATGACTTTTGAATAAGAAGTCAACTGGAAGAATATGTACCATATTGTCCTAAAACTTTCCATGAGAGTCAGAGACTGACTCACAATACTATAAGAATGCTTCTATGATCCCCCAAACTGGTATATTATTTGTGAAGATGAATGGGATGCATCATTAGGCTTGCAATTTGAATTATTAAAATACGATTGTAGTACATTAGTGAGATTATGATGATAGCTTATGATGGAGGGCAAAATCATATGGGAATGGGTGAGGATGCAATGAGTTTGATGTATATGAAATTTCCAGTAGCTTGGTATATGAAATTTCATATTTATATGCTAAGAATCTCTCATATTTTTTTGTAGTAATGAATTACATTTTGTTCTTTAGTTTTGTGATGATATTTTGTTAAATTTATTATTATTGCATCAAGATTGTGAAAGTTAGATACATATCTATTTTTAAGTACAAAATCTGCTTAAAATATGCGTTAAAAAGTTTAATCTAAATTGTTTCGATATCAAATTATAATTTTATGTACGCTACTGAAATATGATAAATGCAAGATAGACCTAATGTATATCAAAAGTGTACATAATCGATTTGTTTGAGTTAGTTCCCATTCATCTTTTTTTTTTGAGTCCTTTGTAGTGTGTCATAAAGCTCTAGGGTTAGGTCAGATGGTTCTGATATACCAAGGTTTAGGAAAGAAACTGGATTTTCTCTGGATTTGGAAAGCCTGGATTGTGGAACTTGCACTATTTCAATATTTTCCTTATCTTTGTATACCAAATTATCATTTTTTTTGTTTTAGTCTAATTGAACCATTTCACAAAAAATATCATGATACAGGTTTTGCCAGCATCTGCAATCCCTGATGGTTTGATGGGTCTAGATATTGGACCATATTCAGTTAAATCATCCAACTAAGCAATAGAGATAACAAAGACAGTCATCTAGAATGTTCCTATGGGGTTTTTCAATTTGACAAGTTTGCAATTGGAACATAGGTATGCAATAATGATTTATTGCTAGAAGCAGAGTTGCAAGTTACCTTGCATCACATATGTAGATTTTTGTTATTAATATATGAATTTTATATCATACACCTTCATATCTATTTTTACTGGACACCTCTTATGAACTTGAAACTTATTTTCTATGTTTCCTTTTAAATTTTATACCGATATATGTTAGCATGCATCACATAAGCCCTTTTGCTAGAAGTCAATAAAAACTTGGCAGATTCTGACCCGCAGTCATTGTCATAACAGAAACCCAATCTAAGTTGATATGACCCATATTGCTGGCAATAGAAAATAAATTGGCAGATCTTACTGGAAAGGTTGTGGCAAATATCATCGGTGGCAAAGACTCTATTACGGCGGTAGAGAAAATGGTAGTAGCCGAGTTGATGAGCTACTTCTCCCATGACGGTGGGGCTAGTTTGGAAGTACTAGAAGGGAAGGAGCTCCCCGGAGTTTTTGCTCTCGAGTAAGCCATTACTGTAGCTGTATGAGGAGGCAACCTTTAAATATAACGACATTTGTTGTACTTTATCAGGCTTCCACCACAGATGAAGCATGCATAAAAATCAGATGGAGATGAGTGGCCCAAAGCTTTATAATTAGCAATTGATGGCTGCGAATGTTGAGTCTTACATCCATGAACTAGTATTGGCTGTTGATTATCAAGGAGGCAATCCTTGTTTTAAAGAGTACTTGAGGGTAGAATTTGGCAAAATGTATTTGGATTGGGTTCTATTTTGGAAAAATATAAGATGGCGGTAGTATGTATATTTGGAACTGTATTGTACATATATGGATTAATTGATATGTTTAATTCAAAAATAAATGTTTAAAGGGTTTCTTAAATTGAAATCTTCAATATATCTTTATTGTATTTGAGATTGATTAAAATAATAATTTAAAATCTAGCAGTATTGAAAAGTACTTGTCTACTTTTTTTGAGGCTTTCAAAATAAGTATTATATATGTGGATTAAATTTATAACGCTTTGAAATATAAGTGTTGTATATGTGCATCTTATTTATAACACTTTGGGAAATAAATGTTACGTAAATATATATATACATCCCAGTTATAATGCTTCAAAAAAAATATTATATATGTACATAACATTTATAACGATTTTAAAAATATTTATAAAACTGGTTTTACAACGCTAGGGCGCTTGCTAAAAAGCGTCATAGAAAGCTATTTACAACGCTTTTTAGTCGTCATAAAAAGGTATTTTTGTTGTAGTGGAGTATATTCTCTTAATTAAATTTTTTTGTCTCATTTTCTCTCCCAAGTAACAATGACAACCAACCAAGAAGACATATGAAATCAAAATAAGAGTATTATTAGAAGTAGTGCATATCATATATTATGCACATGAAGGAAAATAGTGATTTTGAGGTATAATTATACACAAAGAATTCTCCATCCCGAAAATGATACAAAAATTCAGAAATAAGTATAAAACCAAAAATTGGTTGACATTTGCCACCTGTATCTTGCAACATGCACAAAATTAGAGTTCGAAGAAAGGCCCTCACTATTAATGAAATTATTTGCCAGTCCCACCCCTGCAGTGATTGATTTTACTGCAACCTTTGCCTATATACGGCGGCACTGGTTTGCCGCCAGCCGGGCGACAATTCACATCAGCACCCGTCTTCTTACTACATGGAATACCATCCTTCTTTAAGGCCTCGTCGCTGATGGGAGTTGATGCAAAAGCAATGGTTGCAAATGCAACAAGTACTAGTATCAACCAGGCCCGAAAAATGAGAGCCATATATGTTCCAATAGAAAACACTCACACGACCTATACACAAGAAACATATTTACTAGCTAGGGTTAGAAGGACCGATAAGATTTTGATGAAAGAAGTTGCTATATAACTTATAATAATAGATATAACTTTTTTAATGTTACTAGAGGACAAGGACCACAGTAGAGCTGAAAAGTAGAGAATGATTCAAATAGCGGACCCAAAAATATTCGGATGTGGGATTTATTAATATTGGAATATAGAAGGGCTAGCTCATGCATATGGTGCAAATTACCAAGTTACTGTAGGATATATGCACATTAATATTGAAATTAAATGAAAACTCAATGTACCTTGATGTTTCTATTTGTTTTTGGGTTGGCAGTAATTAATAGTCAGTCAAGTGAATTAACATATTCAAAATAATGGGTTTTATATATGGCAAGAATTGGAGAAGAGAGGGAAATTAGCCATGGTAGTTCTAAGTATAGCCAACATAATACTGAGGCCAAACGTTAAAGGAGGGCAGAGAAATATGCATGGCAATATACTAGAACTACCGCATAATCCGACCTGAAAATGAGACTAAACATAGATGATAGACTAAATATCCATGCATTGTATACTTCACTTTTTTGATTTTATATATGTTGGGTTTCATAACTTATATATGTGCAAAATAATAATGAAAGTATTGTTTAATAATACTATTCTGGTTTAATTCGAGATATATAATATATATATCAATTATGGTGATATATATATATATATATGTTTGCATTTAATTATTTAATAATGACCAACCTTCTTTTTATCCATGATATATGTTCATGCATCTATCCTATTATTCAAGTCAAACTTAATATATTTAGCATATGATTCCCCAAGGTTATTTTATTCGAAAAATGAAGCATATCAATCTACCATTACCCGAGTACTCATGTTACTTGTCTCCTTTCCGAGAAATAAAATTTTCACAAGAGTATCTTGAGATTTCCTAATATACGGACTTTACTCAATACACTGCACATGGATGAGAAACGCATAACAAGTAAGCTAATCGTACTAAATATTTGACCAGTTCTAATATTATATAGCTATGTTCTATCTAGGTTTTTTTTTCCCTTTCATTATGATCTTGTTGTTATTATTCCTATTGCCTAACTTAACTACTTTCTTGTAATTTGAGTAGAATAAATATAGATTAGCAATTGAATGGTGATCTAATGCTGAAGATTTTTGTCTAACTTGAAATATTTATACAAATAGGTACCTATTATGGAGCATAGGCATATCTCTGACTTATGTGATATTGGATTTCTCGATTGTGGCTTCTGTAATTTTGAGTTTTCTAGTAGTGCATGTTGGTACTGTATTGTGTGTTAGCCCATTTAGAGTGAGATGGTTAATTAAGCACTAATTAAAAAATCCAATTGAATATGAATAATCAAATTCAAAATCTACTATAGGAGTAGAGTTACAAACTCAAAAATGCGCATTGTTGGGAAGGAAGTCAAATCTCATATTTGGCAAATGTTTCTGAGTTGTGACATCTGCATACTATCGTGGAACTATTGGAGTTTGTATAGAGTATGACATCAGCCAGCTTCAAACTTTTTAGTTGCATCGACCGATGGAATAATGAACTTCACAACAAGTACCAACATATACATGGCCATGTTTTAAATTGCAAGATATCGCGAATAAAATCTTTATGTTCAAGTAAAATTGTGTAGATGTTTATCTTAATATGTCCATATGCATGTTATTATTATACATCTATACTCAGCTTTGACTATACTTTACTGCTTAATACAGTTGAAATGTTAGATGTCAATTAAGTATGGCAACTTCCAAGTCCTTGTGAAGCCTCTGTTAGCATTATTGGCTTCACTTTTTCGTCCGAAGATTACATTTCCATTTCCATCTCACGAATAGATGGAAGTGCAGATAAATCAGGTAATCCTATGTCCTCTCCAATGCAAATTTTATTCTGGTCCCACATGTTCTTCTTTGTCTCATTTGATATATTCTTCTTTGAACATAAATAATATGTATGTTATCTCCCTTTCTTCTGTGGATAACAATAATATTACTTTAAATAATTTAATAGTAATTTGATCTCCAAGTTCAGATGTTTGTTCCATATCTTGTTATGTTCAACATATGACTTTTGAATAAGAAGTCAACTGGAAGAATATGTACCATATTGTCCTAAAACTTTTCCATGAGAGTCAGAGACTGACTCACAATAGTATAAGAATGCTTCTATGATCCCCTAAACTGGTATATTATGTATTAATATGAATGGGATGCATCATTAGGCTTGCAATTTGAATTATTAAAATACGATTGTAGTACATTAGTGAGATTATGATGATAGCTTATGATGGAGGGCAAAATCATATGGGAATGGGTGAGGATGCAATGAGTTTGATGTATATGAAATTTCTAGTAGCTTGGTATATGAAATTTCATCTTTATATGCTAAGAACTCTCATATTTTTTTGTAGTAATGAATTACATTTTGTTTTTTAGTTTTGTGATGATATTATGTTAAATTTATTATTATTGCATCAAGATTGTGAAAGTTAGATACATATCTATTTTTACGTACAAAATTTGCTTAAAATATGGGTTAAAAAGTTTAATCTAAATTGTTTCGATATCAAATTAAAATTTTATGTACGCTACTGAAATATGATAAATGCAAGATAGACCTAATGTATATCAAAAGTGTACATAATTGATATGTTTGAGTTAGTTCCCATTCATCTTTTTTGTTTTTGGAGTCCTTTGTAGTGTGTCATAAAGCTCTAGGGTTAGGTGAGATGGTTCTGATATACCAAGGTTTAGGAAAGAAACTGGATTTTTACTGGATTTGGAAAGCCTGGATTGTGGAACTTGTACTATTTCAATATTTTCCTTATCTTTGTATACCAAATTATAATTTTTTTTTGTTTTAGTCTAATTGAACCATTTCACAAAAAATATCATGATACAGGTTTTGCCAGCATCTGCAATCCCTGATGGTTTGATGGGTCTAGATATTGTACCAGATTCAGTTAAATCATCCAACCAAGCAATAGAGATAACAAAGACAGTCATCTAGAATGTTCCTATGGGGTTTTTCAATTTGACAAGTTTGTAATTGGAACATAGGTATGCAATGTATGATTTATTGCTAGAAGCAGAGTTGCAAGTTACCTTGCATCACATATGTAGATTTTTGTTACTAATATATGAATTTCATATCATAAACCTTCATATCTATTTTTACTCGACACCTCTTATGAACTTGAAACTTATTTTCTATGTTTCCTTTTAAATTTTATACCGATATATGTTAGCATGCATCACATAAGCCCTTTTGCTAGAAGTCAATAAAAACTTGGCAGATTCTGACCTGCAGTCATTGTCATAACAGAAACCCAATCTAAGTTGATATGACCCATATTGCTGGCAATAGAAAATAAATTGGCAGATCTTACTGGAAAGGGTGTGGCAAATATCATCGGTGGCAAAGACTCTATTACGGCGGTAGAGAAAATGGTAGTAGCCGGGTTGATGAGCTACTTCTCCCCTGACGGTGGGGCTAGTTTGGAAGTACTAGAAGGGAAGGAGCTCCCCGCAGTTTTTGCTCTCGAGTAAGCCATTCCTGTAGCTGTATGAGGAGGCAACCTTTATATGTAACGACATTTGTTGTACTTTATCAGGCTTCCACCACAGATGAAGCATGCACCAAAATCAGATGGAGATGAGTGGCCCAAAGCTTTATAAGAAGCAATTGCTGGCTGCGAACGTTGAGTCTTACATCCATGAACTTGTATTGGTTGTTGATTATCAAGGAGGCAATCCTTGTTTTAAAGAGTACTTGAGGGTAGAATTTGTCAAAATGTATTTGGATTGGGTTCTATTTTGGAAAAATATAAGATGGCGGTAGTATGTATATTTAGAACTGTATTGTACATATATGGATTAATTGATATGTTTAATTCAAAAATAAATGTTTAAAGGGTTTCTTAAATTGAAGTCTTGAATATATCTTTATTGTATTTGAGATTGATTAAAATAATAATTTAAAATCTAGCAGTATTGAAAAGTACTTGTCTACTTTTTTTGAGGCTTTCAAAATAAGTATTATATATGTGGATTCAATTTATAACGCTTTGAAATATAAGTGTTGTATATGTGCATCTTATTTATAATACTTTGGGAAATAAATGTTACGTAAATATATATATATACATCCCAGTTATAATGCTTCAAAAAAAATATTATATATGTACATAACATTTATAACGGTTTTAAAAATATTTATAAAACTGGTTTTACAACGCTAGGGCGCTTGCTAAAAAGCGTCATAAAAAGCTATTTACAACGCTTTTTAGTCGTCATAAAAAGGTATTTTTGTTGTAGTGGAGTATATTCTCATATTTGAATTTTTTTGTCTCATTTTCCCTCCCAAGTAACAATGACAACCAACCAAGAAGACATATGAAATCAAAATAAGGGTATTATTAGAAGTAGTGCATATCATATATTATGCACATGAAGGAAAATAGTGATTTTGAGGTATAATTATACACAAAGAGTTCTCCATCCCGAAAATGATACAAAAATTCAGAAATAAGTATAAAACCAAAAATTGGTTGACATTTGCCACCTGTATCTTGCAACATGCACAAAATCAGAGTTCGAAGAAAGGCCGTCACTATTAATGAAATTATTTGCCAGTCCCGCCCCTGCAGTGATTGATTTTACTGCAACCTTTGCCTATATACGGCGGCACTGGTTTGCCGCCAGCCGGGCGACAATTCACATCAGCACCCATCTTCTTACTACATGGAATACCATCCTTCTTTAAAGCCTCATCACTGATGGGAGTTGATGCAAAAGCAATGGTTGCAAATGCAACAAGTACTAGTATCAACCAGGCCCAAAAAATGAGAGCCATATATGTTCCAATAGAAAACACTCACACGACCTATACACAAGAAACATATTTACTAGCTAGGGTTAGAAGGACCGATAAGATTTTGATGAAAGAAGCTGCTATATAACTTATAATAATAGATATAATTTTTTTAATGTTACTAGAGGACAAGGACCACAGTAGAGCTTAAAAGAAGAGAATGATTCAAATAGCGGACCCAAAAATATTAGGATGAGGGATTTATTAATATTTGAATATAAAAGGGCTAGCTCATGCATATGGTGCAAATTACCAAGTTACTGTAGGATATATGCACATTAATATTGAAATTAAATGAAAACTCAATGTACCTTGATGTTTCTATTTGTTTTTGGGTTGGCAGTAATTAATAGTCAGTCAAGTGAATTAACATATTCAAAATGATGGGTTTTATATATAGCAAGAATTGGAGAAGAGAGGGAAATTAGCCATGGTAGTTCTAAGTATAGCCAACGTAATACTGAGGCCAAACATTAAAGGAGGGCAGAGAAATATGCATGGCAATATACTAGAACTACCGCATAATCCGACCTCAAAATGAGACTAAACATAGATGATAGACTAAATATCCATGCATTGTATACTTCACTTTTTTGATTTTATATATGTTGGGTTTCATTACTTATATATGTGCAAAATAATATTGAAAGTATTGTTTATTAATACTATTCAGGTTTAATTCGAGATATATAATATATATATCAATTATGGTGATATATATATATATATATGTTTGCATTTACTTATTTAGTAATGACCAACCTTCTTTTTATCCATGATATATGTTCATGTATCTATCCTATTATTCAAGTCAAACTTAATATATTTAGCATATGATTCCCCAAGGTTATTTTATTCGAAAAATGAAGCATATCAATCTACCATTACCCAAGTACTCATGTTACTTGTCTCCTTTCCAAGAAATAAAATTTTCACAAGAGTATCTTGAGATTTCCTAATATACGGACTTTACTCAATGCACTGCACATGGATAAGAAACGCATAACAAGTAAGCTAATCGTACTAAATATTTGACCAGTTCTAATATTATATAGCTATGTTTTATCTAGGTTTTTTTTTCCCTTTCATTATGATCTTGTTGTTATTATTACTATTGCCTAACTTAACTACTTTCTTGTAATTTGAGTAGAATAAATATAGATTAGCAATTGAATGGTGATCTAATGCTGAAGATTTATGTCCAACTTGAAATATTTATACAAATAGGTACATATTGTGGAGCATAGGCATATCTCTGACTTATGTGATATTGGATTTCTCGATTGTGGCTTCTGTAATTTTGAGTTTTCTAGTAGTGCATGTTGGTATTGTATTGTGTGTTAGCCCATTTAGAGTGAGATGGTTAATTAAGCACTAATTAAAAAATCCAATTGAATATGAATAATCAAATTCAAAATCTACTAAAGGAGTAGAGTTACAAACTCAAAAATGCGCATTGTTGGGAAGGAAGTCAAATCTCATAATTGGCAAATGTTTCTGAGTTGTGACCTCTGCATACTATCGTGGAACTATTGGAGTTTGTATAGCTTATGACATCAGCCAGCTTAAAACTTTTTAATTGCATCGACCGATGGAATAATGAACTTCACAACAAGTACCAACATATACATGACCATATTTTAAATTGCAAGATATCGCGAATAAAATCTTTATGTTCAAGTAAAATTGTGTAGATGTTTATCTTAATATGTCCATATGCATGTTATTACTGTACATCTATACTCAGCTTTGACTATACTTTACTGCTTAATACAGTTGAAATGTTAGATGTCAATTAAGTATGGTAACTTCCAAGTCCTTGTGAAGCCTATGTTAGCATTATTGGCTTCACTTTTTCATCCGAAGATTACATTTCCATTTCCATCTCACGAATAGATGGAAATGCAGATAAATCAGGTAATCCAATGTCCTCTCCACTGCAAATTTTATTCTGGTCCCACATGTTCTTCTTTGTCTCATTTGATGTATTCTTCTTTGAACATAAATAATATGTATGTTATCTCCCTTTCTTTTGTGGATAACAATAATATTACTTTAAATGCTTTAATAGTAATTTGATCTCCAAGTTCAGATGTTTGTTCCATATCTTGTTATGTTCAACATATGACTTTTGAATAAGAAGTCAACTGTAAGAATCTGTACCATATTGTCCTAAAACTTTTCCATGAGAGGCAGAGACTGACTCATAATAGTATAAGAATGCTTCTATGATCCCCCAAACTGGTATATTATGTGTGAAGATGAATGGGATGCATCATTAGGCTTGCAATTTTTATTATTAAAATACGATTGTAGTACATTAGTGAGATTATGATGATAGCTTATGATGGAGGGCAAAATCATATGGGAATGGGTGAGGATGCAATCATTTTGATGTATATAAAATTTCCAGTAGCTTGGTATATGAAATTTCATCTTTATATGCTAAGAATCTCTCATATTTTTTTTTGTAGTAATGAATTACATTTTGTTCTTTAGTTTTGTGATGATATTATGTTAAATTTATTATTATTGCATCAAGATTGTGAAAGTTAGATTCATATCTATTTTTACGTACAAAATCTGCTTAAAATATGGGTTAAAAAGTTTAGTCTAAATTGTTTTGATATCAAATTAAAATTTTATGTATGCTACTGAAATATGATTAATGCAAGATAGACCTAATGTATATCAAAAGTGTACATAATCGATATGTTTGAGTTAGTTCTCATTCATCTTTTTTGTTTGTTGGAGTCCTTTGTAGTGTGTCATAAAGTTCTAGGGTTAGGTAAGATGGTTCTGATATACCAAGGTTTAGGAAAGAAACTGGATTTTCTCTGGATTTGGAAAGCTTGGATTGTGGAACTTGTACTATTTCAATATTTTCCTTATCTTTGTATACCAAATTTTTTTTTTGTTTTAGTCTAATTGAACCATTTCACAAAAAATATCATGATACAGGTTTTGCCAGCATCTGCAATCCCTGATGGTTTGATGGGTCTAGATATTGGACCAGATTCAGTTAAATCATCCTACCAAGCAATAGAGATAACAAAGACAGTCATCTAGAATGTTCCTAGGGGGTTTTTCAATTTGACAAGTTTGCAATTGGAACATAGGTATGCAATGTATGATTTATTGCTAGAAGCAGAGTTGCAAGTTACCTTGCATCACATATGTAGATTTTTGTTACCAATATATGAATTTCACATCATACACCTTCGGATCTATTTTTACTCGACACCTCTTATGAACTTGAAACTTATTTTCTATGTTTCCTTTTAAATTTTATACCGATATATGTTAGCATGCATCACATAAGCCCTTTTGCTAAAAGTCAATAAAAACTTGGCAGATTCTGTCCCGCAGTCATTATCATAACAGAAAGCCAATCTAAGTTGATATGACCCATATTTCTGGTAATAGAAAATAAATTGGCAGATCTCACTGGAAAGGGTGTGGCAACTATCATCGGTGGCAAATACTCTATTACGACAGTAGAGAAAATGGTAGTAGCCGAGTTGATGAGCTACTTCTCCCCCGACGGTGGGGCTAGTTTGGAAGTACTATACGGGAAGGAGCTCCCCGGAGTTTTTGCTCTGGAGTAAGCTATTCCTGTAGCTGTATGAGGAGGCAACATTTATATGTAACGACATTTGTTGTACTTTATCAGGCTTCCACCACAGATGAAGCATGCACCAAAATCAGATGGAGATGAGTGGCCCAAAGCTTTATAAGAAGCAATTGCTGGCTACGAATGTTGAGTCTTACATCCATGAACTAGTATTGGCTATTGATTATCAAGGAAGCAATCCTTGTTTTAAAGAGTACTTGAGGGTAGAATTTGGCAAAATGTATTTGGATTGGGTTCTATTTTGGAAAAATATAAGATGGCGGTAGTATGTATATTTGGAACTGTATTGTACATATATGGATTAATTGATATGTTTAATTCGAAAATAAATGTTTAAAGGGTTTCTTAAATTGAAATCTTGAATATATCTTTATTGTATTTGAGATTGATTAAAATAATAATTTAAAATCTAGCAGTATTGAAAAGTACTTGTCTACTTTTTTTGAGGCTTTCAAAATAAGTATTATATATGTGGATTTAATTTATAACGCTTTGAAATATAAGTGTTGTATATGTGCATCTTATTTATAACACTTTGGGAAATAAATGTTACATAAATATATATATGCATCCCAGTTATAATGCTTCAAAAAAAATATTATATATGTACATAACATTTATAACGGTTTTAAAAATATTTATAAAACTGGTTTTACAACGCTAGGGCGCTTGCTAAAAAGCGTCATAGAAAGCTATTTACAACGCTTTTTAGTCGTCATAAAAAGGTATTTTTGTTGTAGTGGAGTATATTCTCATATTTGAATTTTTTGGTCTCATTTTCCCTCCCAAGTAACAATAACAACCAACCAAGAAGACATATGAAATCAAAATAAGGGTATTATTAGAAGTAGTGCATATCATATATTATGCACATGAAGGAAAATAGTGATTTTGAGGTATAATTATACACAAAGAGTTCTCCATCCTGAAAATGATACAAAAATTCAGAAATAAGTATAAAACCAAAAATTGGTTGACATTTGCCACCAGTATCAGGCAACAAGCACAAAATCAGAGTCCGAAGAAAGGCCGTCACTATTAATGAAATTATTTGCCAGTCCCGCCCCTGCAGTGATTGATTTTATTGCAACCTTTGCCTATATACGGCGACACTGGTTTGCCGCCAGCCGGGCGACAATTCACATCAGCACCCGTCTTCTTACTACATGATATACCATCCTTCTTTAAGGCCTCATCGTTGATGGGAGTTGATGCAAAAGCAATTGTTGCAAATGCAACAAGTACTAGTATCAACCAGGCCCAAAAAATGAGAGCCATATATGTTCCAATAGAAAACACTCACAGGACCTATACACAAGAAACATATTTACTAGCTAGGGTTAGAAGGACCGATAAGATTTTGATGAAAGAAGCTGCTATATAACTTATAATAATAGATATAATTTTTTTAATGTTACTAGAGGACAAGGACCATAGTAGAGCAGAAAAGAAGAGAATGATTCAAATAGCGGACCCAAAAATATTAGGATAAGGGATTTATTAATATTGGAATATAGAAGGGCTAGCTCATGCATATGGTGCAAATTACCAAGTTATTATAGGATATATGCACATTAATATTGAAATTAAATGAAAACTCAATGTACCTTGATGTTTCTATTTGTTTTTGGGTTGGCAGTAATTAATAGTCAGTCAAGTGAATTAACATATTTGAAATGATGGGTTATATATATAGCAAGAAATGGAGAAGAGGGAGAAATTAGCCAGGGTAGTTCTAAGTATAATCAACGTAATACTGAGGCCAAACGTTAAGGAGGGCAGAGAAATATGCATGGCAATAGACTAGACCTACCGCAGAATCCGACCTCAAAATGAGACTAAACATACATGATAGACTAAATATCCATGCATTGTATACTTCACTTTTTTGATTTTATATATGTTGGGTTTCATAACTTATATATGTGCAAAATAATATCGAAAGTATTGTTTAATAAAACTATTCAGGTTTAATTCGAGATATATAAAATATATATCAATTATGGTGATATATATATATGTTTGCATTTACTTATTTAATAATGACCAGCCTTCTTTTTATCCATGATATATGTTCATGAATCTATCCTATTATTCAAGTCAAACTTAATATATTTAGCATATGATTCCCCAAGGTTATTTTATTCGAAAAATGAAGCATATCAATCTACCGTTACCCGAGTACTCATGTTACTTGTCTCCTTTCCGAGAAATAAAATTTTCACAAGAGTATTTTGAGATTTCCTAATATACGGACTTTACTAAATACACTGCACATGGATGAGAAACGCATAACAAGTAAGCTAATCGTACTAAATATTTGACCAGTTCTAATATTATATAGCTATGTTCTATCTAGGTTTTTTTCCCTTTTATTATGATCTTGTTGTTATTATTACTATTGCCTAACTTAACTACTTGCTTGTAATTTGAGTAGAATAAATATAGATTAGCAATTTAATGGTGATCTAATGTTGAAGATTTATGTCTAATTTGAAATATTTATACAAATAGGTACATATTGTGGAGCATAGGCATATCTCTGACTTATGTGATATTGGATTTCTCGATTGTGGCTTCTGTAATTTTGAGTTTTCTAGTAGTGCATGTTGGTACTGTATTGTGTTTTAGCCCATTTAGAGTGAGATGGTTAATTAAGCACTAATTAAAAAAATATAATCCAATTGAATATGAATAATCAAATTTAAAATCTACTATAAGATCAGAGTTACAAACTCAAAAATTGCGCATTATTGGGAAGGAAGTCAAATCTCATATTTGACAAATGTTTCTGAGTTGTGACATCTGCATACTATCGTGGAACTACTGGAGTTTGTATAGCGTATGACATCAGCCAACTTCAAACTTTTTAATTGCATCGACCGATGGAATAATGAACTTCACAACAAGTACCAACATATATATGACCATGTTTTAAATTGCAAGATATCGCGAATAAAATCTTTATGTTTAAGTAAAAATTTGTAGATGTTTATCTTAATATGTCCATATGCATGTTATTACTGTACATCTATACTCAGCTTTGACTACACTTCACTGCTTAATACAGTTGAAATGTTAGATGTCGATTAAGTATGGTAACTTCCAATTCCTTGTGAAGCCTCTGTTAGCATTATTGGCTTCACTTTTTTGTCCGAAGATTACATTTCCATTTCCATCTCACGAATAGATGGAAGTGCAAATAAATCAGGTAATCCTATGTCCTCTCCATTACAAATTTTATTCTGGTCTCACATGTTCTTCTTTGTCTCATTTGATGTATTCTTCTTTGAACATAAATAATATGTATGTTATCTCCCTTTCTTCTGTGGATAACAATAATATTACTTTAAATGTTTTAATAGTAATTTGATCTCCAAGTTCAGATGTTTGTTCCATATCTTGTTATGTTCAACATATGACTTTTGAATAAGAAGTCAACTAGAAGAATATGTACCATATTGTCCTAAAACTTTTCCATGAGAGTCAGAGACTGACTCACAATAGTATAAGAATGCTTCTATGATCCCCCAAACTGGTACATTATGTGTGAAGATGAATGTGATGCATCATTAGGCTTGCAATTTGAATTATTAAAATACGATTGTAGTACACGAGTGAGATTATGATGATAACTTAAGATAGAGGGCAGAATCATATAGGAATGGGTGAGGATGCAATAAGTTTGATGTATATAAAATTTCCAGTAGCTTGGTATATTAAATTTTATCTTTATATGCTAAGAATCTCTCATGTTTTTTCGTAGTAATGAATTACACTTTGTTCTTTAGTTTTGTGATGATATTATGTTAAATTTATTATCATTACATCAAGATTATGATAGTTAGATTCATATCGCGTTATTTTTATGTACAAAATCTGCTTAAAATATGGGTTACAAAGTTTAATCTAAATTGTTTCGATATCGAATTAAAATTTTATGTATGCTACTGAAATATGATAAATGCAAGATAGACCTGATTTATATGAAAAGTGTACATAATCGATATGTTTGAGTTAGTTCTCATTCATTTTTTTGTTTATTGGAGTCCTTTGTAGTGTGTCATAAAGCTCTAGAGTTAGGTGAGATGGTTTTGATATACCAAGGTTTAGGAAAGAAACCATATTTTCTTTGGATTTGGAAAGCCTGGATTGTGGAACTTGTACTATTTCAATATTTTCCTTATCTTTTCATAATAAATAATCATTTTTTTTGTTTTAGTCTAATTGAACCATTTCACAAAAAATATTATGATGCAGGTTTTTCCAGCATCTGCAATCCCTGATGGTTGGATGGGTCTAGGTATTGGACCAGATTCAGTTAAATCATCTAACCAAGCAATAGAGATAACAAAGGCAGTCATCTAGAATGGTCCCATGCTAGGTTTTTCAATTTCACCCGTTTGCAATTGGAACATGGGTATGCAATATATGATTTATTGCTAGATACAGAGTTGCAAGTTACCTTGCATCACATATGTAGATTTCTGTTACCAATATATGAATTTCATATCATACACCTTCAGATCTATTTTTACTCGATACCTCCTATGAACTTGAAATTTATTTTCTATGTTTCTTTTTAAATTTTATACCGATATATGTTACCATGCATCACAGAAGCCCTTTTGCTAGAAAATAATAAAAACTTGGCATATTTTGTCCCATAGTCATTGTCATCAGTTAAACCCAATCTAATTTGATATGACTCTTATGGCTGGCAATAGAAAATAAATTGGCAGATCTCAGTAGAAAGGGCGTGGCAACTATCATCGGTGGCAAAGACTCTATTACGGCGGTAAAGAAAATGGGAGTAGCCGAGTTGATGAGCTACGTCTCAACCGATGGTGGGGCCAGTTTGGTAGTACTAGAAGGGAATGAGCTCCCCGTAGTTGTTGCTCTCGAGGAAGCCTTTCCGGTAGTTGAATGAGGAGGGAACCTTTATATGTAATGATATTTGTTGTACTTTATTAGACTTCCACCACAGATTAAGCATACACCAAAATAAGATGGAGATGAGTGGCCCAAAGCTTTATAAGAAGCAATTGCTGGTTGAGAATGTTATGTCTTACATCCATGAACTAGTATTGGCTGTTGATTATCAAGGAGGCAATCCTTGTTTTAAAGAGTTCTTGATGGTAGAATCTAGCAAAATTTTTTGGATTGGGTTATATTTTGGAAAAATATAAGATGGTGATAGTATATATATTTGGGACTGTATTATACATATATGGATTAATTGATATGTTTAATTCAAAATAAATGTTTTAATTGTTTCTTAAATTTATATCTTGAATATATATTTATTGTATTTGAGATTGATTAAAATAATAATTTAAAATCGAGCAGTATTGAAAAGTACTTGTCTACTTTTTTTTGATGCTTTCGAACTAAGTATTATATATGTGGATTCAATTTATAGCGCTTAGAAATATAAGTGTTGTATATGTGCATCCTATTTATAACACTTTGGGAAATAAGTGTTACATAAATATATATATATATATATATGCATCCCAGTTATAACGCTTTGAAAAAAGTATTATATATGTACATAACATTTATAACGCTTTTAAAAATATTTATAAAATTGGTTTTATAACGCAAGGGCGCTTGCTAAAAAGTGTCATAGAAAGCTATTTACAACGCTTTTTAGCCGTCATAAAGAGGTATTTTTGTTGTAGTGGAGTATATTCTCATATTTGAATTTTTTTGGTCTCATTTTCCCTCCCATGTAATAATGACAACCAACCAAGAAGAATATGAAATCAATATGAGGGTATTATTAGAAGTAGTGCATATGATATATTATGCACATGAAGGAAAATAGTGATTTCGAGGTATAATTGTACACAGAGAGTTCTCGATTCCAAAAATGATAAAAAAATTCAGAAATAAGTATAAAACCAAAAATTGGTTGATATTTTCCACCTGTATCTTCTAACATGCACAAAATTATAATCCGGAGAAAGGCCGTCACTATTAATGAAATTATTTGCCAGTCCCGCCCCTGCATTGATTGATTTTATTGCAACCTTTATCTATATACGGCGGCACTGGTTTGACGCCACTCGGATGGCAATTCACATCAGCACCCGTCTTTTTACTACACGGAATACCATCCTTCTTTAAGGCCTCGTCACTGGTAGGAGTTGATGCTAAAGTTATGGTTGCAAATGCAACAAGTACTAGTATCAACCAGGCCTGAAAAATGGCAGCCATATATGTTCCAATAGAAAACACTCACAGGACCTATAACACGAGAAATATTTACAAGCTAGGGTTAGAAGGACCGATAAGATTTTTCAAAGAAGCTGCTATATAACTTATAATAATAGATATAATTTTTTTAAATCATACTAGAGGACAAGGCCCATAGTAGAGCAGAAAAGAAGAGAACAATTCAAATAGCGGACCCAAAAATATTAGGATGAAGGATTTATTATTATTGGAATATAGAAGGGCTAGCTCATGCATATGGTGAAAATTACCAAGTTATTGTCTGATATATGCACATTAATATTGAAATTAAATGAAAACTCAATTTAACTTGATGTTTCTATTCATTTTTTGGTCTGGCAGTAATTAATAGTCAGTCAAGTGAATTAACATATCCGAAATGATGGGTTTTATATATAACAAGAATTAGAGAAGAGAGGAAAATTAGCCTTAGTAGTTCTAAGTATAGAAAATGTAATCCTGAGGTCAAACGTGAAAGGGGGACTGATAAATATGCAAGGTAATAGACTAGACCAACCGCTGAATCTGACCTCAAAATAAGACAAAATCTAGATGATAGACTAAATATCCATGCATTATATACTTCACTTTTTTGATTTTATATATGTTGGGTTTCATAACTTATATATTCACAAAATAAGATCGAAAGTATTGTTTAATAAAACTATTCAGATTTAATTCGAGATATATAAAATATATATCAATCATGGTGATATATATATGTTTGCATTTACTTATTTAATAATGACAAACCTTTTTTTTATCCATGATATATGTTCAGGCATCTATCCTATTTATCAAGTCAAACTTAATATATTTAGCATATCATTCCCCAAGGTTATTTCATTCAAAAAATGAAGCATATCAATCTACCATTACCCGAGTACTCATGTTACTTGTCTCCTTTCCGAGAAATAAAATTTTTAGAAGAGTATCTTGAGATTTCCTAATATACGGACTTTACTCAATACACTGCACATGAGTGAGAAACACATAACATGTAAGTTAACTGTACTAAATATTTTACCAGTTCTAATATTAATAGCTATTTTCTATCTTGGTTTTTTCCCTTTCATTCTAATCTTGTTATTATTATTACTAGTGCCGAACTTAACTACTTGCTTGTAATTTGAGTAGAATAAATATAGATTAGCAATTGAATGGTGATCTAATGTTGAAGATTTATGTCTAACTTGAAATATTTATACAAATAGGTACGTATTTTGGAGCATAGGCATATCTCTGACTTATGTGATATTGGATTTCTCGATTATGACTTCTGTAATTTTGAGTTTTCTAGTAGTGCATGTTGGTACTGTATTGTCTGTTAGCCCATTTAGAGTGAGATGTTTAATTAAGCATTAATTAAAAAATATAATCTAATTGAATATTATAATCAAATTCTAAATCTACTATAGGAGTAGAGTTACGAACTCAGAAAATGCACATTGATGGCAAGGAAGTCAAATCTCATTTTGGGGAAACGTTTCTGAGTTGTGACATTTGCATACTATCGGGGAACTGTTGGAGTTTTATAGAGTATGACATCAACCAGCTTCAAACTTTTTAATTGCATCGACCGATGGCATAATGAACTTCACAACAAGTATCAACATATACATTTCCATGTTTTAAATTGCAAGATACCATGAATAAAATCTTTATGTTCAAGTAAAAATGTGTAGATGTATATCTTAATCTGTCCTTATAAATGTTATTACTATAGATCTATACTAAGCTTTGACTTTACTTCACTGCTCAATACAGTTGAAATATTAGATGTCGATTAAGTATGGTAACTTCTATGTCCTTGTGCAGCTTTTGTTTGTAGTATTGGCTTCTCTTTTTCTTTCGAAGATTATATTTCCATTTCACGAAGAGATAAAAGTGCAGATAAATCAGGTAATTCTATGTCCTCTCCTATGCAAATTTTATTCTGGTCCTACATATTCTTTTTTGTCACGTTTGTTGAATTCTTCTTTGAACATAAATAATATGTATGTCATCTCCCTTTCTCTTGTGGATAACAATGATATTACTTTACATGTTTTAATAGTAATATGTTCCCCAAGTTCAAATTTTTGTTCCATATCTTTTTATATTGAGGATATGAATTTTGAGTAAGAAGTCAATTGGAAGAATATATACCATATTGTCCTAAAACTTTGCCATAAAAGTCAGAGACTGGCACACAATATTATGAGAATGCTTCTATGATCCCACCAAACTGTCCTAAAAATTTCTATGTTTCCTTTGTCCTAAAAATTATGAGAATGCTTACCATATTGTCCTAAAAATTTCATATCATACACCTTAGATCTATTTTTACTCGACACCTCCTATGAACTTGAAACTTATTTTCTATGTTTCCTTTTAAATTTTATACGAATATATGTTACCATGCATCACACAAGCCCTTTTGCTAGAAGATTATAAAAACTTGGCAGATTTTGTCCTACAGACATTGTTATAACAAAAACGCATTCTAAGCTGACATGACTCTTATTGTAGGCAATAACAAAGAAATTGGCAGATCTCTCTAGAAAGGGTGTCACAACTATCATCGGTGGCAGAGACTCTATTATTGCGATAGAGAAAGTGAGAGTAGCCGAGGTGATGAGCCACATCTCCCCCGACGGTGGGGCCTATTTGGAGGTACTAGAAAGGAGCTCCCAGGAGTTGTTGCTCTCGAGTAAGCCATTCCTATAGCTGTATGAGGAGGCAACCTTTATATGTAACGACATTTGTTTTACTTTATCATGCTTCCACCACAGATGAAGCATGCACTAAAATCAGATGGAGATGAGTGGCCCAAAGCTTTATAAGAAGCAATTGCTGGCTGAAAATGTTGAGTATTACATCCATGAACTAGTATTAGCTGTTGATTATCAAGCAGGCAATCCATGTTTTAAAGAGTTCATGAGGGTAGAATCTGGCAATATATATTTTGATTTGGTTCTATTTTAGAAAAATATAAGATGGTGGTAGTATGTATATTTGGGACTGGATTGTACATATATGGATTAATTGATATGTTTAATTCGAAATGAATGTTTTAAGAGTTTCTTAAATTGATATCTTGAATATATCTTTATTGTATTTGAGAATGATTAAAATAATAATTTAAAATTGAGCAGTATTGAAAAGTACTTGTCTACTTTGTTTTGATGCTTTCAAAATAAGTATTATATATGTGCATCATATTTATAACACTTTGGAAAATTAGTGTTTCATAAATATATATGCATCCCAGTTATAACTCTTTAAAAAAAAGTATTATATATGTATATAACATTTATAATGCTTTTTAAAAATATGTATAACACAATTTTTATAACACTAGGGCGCTTGATAAAAAGCGTCATAGAAAGCTATTTACAACACTTTTTAGCCATCATAAAACGGTATTTTTGTTGTAGTGGAGTATATTCTCATATTTGAATTTTTTTGGTCTCATTTTCCCTCCCAAGTAACAATGACAACCAACCAAGAAGAAATATGAAATCAATATGAGGGTATTATTAGAAGTAGTGCATATCATATACTATGCAAATGAAGGAAAATAATGATTTTGAGGTATAATTGTACTCAAAGAGTTCTCCATCCCGAAAATGATTAAAAAATTCAAAAAAAAGTATAAAACCAAAAATTGGTTGACATTTGCCACCTGTATTATGCAACATGCATAAAATCAAAATCTGAAGAAAGGCAGTCACTATTCTTGAAATCATTTGCCAGTCCCGCCTCTGCATCGATTAATTTTATTACAACCTTTACCTATATACGACGGCACTAGTTTGCCACCTGGGCGACAATTCACATAAGCACCCATCTTCTTACTACTCGGAATACCATCCTTCTTCAAGGCCTCATCGCTAATGGGAGTTGATGCAAAAGCTATGGTCGCAAATGCAACAAGTACTAGTATCAACCAGGCCCAAAAAATAGCAGCCATATATGTTCCAATAGAAAACACTCACAGACCTATAACACAAGAGACATATTTACTAGCTAGGGTTAGAAGGAAATATAAGAATTTGAACAAAGAAGCTTCTATATAACTTATAATAATAGATATAATATTTGTTAAAGTCACTAGAGGACAAGGCCCATAGTAGAGCATAAAAGAAGAGAACGATTCAAATTGCAGACCCAAAAATATTGGGATGAAGGATTTATTATTATTTGAATATAGAAGCATTATCTCATGCATATGGTGCAAATTGCCAAGTTATTGTCAGATATATTCACATTACAATTAAAATTAAATAAAAACTCAATGTACCTTGATGTTTCTATTCATTTTTTGGGCAGGTAGTAATTAATAGTCAGTCAAGTGAAATAACATATCCGAAATGATAGGTTTTATATATATCCAGAATTGGAGAAGAAAGGAAAATTAACCTTGGTTGTCCTAAGAATAACCAATGTAATCCTGAGGTCAAACGTGAAAGGAGGGCAGAGAAATATGCATGGCAATAGACTAGACCTACCGTTGAATCCGACCTCAAAATGAGACTAAACCTAGATGATAGACTAAATATCCATGCATTGTATACTTCACTTTTTTTATTTTATATATGTTGGGTTTCATAACTTATATATTTGCAAAATAAGATCGAAAGTATTGTTTAATGAAACTATTCATTTCAGTTCGAGATAGATAAAATATATATCAATTATGGTGATATATATATATATATATATATATATATATATATATATATATATATGTGTGTGTATGTGTGTGTGTGTGTGTGTGTGTGTTTGCATTTACTTATTTAATAATGACCAACTTTTTTTTTTATCCATGATATATGTTCATGCATATATCCAATTATTAAAGTCTAACTTAATATATTTAGCATACGATTCCCTAAGGTTATTTCATCAAAAAAATGAAGCATATCAATCTACCGTTATCCGAGTACTCCTTGTACTTGTCTCCTTTTCGAGAAATAAAATTTTCACAAGTGTATCTTGAGATTTCCTAATATACGGACTTTACTCAATACACTACACTTGGATGAGAAACACATAATATGTAAGCTATCGTACTAAATATTTGACCAGTTCTAATATTCTTTAGCTATGTTCTATCTTATTTTTTTTCTTTTATTATAATATTGTTGTTATTAATACTAATGCCTGACTTAACTACTTGCTTGTAATTTGAGTAGAATAAATATAGATTAGCAATTGAATGGTGATCTAATGCTGAGGATTTAGGCCTAATTTGAAATATTTATAGAAATAGGTACATATTCTGGAGCAGAGGTATATCTCTGACTTATGTGATATTGGATTTCTCGATTGTGGCTTCTACAATTTTGAGTTTTATAGTAGTGCATGTTGGTACTGTATTGTGTGTTAGCCTATTTAGAGTGAGATTGTTAATTAAGCATTAATTAAACAATATAATCCAATTGAATATGAATAATCAAATTATAAATCTACTATAGGAGTAGAGTTACAAACTCAAAAAATGCACATTGATGGTAAGAAAGTCAAATATCATATTTGGGAAATGTTTTTGAGTTGTGACATTTGCATATTACCGGGGAACTGTTAGAGTTTTTGTATAGTACGACATCAGCCAGCGTCAAACTTTTTGATTTCATCGATCGATAGCATAATGAACTTCACAACAAGTATCAATATATATATATATATATATATATATAAGCCTATTTCAAATTGCAAAATATCGCAAATAAAATCTTTCTGTTCAAGTAACAATGTGTAGAGGTATATCTTAACATGTCCTTATAATTGTTATTACTCTAGATCTATACTAAGCTTTGACTGCACTTCACTGCTCAATACAGTTGAAATGTTAGATGTCGATTAAATATGGTAACTTCCATGTCCTTGTGCAGCTTCTGTTTGTAGTATTGGCTTCTCTTTTTCTTTCGAAGATTATATTTCCATTTCACCAAGAGATAAAAGTCAAGATAAATCAGGTAATCCTATGTCCTCTCCTATGCAAATTTTATTTTTGTCCTACATGTTCTTCTTTGTCTCGTTTGTTGTATTCTTCTTTGAACATAAATAATATGTATGTTATCTCCTTACATAAATAATATGTATGTTATCTCCTTTTCTCCTGTGGATAACAATGATATTACTTTACATATTTTAATAGTAATATGATCCTCAAGTTTAAATTTTTGTTCCATATCTTGTTATGTTCAGCATATGACTTTTGAATAAGAAGTCAATTGGAATAATATATACCATATTATCCTAAAACTTTTCTATGAGAATGGGAGACTGACACACAAAAGTATGAGAATGCTTCTACAATCCCCCCAAACTGGTATGTTATGTGTGAAGAAGAATGGGATGCATCATTAGGCATATAATTTGAATTATAAAGATACAATTATAGTACATGAGTGAGATTATGATGATTGCTTAAGATGGAGGGCAGAATCATACGGGAATGGGTGAGGATGCAATGAGTTTGATGTATATAAAATTTCCAGTAGCGTGGTATAAGAAATTTTATCTTTATATGCTAAGAATCTCTCATATTTTAATGTACAAAATCTGCTTAAAATATGGTTTAAAACGTTTAATCTAAATTATTTTGTACCAAATTAAAATTTTATGTATGCTACCGAAATATGATAAATGCAAGATAGACCTGATGTATATCAAAAGTGTACATAATCGGTATGTTTGAGTTATTTCTGATTCATCTTTTTTGTTTCTTGGAGTCCTTTATAGTGTGTCATAAAGCTCAAGGGTTAAGTTAGATGGTTCTGATATACCAAGGTTTAGGAAAGAAACTATATTTTCTCTGGATTTGGAAATCCTAGATTGTGGAACTTGTACTATTTCAATATTTTCCTTATCTTTGCATACCAATTTATCATTTTTTTGGTTTAGCCTAATTGAACCATTTCACAAAAATATATTATGATAAAGGTTTTGCCAGCATCTGCAATCCCTGATGGTTGGATGGGTCTAGATATTGGACCAAATTCAATTAAATCATCAACCCAAGCAATAGAGATAACAAAGACATTCATCTAGAATGGTCCCATGGGGGGTGTTTGAATTTGACAAGTTTGTAATTGGAACATAGGTATGCAACGCATGTTTTATTGCTAGAAGAAGAGTTGCAAGTTACTTTGCTTCACAGATGTATATTTCTGTTACTAATATATGAATTTCATATCATACACCTTCAGATCTATTTTTACTCGACACCTCCTATGAACTTATAACTTATTTTCTATGTTTCCTTTTAAATTTTATTCTGATATAGGTTACCATGCATCACACAAACCCTTTTGCTAGAAGATAATAAAAACATGGCAGATTCTGTCCCACATACATTGTCATAACAGAAACCCATTCTAAGATGACTTGACTCAGGCAAGAACAAAGAAATTGACATAGCTCACTAGAAAGGGTATGACAACTATCATCGGTGGAAGAGACTGTTGCGACGGTGGAGAAAGTTGGAGTAGCAGAGGTGATGAACCATATCTCCTCCGACGGTGGGGCCAATATAGAAGTACTAGATGGGAAGGAACTCCTAGGAGTTATCACTCTCGAGTAAGACATTCCTGTAGCTGTATGAGGAGGCAACCTTTATATGTAACGATATTTGTTATACTTTATCTGGCTTACACCACAGATGAAGCATTCACCAAAATCAGATAGAGATGAGTGGCCCAAAGCTTTATAAGAAGCAATTGCTGGCTGACAATGTTGAGTCTTACATTCATGAACTAGTATTGGCTGTTGATTATAAAGATGGGAATCCATGTTTTAAAGAGTTCTTGAGGATAGAATCTAGCAATATGTAATTGGATTTGGTTCTATTTTTAAAACAATAAGATGGTGGTAGTATGTATATTTGTGACTGTATTGTACATATATGGATTAATTGATATATTTAAATTGAAATGAATGTTTTAAAAGTTTCTTAAATTGATATCTTGAATATATCTTTATTGTATTTGAGATTGATTAAAATAATAATTTAAAATCTAACCGTATTGAAAACTTCTTGTCTACTTTTTTCTGATGCTTTCAAAATAAGTATTATATGCTGCATTCAATTTATAACGCTATGAAAAATAAGTGTTGTATATGTGTATCCTATTTATAACACTTTGGAAAATAAGTGTTACATAAATATATATGCATCCCAGTTATAACGTTTAAAAAAAAGTATTATATATGTACTTTACATTTATAACGCTTTTCAAAACATTTATAACACTAGTTTTATAACGCTTGGGCACTTGTAGAAAAGCATCATATAAATCTATTTATAACGCTTTTTAGCCGTCATAAAAATGTATTTTTGTTGTAGTGGAGTATATTATCATATTTGAATATTTTGGTCCTATTTTTCCTCCCAAGTAACAATGGCAACCAAACAAGAAGAAATTTGAAATCAATATGAGGGTATTATTAGAATTAGTGCATATCATATACTATGAACATGAACGAAAATAGTGATTTTAAGGTAAAATTGTACACAAATAGTGCTCTATCCCGAAAACGATAAAAAAAAATTCAGAAAAAGTTTATAACCAAAACTTGGTTGACATTTGCCACATGTATCCTGCAATATACACAAAATCAGAATCTGGAGAAGGGCCATCAATATTCATGAAATTATTTGCCAGCCCTGCCCCTGCATCCTTTACCTAGATACGGCGGCACTAGTTTACCGCCACCCGGTCGATAATTCACATCAGCACCCGTCTTCTTACTATACGAAATACCATCCTTCTTCAAGGCCTCGTCACTAATGGGAGTTGATGCAAAAGCTATTGTTGCAAATGCAACAAGTACTAGTATCAACCAGGCACGAAAAATGGCAGCCATATATGTTCCAATAGAAAACACTCACATGACCTATAACACAAGAGACATATTTACTAGCTAGGGTTAGAAGGACCTATAAGATTTTGGTCAAAAAAGCTTCTATATAACCTATAAAGATATAATTTTTGTTAATGTTACTAGAGGATAAGGCCCATAGTCGATCAGAAAAGAAGAACGATTCAAATAGTAGACCCAAAAATATTGGGATGAAGGATTTATTGTTATAGGAATATAGAAGCGCTAGCTCATGCATATGGTGCAAATTTCCAAGTTATTGTCAGATATATGCATGTTAATATTGAATTTAAATGAAAACTCAATGTACCTTGATGTTTCTATTCGTTTTTTGGGCTGAATAGCCAGTTAAGTGAATTGATATATCCAAAATGACAGGTTTTATATATAGCAAGAATTGAAGAAGAGAGAGAAATTAGCATTGGTAGTTCTAAGTATAACCAATGTAATCATGAGGTCAAACGTGGAAGGAGGGCAGAGAAATATACATGGCAATAGACTAGACCTACTACTGAATTCGACCTCAAAATGAGAAAAACATAGATAATAGACTAAATATTCATGCATTGTATACTTCGCTTTTTTGATTTTATATATGTTGGGTTTCATAACTTATATATTTTCAAAATAAGATTGAAAGTATTGTTTAATGAAACTATTTAGATTCTATTCGAGATATATAAACTATATATCAATTATGATGATATGTATTATGTTTGCTTTTACTTATTTAATAATAACCAACCTGGTTTTTATCAATGATATATGTTCATGCATCTATCCTATTATTCAAGTCTAACTTAATATATTAAGCATACGATTCCCCAAGGTTATTTAATTCAAAAAATGAAGCATATCAATCTATCGTTACCCAAGTACTCGTGTTACACGATTCCCCAAGGTTATTTAATTCGAAAAATGAAGCATATCTTAGTATTCAAGTCAAACTTAATATATTTCACAAGAGTATCTTGAGATTTCCTAAGATACAAACTTTACTCAATACATTGCACATGGACGAGAAACACATAACATGTAAGCTAACCGTACTAAATATTGACCAGTTCTAATATTCTATAGCTATGTTAAATCTTGATTTTTTTGCTTTCATTGTGATCTTGTTGTTATTATTACTAATGCCTGACTTAACTACTTGCTTGTAATTTGAGTAGAATAAATATAGATTAGCAATTGAATGGTGATCTAATACTGAATATTTATGTCTAATTTGAAATATTTATACAAATAGGTTCATATTCTGGATTGTGTGTTATTGGATTTCTCGATTGTGGCTTCTGTAATTTTGAGTTTTCTAATAGTGCATGTTGGTACTGTATTTTGTTTAGCCCATTTAGGGTGAGATGGTTAATTTAGCATTAATTAAACAATATAATCTAATTGAAATGAATAATCAAATTCTAAATCTACTATAGGAGTAGAGTTACAAACTCAAAAAATGCACATTGATGGGAAAGAAGTCAAATCTCATATTTGGGAAACGTTTTTGAGTTGTGAAATTTGCATACTACCGTGGAACTTTTGGATTTTTTGTAGAGTATGACATCAGCTGGCGTCAAACATTTTAATTGCATCGACCGATGCAATAATGAACTTCACAACAAGTATCAACATATACATGAGCCTATTTCAAATTGAAAGATATCTTGAATAAAAATTTTCTGTTAAAGTAACAATGTGTAGATATATATCTTAATATGTCCATATGAATATTATTACTATACAACTATACTCAGCTTTGACTGCACTTTACTGCTCAATACAGTTGAAATGTAAGATGTCGATTAAGTATGGTAACTTCCAAGTCCTTGTGCCGCTTCTGTTTGTAGTATTGGCTTCTCTTTTTCTTTCGAAGATTATATTTCCATTTCACGAAGAGATGGAAGTGCATATAAATTAGGTAATCCCATGTCCTCTCCAATGCAAATTTTATTCTGGTCCTACATGTTCTTCTCTATCTTATTTATTGTACTATTTTTGAACATAAATAATATGTATGTTCTCTCCCTTCATTCCGTGGATAACAAAGATAATACTTTACATGTTTTAATAGTAATATGATCCACAAGTTCAGATTTTTGTTCCATATTTTTTATGTTGAGCATATAACTTTTGAGTAAGAAGTCAACTAGAAGAATATATACCATATTATGATAAAACTTTGCCATGAGAGTTAGAAGCTGACACACAATAGTATAAGAATGCTTTTATGATCCCCCCCAAACTGGTAGTTTATGTGTGAAGATGAATGGGAGGCTTCATTAGGCATGCAATTTGAATTGCAAAGATACAATTGTAGTACATGAGTGAGATTATGATGATAGCTTAAGATGGAGGGCATAATCATATGGGAATGGGTGAGGATGCAATAATTTTGATGTATATGAAATTTCTAGTAGCATGGTACTTAAATTTTTATCTTTATATGCTAAGCATCTCTCATATTTTTTTACAGTAGTGAATTACATTTTGTTCTTTTGTTTTGTGATGATATTATGTTAAATTTTTATCATTGCATCAAGATTGTGACAGTTAGATTCATATCGCAGTATATTTTTATGTACAAAATCTGCTTAAAATATGGGTTAAAAAGTTTAATCTAAATTATTTTTATACCGAATTAAATTTTTATGTATGCTACTGAAGATGATAAATGCAAGATAGACCTAATGTATATCAAAAGTGTACATAATCAGTATGTTTAAGTTAGTTCTGATCCATCTTTTGATTGTTGGAGTCCTTTGTAGTGTGTCATAAAGCTCTAGTATTAGGTGAGATGGTTCTGATATACCAAGGCTAAGGAAAGAAACAGTATTTTCTCTAGATTTGGAAATCCTGGATTATGGAACTTGTACTATTTTAATATTTCCCTTATCTTTGTATACAAAATTATCATTTTTTGTGGTTCAGTCTAATTGAACCATTTCATAAAAATATATCATGATGCAGGTTTTTCCAGCATCTACAATCCCTAATGGTTGGATGGGTCTAGATATTGGACCAGATTTAGTTAAATGATCCAACCAAGCAATAAAGATAACAAAGAATTTTTTTTTGAATTTGACAAGTTTGCAATTGGAACATATGTATGCAATGCATGTTTTATTGCTGGAAGCAGAGTTGCAAGTTACCATGCATTATAGATGTAGATTTCTATTACTAATATATGAATTTTATATACCTTCAGATCTATTTTTACTCGACACCTTTTATGAACTTGAAACTTATTTTATGTTTTCTTTTAAATTTTGTACCGATATATGTTTCAACGAATCACACAAGCCCTTTTACTAGAAGATAATAAAAACTTGCCAGATTCTCTCCAATAGACATTATCATAACATAACCCATTCTAAGCTGATATGTCTCTTTTTGTAGGCAATAGCAAAGAAATTTGTAGCTCTCACTGGAAAGGGTGTGAAAACTATCATCGGTGGTAGAGAGTCTATTACTGCGGTAGAGAAAGTGGGAGTAGCTGAGGTGATGAGCCACATCTCCCCTGATAGTGGGGCCATTTTGGAGGTACTAGAAGGGAATGAGCTCCCAAGAGTTGTTGCTCTCGAGTAAGCCATTCCTGTAGCTGTATGAGGAGGCAACCTTTATATGTAACAATATTTTTTGTACTTTATCAGGCTTCCACCACAGATGAATCATGCACCAAAATCAGATGGAACTGAGTGGCCCAAAGGTTTATAAGAAGCAATTACTGGAGACAATGTTGTGTCTTACATCTATGAACTAGCATTGGCTGTTGATTATCAAGAAGGCAATCCATGTTTTAAAGAGTTCTTGAGGGTAGAATCTGGTGATATGTATTTGGATTTGGTTCTTTTTTAGAAAAATATAAGATGGTGGTAGTATGTATATTTGGGACAGTATTGTACATATATGGATTAATTAATTTAATTCAAAATGAATGTTTAAGATTTTCTTAAATTGATATCTTGAATATATCTTTGTTGAATTTGAGATTGATTAAAAATAATAATTCAAAATCAAGCAGTATTGAAAACTACATGTCTATTTTTTTGGATGCTTTCAAAATATGTTTTATATATGTGTATTCAATTTATAACACATTGAAAAATAAGTGTTGTATATGTGCATCCTATTTATAACAGTTTGGGAAATAAGTGTTATATATATGCATCCCAGTTATAACGCTTCAAAAAAAGTGTTATATATGTACATAACATTTATAACGCTTTTTAATACATTTATAACACTGGTTTTATAACGCTTGGGCGCTTGCTAAAAAACTTCATAGAAAGCTATTTATAATGCTTTTTAGTCGTCATAGAAATATATTTTTGTTGTAGTGGAGTATATTCTCATATTAAAAAATTTTGGTCTCATTTTCCCTCCTAAGTAACAATGACAACCAACCAAGAAGAAATATGAAATCAATATGAGGGTATTACTAGAAGTAGTGCATATCATATATTATGCAAATGAAGAAAAATATACATTTTGAGGTATAATTGTACACAAAGAGTGATCTATCCTGAAAACAATAAAAAAATTCAAAAAAATTATAAAACCAAAAATTGGTTGACATTTGCCACCTGTATCATGCAATATAGACAAAATCAGAATCCGGAGTAAGGCCATCACTATTCTTGAAATCATTTGCCATCCCGCCCTTGCATCGATTGATTTTATTACAACCTTTACCTATATATGGCGGCACTGGTTTGTCGCCACCCGGGCGACAATTCACATCAGCACCCATCTTCTTACTACATGGAATACCATCATTCTTCAAGGCCTCAGCGCTGATGGGAGTAGTTGTAAAAGCTATGGTTGCAAATGCAAAAATTACTAGTATATACCAGGTACGAAAAATGGCAGCCATATATGTTCCAATTGAAAATACTCATAGGACCTATAATACAAGGGACATATTTACAAACTAGGGTTAGAAGGATTGATAATATTGATCAAAGAAGCTACTATGTATCCTATAATAATAGATATATTTTTTGTTAATGTTACCAGAGGACAAGGCCCATAGTAGATTAGAAAAGAAAAGAACGATTCAAATAGCGGACCCCAAAATATTGGGATAAAGGATTTATTGTTATAGGAATATAGAAGCGCTAGCTCATGTATATGGTCTAAATTACCAAGTTATTGTCAGATATATGCACATTAATATTGAATTTAAATGAAAACTCAATGTACTTTGAAATTTCTATTCGATTTTTGGGCTGACAGTAATTAATAGTCAGTCAAGTGAATTGACATATCCGAAATGATGGGTTTTATATATAGCAAGAATTGGAGAAGAGAGAGAAATTAGCCTTGGTAGTTCTAAGTATAACCAATGTAATCCTGAGGTCAAACATAAAAAGAGGGCAGAGAAATATGTATGGCAGTAGACTAGACCTATCGCTGAATATGACCTTAAAATAGGACTAAACATAGATGATAGACTAAATATCCATGCATTGTATACTTTGCTTTTCTAATTTTATATATGTTGGGTTTCACAACTTATATATTTTCAAAATAAGATCAAAAGTTTTGTTTAATGAAACTATTTAGATTCAGTTCGAGATATGTAAACTATATATCAATTATGGTGATATGTATATATGTTTGCATTTACTTATTTAATAATGACAAACCTAGTTTTTATCCATGATATATGTTCTTGCATCTATCATAGTATTCAAGTCTAATTTAATATATTTAGCAAACGATTTCCCAAGGTTATTTTATTCAAAAAATGAAGCATATCAATCTACCGTTACCCGAGTACTCGTGTTACTTGTCTCCTTTTCGAGAAATAAAATTTTCACAAGAGTATCTTGAGGTTTTCTAGGATACAAACTTTACTCAATACACTGCACGTGGATGAGAAACGCATAACATGTAAGCTAAAAGTACTAAATATTTGACCAGTTCTAATATTCTATAGCTATGTTCAATCTTGCTTTTTTTTCCTTTCATTGTGATCTTGTTGTTATTATTACTAATGCCTGAATTAACTATTGCTTATAATTTGAGTTGAATAAATATAGATTAGCAATTGAATGTTGATATAATGCTTAAGATTTATATCTAATTTCAAATATTTATGCAAATAGGTACATATTCTGGAGCATAGGCATATCTCTGACTTATGTGATATTGGATTTCTCGATTGTGGCTTTACAATTTTGAGTTTTCTAGTAGAGCAAGTTGGTAATGTATTATGGGTTAGCCCATTTAGAGTGAGGTGGTTAATTAAACATTAATTAAATAATATAATCCAATTGAATCTGAATAATCAAATTCTAAATCTACTATAAGAGTAGAGTTACAAACTCAGAAAATGCACATTGATGGGAAGGAAGTCAAATCTCATATTTGGAAAACATTTCTGAGTTGTGACATCTGTATACTATCGGGGAACTGTTGGAGTTTTTGTAGAGTATGACATCAGCCATCATCAAAAAAATTGATTGTATCGGCAGAAAGATATTGAACTTCACAACAAGTATCAACACATACATGAGCCTATTTCAAATTGCTAGATATCGCGAATAACATCTTTCTATTCAAGTAACAATGTGTAGATATATATCTTAATATGTCCATATGAATGTTATTACTATACATCTATACTCAACTTTGACTGCACTTCATGGCTCAATACAGTTAAAATGTTAGATGTCGATTAAGTATAGTAACTTCCAAGTTCTTGTGCAACTTCTATTTGTAGTATTGGCTTCCATTTTTCTTTCGAATAGTACATTTCCATTTCACGAAGAGATGGAAGTGCTGATAAATCAGGTAATCCTATGTCCTCTCATATGTAAATTTTATTCTAGTCCTACATCTTCTTCTCTGTCTCATTTGTTGTATTCTTCTTTGAACAAAAACATAATATGTATGTTATCTCCCTTTCTCCTGTGGATAACAATGATATTACTTTACATGTTTTAATAGTAGTATGATTCCCAAGTTCAGTTTTTTGTTCCATATCTAGTTATGTTGAGCATATGACTTTTGAGTAAGAAATCAATTGGAAGAATAGATATCATATTATCCTAAAACATTGCCTTGAAAGTTAGAGACTGACACACAATTGTATAAGAATGCTTCTATGACTCCCCCCCCCCAAACTGGTATGCTATGTATGAAGATAAATGGGATGCATTATTAGTATGCAATTTGAATTTCAAAGATACGATTGTAGTACATGAGTGGGATTATGATGATATTTAACGATGGAGGGCAGAATCATATGGGAATGGGTGAGGATGCAATGAGTTTGATGTATATGAAATTTCTGATAGCGTGGTATGTGAAATTTCATCTTTGTATGCTAAGCATCTCTCATGTTTTTTCATAGTAGTGAATTATATTTTGTTCTTTAGCTTTGTTATGAAATTATGTTAAATTTTTATACTTGCATCAAGATTGTGACAGTTAGATTCATATCGTGGTATAATTTTATTTACAAAATCTGTTTAAAATATGGGTTAAAAAGTTTAATCTAAATTATTTTGATAGCGTATTAAAATTTTATGTATGCTACTAAAATATGATAAATACAAGATAGACCTGATGTATGTCAAAAATGTACATAAACGGTATGTTTGAGTTAGTTCTTATTCATATTTTTTGTTTGTTGGAGTTCTTTGTAGTGTTTCATAAAGCTCTAGGGTTAGGTGAGATGGTTCTAAAATACCAGGGTTTAGGAAAGAAACTGTGTTTTATGTGGATTTGGAAAGCCTGGATTGTGGAACTTGTACTATTTCAATATTGCCCTTATCCATGCATACCAAATTATCATTTTTGTGGTTTATTCTAATTGAACAATTTCTAAAAAATATTTTATGATGAAGGTTTTGCCAGCATCTTCAATCCTTGATGGTTGAATGGGCAAGATATTGGACCAGATTCAGTTAAATCATCCAACGAAGCATTTGAGATAACAAAGACATTCATCTGGAATGGTCTCATGGGGTTTTTTGAATTTGACAAGTTTGCAGTTGGAACATAGGTATGCAATGCATATTTTATTACTGGAAGCAGAGTTGCAAGTTACCATGCATTACAAATGTAGATTTCTGTTACCAATATATGAATTTTATATCATATACCATCAGATCTATTTTACTCGACACCTCCTATGAACTTGAAACTTATTTTCTATGTTTCCTTTTAAAGTTAAAATTTAGATCGAGTGTGGTTTTTACTTGTGGTCTTTATTATCTTAGTTATTTTATTTGGATTATAAAGTTACCTTGTGTATCCCCATTTATCATATACTATGGACCACCAATACTTCAATAATGTCCCTTTGTAATGGGTACTTACCCTATATTTGTACTGCTCAGCTATACCTTGTTAAGTTTTGGCTACATCTACAATTCTAGCATTGAGTATAGACTTGATATGGCTCCTCAACGTATAATATCTAATACCTACAGAATTAAAAGAAAAATCAAGTAGTTATCTCATTACAAAAATACTGTAAATTAGTGACGAAACTCAGTGGTAGAAGTATAGTCACTAGTTAATAATGGATTTATGACTGAATAATGACAAAATTGTCTTTATGAATCATATATCAAACTTTTCGTCCTTCTCCATTGATAGAAGACAAAAACAAAAATGATGACTCTGTTGGGGATAATTTTCTCCACTGATGAGAAGATTGTGGCATAATTCGACATTGTGAAAATTGGCACAATACAGAAGATGTTGGTCGTGCAATTCGAACAACTGGCTTTCGAGGAGATGCTCTTCAGGGGTAGCTCAAGCCCTTCACCATGAGCGGTGAAGCCCAAGACTGTTCGGAAAGCCTGGCTTCCCAAGGTTTGCACAGCCTACCTGTCACCCCCACTTTTTGGATTAGGGGTATTTTCGTCTTTTCGTAATTAATGTATAAATGATTTGCACGATATTAATTATATTTAAATAATTGATGATGATTATTTGATTATTGCAATTTATTGTTGTTTCGATAATTAGGATGCTATACGAGCCTTGTCTTCCAACTGATGTCTCACCCTTGTCCTAGACGTGCTAAACTATTACTTCGATCCTTGTGTGACTCATAACCACGTCTCGTTGTGTTTCAGTTTAGATGCGCAACATTCGTCGTAACCCATTGTATCTAATCCTTAATAAATTCAATTTTGTGTAGTTTTCCCTATTTGTTGGACACGACATGCGAATAAATCCAATTTCCCTTTATGTATATTTTCCCATAATTTTGGGGACTGTGACATTACAACATTAATCTTCTCGAAACCATAGCCTCAAAAACCTTGAAACTAATGCATCCTATCCTTCCATTTTAATTCCCTTAAATCTTGGCCCTTGAAACATCTCCATAAGAGGCAAAATTCCAAGAGAGTTGACCAGTCAACCCAATCCTAGGTCAACCCTTACATAATACTATATATATAAACCTACTTCCTCTTTTCTTTTCCTTCCCAACCCAGCCGATCAAATACTCCCCCAACCCTAACTCTAAAACCGGCTTCTATCACCATCCGCTGATCCCGCAAGCAGACCGCCGAACGCCTGACCCGCCCTCGTCGATTCGAGCAGACCGCCGGACGCCTGAACCCGCCCTCGTCGACTCGAGCAGGCTGCTGAGCGCCTGGACCCCCGCGCTGAAGTCGACGGTGCTGCTGAACGCCTGGACCCCCGTGCTGAAGTCGACGGTGCTGTCGAACGCCTGGACCCCCGCGCTGAAGTTCAACGACGCTGCCGACCGAGAGTTCCCGTGCTGACCGACTGTTCAATGACGCTGCCGACCGAGAGTTCCCGCGCTGACCTACTGTTCAACGACGCTGCCGACCGGAGTTCGACGACAGACCTGCACTCGAACGGCCTTTCCTGTTCGTGACAATCGCCCCGTAGTAATCGTCATCGTCTCGTGTCCGCACGCAGGTTCGACATAAGCCTATACTCGACTACTTACACATCCGTAGATCATGCGTTAGTATGCGTAGGTATCAAAACATGCACGTATGTACATATATATATATATACGTAGAGGTATGTGGATATTATGTTCAACTTATATATATATATACATACTCATATATATGTATTCTAGGTATCCTAGTATATATATATATATGCTATTGTGTATACACATGGTATAAGCCTTGCTAGTATATCTATATAATATATAAACATATATTGTAATGGTAACTAGTGAATACTTATGTATATACATACGAACCGTATAATACTTAATCATAATAATACTTCCCTGATAATATATATGTGTGTATCGTATGAATTGAATTAAGTATAAACATATGAATACCTATTAATTGTGTAATTAATTAGTACCATGAGATACGTTAGCCGTAGTATGTACTATGTAATATATGCACTAGATGTCTTGAATGTGACCACGGATACCCCGTAGATACATCTACCTGTGACCATGTAGCATGATAGTAGACTGCCATATGTAGACTGACGTACTGGCAGGACCGTACCATTGACTGTCTGTTATGCACAGCAACTACAGACGTGACCCCCTAGTATAGTCCTTGATCATTGTGTTGATTGTGTATTAGTGTAATGTCTGATGCAGTATTATGTTTATGATATATCTATAGGACTGTTGGATCACTTAGACGGTACCTTGGAACCCGGATATTGGTATTGCCAGCTAAGGACCCCAGGCGAGTACATTCTCTGACAGTTTCTATTATGTTGATTATCTCTATAATTCTTGTTGTATAGCGTACATGACTCTGAAACTGTTCTTTACACGAGTTGGCATCATTGAGACCTGTCACGAGGAGTCGTGATGGGAATCCATCGTGCTAGCAGGGGAAACGGGGAAGTATTAGTAGTTTATGTGATCATACCCAACTTTACATGCAGTATTAGCTCACCCATATTTCACGTCGGTGCAGCCTTACCCTTACATGCCTCATCGCTGTTACATCTGGTTAGCCTGACCTGTTGGGGATGATCGCTAATCCATGTAATGAGTCATATAGTTCCAAGCCGATCACATGATATACTGATGTTTCACACACTTAGATAGATGATTTCTTGACATGTATCTTGATATATTGATCTTGTATTTCCATATGTTCTAGTTGTTGTTCTTATACACACTTACATACCAGTTCTTTGTACTTGCGTACACTTGTAGTTCTATTCCTTGTCAGATGCATATTGATGATAATGTTCCAGTATTTATTCCAGCATTTCTTATTCCAGTATCTTATTGCCAGTTATTCATATCTGTCTTGTATTTCTTTACACTGTGTTATAGTTTTTGTCAATATATATGGATCTGCTGTTAGAGGTGTATTTTTGTTCCAATCCTGACTGGATATTTTTCCAGAGAATCTTGAGGATTTCTGTACCACGCACTACGGACCAGGTATAGAAGCAGACTATGTACCAGAGATCCTAGAGGAGACCATGCCCCTAGATGAGGCATTGCCAACATCTATCTAGATAGTATTTATTTATGCTTAAGACTTATGGAGGTTATTTCAGTTATGTTTAGACTTATGTTAAGTTTAATTGGAGACTTGTGTTGGACGGCTAGACTGTGATTTATCTTTATGTTTGAGACATGGTGTTCAACTATGTCATTTTCTTCTATCTTTTATCGTGCCTTATAGTTGTTGTGATTGAGTTACCTTGTGAGATTATTGTGAGATGTAAATTGACCTCCTTATGAAGATGGATATTATTGACAGGTGTTTAGCTATATAGTATTACTGTGACCTAGACAGCGTTCTACCGTCGGTGCTGCGGCGTAGGCTGGACGTACCCACGCTCTCGTGCCCCTGTACCGGGTGCGGGTCATGACACGTTTTTAGTGGTGGCCCATGCAGGTCTAGTTTCGCAAGTTATGCGATATCGTGGTAGTGCGACAACTTAGTTGTACTGCTGCGAGCCTGTGCTAGGATATAGGAAATAGGATCTAGGATGAGAATATGCTCAATCACACTAGGAAATTCTGAACTTCATATTGCTACTCTAATGGATTGCTTCCTTTAGCACTGTAGTGTCCTTCCTTGATAATATCATATCTATCACCTTAATTGATTCTTTGATCTATATTCAGGATGTCGCCGAATACTAGATCCATGAGAATGGGAGCAGCCAATTCAGAGAGGACTGCCACCTCTCAACCTGACGAACAGATACCTGGAGATTCTCCTACATCTCCTGTTCGTGTGGGAGTATCTACAACTAACGGGATTCCTCCTCCACCTATACATAGGATTGCCCCAGCTATAAAAGACAACCTTCCACCACCACCGACACCGATTCCCGGAGGAGTGCCCGCTGATGGGGCACAGATGTTTGTACTGATGCAGGGCATGCTAGAGGCCCAGAGAGTAACAATAGAGGCTCAACGTGTTCAAGCTAAGGCTCAGAGAATACAAGCAGAAGCACACCAAGCGCAGACCGAACTGATGAGAGAGAGCATGGAGAATGATCATTAGGTGACTCTCCAAGCTGTGGAGAGGGTAGCACGACAACCGCAACATCAAGGTCAACAACAACAGAGGCCCGGTACCATAGTGGACTTTAAGAGGATGATGCCTCGAGAGTTCAAAGGCACTGAAGGAATACTATATGCTAACGAATGGTTAGAAGACATAGAGAGGAATCTGCGCTTATCACAGATTCCAGAGATTCTTCAGATAGAGGCACCTGGCAGCCAGATGTTTGATATCGCACTAACATGGTATCGTACAGAGCCGAGACTCGACGCTGAAGGACTTACTTGGGAGGACTTTAAAGAACTCTTCAAAGAGAAATTCTTTCCTGACGTAGCCTTGGGAGCATTAGAAAGTCAGTTCCATGACTTAGTCCAAGGAGGCATGTCAGTCGACGAATATGCTGCAGAGTTTTGTCGATTGAGTCGATTTGCTCCATCGATGGTTCGAGACCCAGGAGACAGAGCTCGGAAATTCTAGAAGGGATTGAATAGGGAGATCAAGTCTCGTACTTCAGAATAACGTACTGCTATATTTGAGAGTATTCTGATGCATGCCCAGATTGCCGAAGACGACTTGGACCTCAGGCCCAAGAGAGGACGCGATACATCTGGAGCAACATGAGGTAACACAGGACCAGCCAAGCGCCCACACTTTCAACAACAACATAGGCCGTACCAGCAGCAACACCAGCAACAACACCAGCAGCAACACCAGCAACAACACCAGCAACAGGCACCAGTTCGAGGACATGCTCAACAACAGCAACCACAAAGACATAATCAACTCGTTGCCCCATGTTCGTATTGCAGAAAGATGGGACATACAAGAGACATCTGCAGAAAAAGGTTAGGCACTTGCTTATCGTGTGGATCAGCAGCACATCAGCTGAGGGACTGCCCAACTATTCAGACTCACCAAGGAGGAGGAGCAGCACAGAGAGGACCAGCCAGAGCACCTATTGTACCAGGAGGCCAGCAGAGAGGACCTCCACTTCCATCGCAGCAGGAGAGGTTTGCTCAGCAGCAGCAGCAACAGAGAGGAGCACCACAAGGACGAGCTTACGCCATGACCACCGAGGAGGCCGAGCCAGCTGGAGACATGATTTCAGGTTCAGTTTTACTTAATTCTATTCCAGCACTTGCATTATTTGATTCTGGCGCTTCCCATAGTTTTGTATCTGTATCTTATGCCCTTAAGCATTATTTAGAAATGGAACCATTAGATAGGACTTGCAAGATCACGACAGGAGGAGGCATTATCCTAGTCCGTGATTGTTGCAAGGATCGAAGAGTGTCATTGGAAGGCCGAGAGTTGAGCGTGAGTTTACTCGTCATGCCACTTCCGGAATACGACATTGTACTCGGAATGGACTGGTTAAGTAAACACCATGCTTCTATAGATTGTTACGGAGGAAGAGTAGTATTTCGACCACCAGGAGAGCCAGAGTTTGAGATTGCCAGAGGAGCAGAGGAGCGAAGCAGAGGTACTTTTTGTGGAGCCAGGGCAGAAGAAGAAGAGTTACCGCATCCACTTATAGCAGTTCCTGGATGTATTTCCAGAGGAGTTGCCAGGTTTGACACCAGACAGAGATGTTGAGTTCTCTATAGACTTGATACCAGGAGCAGAGCCTATTTCACAACATGTCTATAGAGTTAAGAACAACGAATTGGTAGAACTAAAGAAACAAGTTCAGGAGCTGCAAGACAAAGGTTTTATTAGATCCATTTCATCGCCATGGGGAGCACCGGTATTATTTGTACCAAAGAAGGATGGCACGGTATGTATGTGTATCGATTATAGAGCTTTGAATAACCTCACTATCAAAAACAAATATCCGTTGCCGAGGATAGATGATCTTTTCGATCAATTGAGCGGAGCGAAGGTATTTTTAAAAATAGACTTGAGGTCAGGCTATCACCAGGTGAAAGTGAAGGAAGAAGAAATACCGAAGACCGCCTTTCGAACCAGATAAGGCCAGTTTAAATTTACAGTAATGCCGTTTGGTTTAACCAATGCACCAGCAGTATTTATGAACTTGATGAACAAGGTGTTCCACCAGTACCTTGACAAGTTCGTAATAGTATTTATTGACGACATTCTAGTATATTCAAAAACCCCCGAAGAACATGAAGATCACTTGAGAATAGTCTTAGAAACTCTCAGGAGAGAGAAATTATACGGGAAGCTTTCAAAGTGTGAGTTCTTTCTTAAAAAGGTTGAATTTCTTGGACACATGGTAACGGATGGCGGAATTTCAGTTAACCCAAAGAAGATAGAGGCAGTGAAGTCATGGGCTACCCCCAGTACGGTAGCTGAAATCAGGAGCTTTCTCGGACTAGCAGGATACTACAGAAGATTTGTATAAGAATTCTCCAAGATTGCAGAGCCAATGACTAGGCTGACCAAGAAGGATGTGGAATTTGTCTGGACAGAAGAATGCCAAGCCGCATTCGATGAGCTGAAGAGAAGATTGACGACAGCACTAGTTTTGACATTGCCCTCAGGGACAGGTGGATTCACTATCTACAGTGATGCTTCAGGAAAAGGGTTGGGATGCGTTCTTCAACAACACGGGAAAGTAATTGCCTATGCTTCAAGACAATTACGCCCTCATGAAAAGAACTACCCACTCACGATCTGGAGTTAGCGGCAGTTATCTTTGCCCTAAAGCTGTGAAAGCATTATCTGTACGGAGAGCGTGTGGAAATCTTCACCGACCACATGAGCTTAAAGTACATATTTACACAGAAAGAGCTGAATATGAGACAGAGAAGGTGGTTAGAATTGATGAAAGACTTTGATATCTCATTACAGTATCATCCAGGGAAAGCCAACGTAGTCGCGGATGCCTTGAGCAGGTACCCAATGGCTGTGTGCTTGACTTCGGATAGACACTTATTAGCTGATCTTAAGAGCTTGGAAATTGAGGTATTAGTTCCAGGAGCGGAGATTCAGATGTGGGGACTGCAGATTCAATCAGAGCTGATAGACAGAATTAGAGCTGCGCAGTATGATGATGAGACTCTAAGGAATATTAGGGCACAAGTTCAGGCAGGATTGATAGACAATTTCACTATTGCGGATGATGGATCCTTACGACATGGCACGAGGATGTGTATGCCAAGTGGACAGTTGCGCAAAGAAGTTTTACAGGAGGCACACCTCTCTCAGTACTCGATGCATCCCGGAGCCAATAAGATGTATCGAGATTTGAGGAGGCATGTATGGTGGTATGGTATGAAGCGCGAAGTAGCATGCTTCGTATTCCGATATCTAGTGTGCCAGCAGGTGAAAGCAGATCGACAGAGGCCAGGGGGATTGCTTCAACCTTTACCCATTCCAGAATGGAAATGGGAGCACGTGACTATGGACTTCGTTTCGGGACTTCCTCGTTCTCCAGGAGGAAAAGACGCAATTTGGGTCATCGTGGATAGATTGACCAAATCAGCCCACTTCTTACCTTTTAAAGTGGGTACTTCGACGGAGAAACTAGCAGAGATGTACGTACAGCAGATTGTCAAATTACATGGAGTTCCTGTGAGTATTGTCTCAGATCGGGATAGTCGTTTTACTTCCCATTTCTGGAGGAGCCTGCAGTCTAGCTTGGGCACTCAGCTCAAGTTCAGTACCGCATATCACCCTCAGACAGACGGGCAGTCTGAAAGGACTATTCAGACTCTTGAAGATATGCTACGCACTTGCGTATTAGATCTCGGAGGTTCTTGGGAGGATTATCTACACTTGGTAGAGTTTGCTTACAACAACAGCTACCAGGCCAGCATTGAGATGTCACCATTCGAGGCTTTATATGGACGGAAGTGTCGTACCCCTTTATCTTGGGATGATGTTGGAGAAAGAGCCTTGTTAGGACCAGAAATGGTCATGGATGCAGCAGAAAAGGTAAAACTTATCAGAGATAGACTGCGAGTGGCGCAGGACAGACAGCGGCATTGGGCAGATAGTCACCGTAGACCCCTAGAGTTTCAGGTATTATTTTGAATTATTTTGTTTGGTCTGTGATTGCTTTGTTTAGGTTGCACGTTAAGATCGTTGTTCTAGGTTGGCGATTTGGTGTTCCTACGGATTTCTCTGACACGGGGCACGATTCGTTTCGGCAGAGGAGGAAAGCTTAGTCCACGATACATCGGGCCCTTCAGTGTTCTTGCAAGGGTCGGTGCAGTGGCCTATAGACTATACTTGCCGCCTACTCTAGATAGAGTACATAACGTGTTCCACGTGTCACAGCTGAGATGGTACATGGCAGATCCTAGTCACGTATTAGATCATTCGAAGATCGAAGTTGGACCGACACTCAGCTATCCTGAACAACCGGTGGAGATCTTGGATCGTAGAGAGAAGATATTGCGGAACCAGACTATTCTCTTGGTTCGTGTTGCATGGAGAAATCATTCTCCAGGAGAATCAACTTAGGAGAGAGACGATGAAATGCGCGAGCGGTATCCATATCTCTTTGAGACTTGAGGTATAATTCATTAATTGATTGCTTGTTCTTGTGTTAGTCATTTTAAATTTCGAGGATGAAATTCTTTAAGGAGGGTAGACTTGTCACCCCCACTTTATGGATTAGGGGTATTTTCGTCTTTTCGTAGTTAATGTATAAATGATTTGCACGATATTAATTATATTTAAATAATTAATGATAATTATTTGATTGTTGCAATTTATTGTTGTTTCGATAATTAGGACGCTATACGAGCCTTGTCTTCCAACTAATGTCTCACCCTTGTCCTAGACGTGCTAAACTATTACTTCGATCCTTGTGTGACTCATAACCATGTCTCGTTGTGTTTCAGTTTAGATGCGCAACATTCGTCGCAACCCATTGTATCTAATCCTCAATAAATTCAATTTTGTGCAGTTTTCCCTATTTGTTGGACACGACATGCGAATAAATCTAATTTCCCTTCATGTATATTTTTCCCATAATTTTGGGGACTGTGACATTGCAACATTAATCTTCTCGAAACCATAGCCTCAAAAACCTTGAAACTAATGCATCCTATCCTTCCATTTTAATTCCCTTAAATCTTGGCCCTTGAAACATCTCCATAAGAGGCAAAATTCTAAGAGAGTTGACCAGTCAACCCAATCCTAGGTCAACCCTTACATAATACTATATATATAAACCTACTTCCTCTTTTCTTTTCCTTTCCAACCCAGCCGATCAAATACTCCCCCAACCCTAACTCTAAAACCGGCTGCCATCACCATCCGCTGATCCCGCGAGCAGACCGCCGAATGCCTGACCCGCCCTCGTCGATTCGAGCAGACCGCTGGACGCCTGAACCCGCCCTCGTTGACTCGAGCAGGCTGCTGAGCGCCTGGACCCCTGCGCTGAAGTCGACGGTGCTGCTGAGCGCCTGGACCCCCGCACTGAAGTCGACGGTGCTGTCGAACGCCTGGACCCCCGCGCTGAAGTTCAACGACGCTGCCTACCGAGAGTTCCCGCGCTGACCGACTGTTCAACGACGCTGCCGACCGAGAGTTCCCGCGCTGACCGACTGTTCAACGACGTTGTCGACCGGAGTTCGACGACAGACCTGCACTCGACCGGCCTTTCCTGTTCGTGACCATCGCCTCATAGTCATCATCATTGTCTCGTATCCGCACGCAGGTTCGACATAAGCCTATGCTCGACTACTTACACATCCGTAGATCATGCGTTGGTATGCGTAGGTATCAATACATGCACGTATGTACATATATATATATTCGTAGAGGTATGTGGATATTATGTTCAACTTATATATATATATATACGTACTCATATATATGTATTCTAGGTATCCCTAGTATATATATATATGCTATTGTGTATACACATGGTATAAGCCTTGCTAGTATATCTATATAATATATAAACATATATTGTAATGGTAACTAGTGAATACTTATGTATATACATACGAACCGTATAATTCTCAATCATAATAATACTTCCCTGATAATATATATGTGTGTATCGTATGAATTGAATTAAGTATAAACATATGAATACCTATTAATTGTGTAATTAATTTGTACCATGAGATACGTTAGCCGTAGTATATACTATGTAATATATGCACTAGATGTCTTGAATGTGACCACGGATACCCCGTAGATACTGTCACTCCCCGAGGCATCCCCCGAGTCGCGACCGCCGTGCGGGCCTGGGGTTGCGCCCGCACAAGGCTTTAATGATTTGCATAGCAAGCACAAATTCAGAGTACGCAGATAAATTAAAACACAGATTTAAAACATGGAAAAGTTCTCTTTATTGATAATGAACATCTATTACAAACTCTTGAACGAGTTAGCTAATATGCCGAACGGCTTACAAGAAGATGACTCAAAATGAGATAGCAGTCCTGTACATTACATCCCTTTATAACTTCAAAATATATAGACCTCCAGGCTGGAGGACGGCTTTGTCACGGAGCTGTATTTGTGTATGAAGAGTTGCAGGCTCCTGACTCCAAAATGCTTCGGGGGCGCGGTGAAGATGCGCCAACAGCTGGACTGGATCAGAAAGACGACTTCGGCTCCTCGCTCGGTTCGCCTTTGTGCGGAGAACCTGTTTCAACGAGGGTCAGCATATCAAAACATGCTAGTGAAGGCGAGCTATCCTGACTATACCAATCAACACGTTGTTTTAATGAAGCATGCATATTTGTGGGTTTCTATCTTGCCTTAGTTCATTTACAAGTAAGCAGCATATAGAATTTACTGAAAATGAACTTGCCACCGTTAGGTAGATTTTACCTGACCGTCTGAATTACCTGCACAATACTTACCATGCCTTCCCTGCCACGAAGACACAAGTTAGTATGTAACAGGTTTAAATATACAATAGATCACTTGGCGTGATGCCACAATGGACAATAGTCACTGGCGGGAATGGTATGTAGCGAATGAACAAGAAGCCCTATATGTCACTCTGTCCAGCACAATGGACTATACAATAGGGATTCCGTCCGGACCGGATCGGTGCCAGTGCCCCAGCGACCGTCCGCAGCAACCAATGAACTTGTGCACAAGTTGTCCGTGATCGAACAATATATTTACATAGTTAACAGTTCATGCTTTTGAGGCGACAAGAGTATAAGACAAGCAATGTACAAGACAAGACAAGCAATGTACAAGACAAGCAATGATTTTTCTCAAGCGAACAAGCATGCATTTAAGTATCCGTTCGTGAAGTTTATTGACAAGCATATAACCAAGTCTATTCTCTTTTATCTTGGTTTCTTTTATTATTACTTGGTATCGTTTGATCGGGGCAAAGGAGAATGCAGATTATTAGCTGTGAAGCTTGGAAGCAGGGCTAGCTAATCGGGTTGGTAGCCACTAACTTAGATTTTGGAAAGAAGAAGGAAAGAGGCGCTTCACGACTCCGCTCGCAAGCCACCTACTGCTCGTTCACCTGCACACGAACAGCTCGATTAATACTTCTTCCTCTCTTTCCAATCTCGGAATAGAAGTGCAAGTCAATGAACGAAAACAATAAAAACCATCGAAACCGTTCAAAGAAAACAAGCAAATCCCAAAACCAACTCAAAGCACGAAAGCAACAAGCGACATCGAAAACCGAGGCAATAAAAGATAGCAGCGGAGAGGTTCCTCCTGACTCTGCCGCTAAGCCGATCCCGGGGGCGCAGTCCACTGAATATGGGAATCGATTCCGAAGAAACAAATCCATAACGAGGACGAGTTCTTAATTCAATCTATCCCGATCGAACGATACCGTCTTGTGTTTCTTAGCCGCGCTCTCCGCTGCGGGAGAACGGGGTGCTACATCTTACCAAACTAACAGAATGGATGACAGAATGGTCTGATCTGCCACAGGCTAGGCATAAACCAAGTTTCAGGCGACAATTATCCTTCGTATGCCCCGACCTATTACAGAAATAACATAACTGCCCTGGTTTCCCTCTTTTGTGCCCTACGTTGTTAGGGCGCTTTGAAGCAGTATTTCCTCTCTCGTCGCTTTGGCGTTTGTGACTGGATGTATGCACAGCGCCGGCAGGAACGTGAGGATAGTGTGGTTCGAGCGACAGGGCGTGATTCATGACTTCACGCATTGTCCGATACTGAGGAACGGCTACGTGCGAATGGATGACAGGGCGTAGTCCACCTTCAAACCTTCTAGCTTGACTCGCTGCATCAGGTAAATAGGCCCTAGCGAATTTGGAGAGTCGGTTGAAGTCGGCGGAGTACTCTTTAACTGTTATGCTGCCTTGCCGCAGCTGCACGAACTCGTTCTCCATCTGGCGTTGGACTGGAGGGGGTACATACTCCTCTTCGAACGCGACACAAAAAGTCGTCCACGAGATCGCCTCCTCTCCGTGATCAAATTGGAGAGATCGTCGATGCACGTCCCACCAATCGTGTGCGTTGAGGCGGAGCTGTAGTTGCGCACAGGCGACGCGCTTTTCTTCGGGGACTTCTAGCAGAGCGAAGTGATCTTCAAGTTCGGCCAACCAATCTAGAGCTACGACTGGGTCCTCAGTCCCGTTGAATGGGGTGTTGCAGACTTTCTTGAAGTGGCCAAAGTCGAAGGCAGTCACGTCCCTCGCTCTTGGAATTTGCGGTGTCTCTACTTCAAGCACGGGCTGCTCCACCGGAGTCATTGTTGTTGCGGCAGAATAGTTGGCAGCCAAAGTCTGAATGATCTGATGCAGGGTATCTACTTGCTTCTGTTGGACTGAGAATCGTGCTTCTATATTGTCTTGAAACTTGAGCTGACTCTCTTTCGCTCGCTTCTCGGCCCGTTCATGGCGAGCCTCGTCCCTTTGTTGGTTTTCCTCCAACATCTGCAATATTTGCTGAACGGGATCGATGCTTGGCATGGCTCGCTATCTTCTTGAACTTCCCGAAGTGTCCGAACTACTCTTTTGGCCTTGCGTTTTGTCCGGGACTTGCGCTGCAGATTGCGCACGTACCATTCCTTCAAAAGAAGGTAAATTACATTAGGATCATAATGTATTATGGACTTATTGCATGAATGTATCTCATTTTGGCCTAGCGAGTTCAAGAGTTCGCACAGGAATTTGATCGTTAAAGGAACTTTTCCAGCACGAAGTCTAAGGAACTTTGAATCTGTGCTCTGATACCACTATGTCACGCCGCGAGGCGTACCCCGAGTCGCGATCGCCGTGCGGGCCTAGGGTTGCGCCCGCACAAGGCTTTAATGATTTGCATAGCAAGCACATATTCAGAGTACGCAGATAAATTGAAACACAGATTTAAAACATGGAAAAGTTCTCTTTATTGATAATGAACATCTATTACAAACTCTTGAACGAGTTAGCTAATATGCCGAACGGCTTACAAGGAGATGACTCAAAATAAGATAGCAGTCCTGTACATTACATCCCTTTATAACTTCAAAATGTATAGACCTCCAGGCTGGAGGACGGCTTTGCCACGGAGCTGCATTTGTGTATGAAGAGTTGCAGGCTCCTGACTCCAAAATGCTTCGGGGGCGCGGTGAAGATGCGCCAACAGCTGGACTGGATCGGAAAGACGACTTCGGCTCCTCGCTCGGTTCGCCTTAGTGCGGAGAACCTGTTTCAACGAGGGTCAGCATATTGAAACATGCTGGTGAAGGCGAGCTAGTCTGACTATACCAATCAACACGTTGTTTTAATGAAGCATGCATATTTGTGGGTTTCTATCTTGCCTTAGTTCATTTACAAGTAAGCAGCATATAGAATTTACTGAAAATGAACTTGCCACCGTTAGGTAGATTTTACCTAACCGTCTGAATTACCTGCACAATACTTACCATGCCTTCCCTGCCACGAAGACACAAGTTAGTATGCAACAGGTTTAAATATACAAGAGATCACTTGGCGTGATGCCACAATGGACAATAGTCACTGGCGGGAATGGTATGCAGCGAATAAACAAGGAGCGCTACATGTCACTCCGTCCAGCACAATGGACTATACAATAGGGATTCCGTCCGGACCGGATCGGTGCCAGTGCCCCAGCGACCGTCCGCAGGAACCAATGACCTTGTGCACAAGTTGTCCGTGATCGAACAATATGTTTACTTAGTTAACAGTTCATGCTTTTGAGGCGACAAGAGTACAAGACAAGCAATGTACAAGATAAGACAAGCAATGTACAAGACAAGCAATGATTTTTCCCAAGCGAACAAGCATGCATTTAAGTATCCGTTCGTGAAGTTTATTGACAAGCATATAACCAAGTCTATTCTCTTTTATCTTGGTTTCTTTTATTATTACTTGGTATCGTTTGATCGGGGCAAAGGAGAATGCAGATTATTAGCTGTGAAGCTTGGAAGCAGGGTTAGCTAATCGGGTTGGTAGCCACTCACTTAGATTTTGGAAAGAAGAAGGAAAGAGGCGCTTCACGACTCCGCTCGCAAGCCACCTACTGCTCGTTCACCTGCACACGAACAGCTCGATTAATACTTCTTCCTCTCTTTCCAATCTCGGAATAGAAGTGCAAGTCAATGAACGAAAACAATGAAAACCATCGAAACCGTTCAAAGAAAACAAGCAAATCCCAAAACCAACTCAAAGCACGAAAGCAACAAGCGACATCGAAAACCGAGGCAATAAAAGATAGCAGCGGAGAGGTCCCTCCTGACTCTGCCGCTAAGCCGATCCCGGGGGCGCAGTCCACTGAATATGGGAATCGATTCCGAAGAAACAAATCCATAACGAGGACGAGTTCTTAATTCAATCTATCCCGATCGAACGATACCGTCTTGTGTTTCTTAGCCGCGCTCTCCGCTGCGGGAGAACGGGGCGCTACATCCTACCAAACTAATTGGAAGTTTTATCCCAAAACTTAGGATAGGACCTACCGTTAAGGATTATTCGGTCGGGGACGGCGATCATGACTCAAGGAACAATCACGAACAGAATGGTCTGATCTGCCATAGGCTAGGCATAAACCAAGTTTCAGGCGACAATTATCCTTCGTATGCCCCGACCTATTACAGAAATAACATAACTGCCCTGGTTTCCCTCTTTTGTGCCCTCCGTTGTTAGGGCGCTTTGAAGCAGTATTTCCTCTCTCGTCGCTTTGGCGTTTGTGACTGGATGTATGCACAGCGCCGGCAGGAACGTGAGGATAGTGTGGTTCGAGCGACAGGGCATGATTCATGACTTCACGCATTGTCCGATACTGAGGAACGGCTACGTGCGAATGGATGACAGGGCGTAGTCCACCTTCAAACCTTCTAGCTTGACTCGCTGCATCAGGTAAATAGGCCCTAGCGAATTTGGAGAGTCGGTTGAACTCGGCGGAGTACTCTTTAACTGTTATGCTGCCTTGCCGCAGCTGCACGAACTCGTTCTCCATCTGGCGTTGGACTGGAGGGGGTACATACTCCTCTTCGAACGCGACACGAAAAGTCGTCCACGAGATCGCCTCCTCTCCGTGATCAAATTGGAGAGATCGTCGATGCACGTCCCACCAATCGTGTGCGTTGAGGCGGAGCTGTAGTTGCGCACAGGCGACGCACTTTTCTTCGGGGACTTCTAGCAGAGCGAAGTGATCTTCAAGTTCGGCCAACCAATCTAGAGCTACGACTGGGTCCTCAGTCCCGTTGAATGGGCTGTTGCAGACTTTCTTGAAGTGGCCAAAGTCGAAGGCAGTCACGTCCCTCGCTCTTGGAATTTGCGGTGTCTCTACTTCAAGCACGGGCTGCTCCACCGGAGTCATTGTTGTTGCGGCAGAATAGTTGGCAGCCAAAGTCTGAATGATCTGATGCAGGGTATCTACTTGCTTCTGTTGGACTGAGAATCGTGCTTCTATATTGTCTTGAAACTTGAGCTGACTCTCTTTCGCTCGCTTCTCGGCCCGTTCATGGCGAGCCTCGTCCCTTTGTTGGTTTTCCTCCAACATCTGCAATATTTGCTGAACGGGATCGATGCTTGGCATGGCTCGCTATCTTCTTGAACTTCCCGAAGTGTCCGAACTACTCTTTTGGCCTTGCGTTTTGTCCGGGACTTGCGCTGCAGATTGCGCACGTACCATTCCTTCAAAAGAAGGTAAATTACATTAGGATCATAATGTATTATGGACTTATTGCATGAATGTATCTCATTTTGGCCTAGCGAGTTCAAGAGTTCGCACAGGAATTTGATCGTTAAAGGAACTTTTCCAGCACGAAGTCTAAGGAACTTTGAATCTGTGCTCTGATACCACTATGTCACGCCCCGAGGCGTACCCCGAGTCGCGACCGCCGTGCGGGCCTAGGGTTGCGCCCGCACAAGGCTTTAATGATTTGCATAGCAAGCACATATTCAGAGTACGCAGATAAATTGAAACACAGATTTGAAACATGGAAAAGTTCTCTTTATTGATAATGAACATCTATTACAAACTCTTGAACGAGTTAGCTAATATGCCGAACGGCTTACAAGGAGATGACTCAAAATGAGATAGCAGTCCTGTACATTACATCCCTTTATAACTTCAAAATGTATAGACCTCCAGGCTGGAGGACGACTTTGCCACGGAGCTGCATTTGTGTATGAAGAGTTGCAGGCTCCTGACTCCAAAATGCTTCGGGGGCGCGGTGAAGATGCGCCAACAGCTGGACTGGATCGGAAAGACGACTTCGGCTCCTCGCTCGGTTCACCTTAGTGCGGAGAACCTGTTTCAACGAGGGTCAGCATATCGAAATATGCTGGTGAAGGCGAGCTAGCCTGACTATACCAATCAACACGTTGTTTTAATGAAGCATGCATATTTGTGGGTTTCTATATTGCCTTAGTTCATTTACAAGTAAGCAGCATATAGAATTTACTGAAAATGAACTTGCCACCGTTAGGTAGATTTTACCTGACCGTCTGAATTACCTGCACAATACTTACCATGCCTTCCCTGCCACGAAGACACAAGTTAGTATGCAACAGGTTTAAATATACAAGAGATCACTTGGCGTGATGCCACAATGGACAATAGTCACTGGCGGGAATGGTATGCAGCGGATGAACAAGGAGCGCTACATGTCACTCCGTCCAGCACAATGGACTATACAATAGGGATTCCGTCTGGACCGGATCGGTGCCAGTGCCCCAGCGACCGTCCGCAGGAACCAATGACCTTGTGCACAAGTTGTCCGTGATCGAACAATATGTTTACTTAGTTAACAGTTCATGCTTTTGAGGCGACAAGAGTACAAGACAAGCAATGTACAAGACAAGACAAGCAATGTACAAGACAAGCAATGATTTTTCCCAAGCGAACAAGCATGCATTTAAGTATCCGTTCGTGAAGTTTATTGACAAGCATATAACCAAGTCTATTATCTTTTATCTTGGTTTCTTTTATTATTACTTGGTATCGTTTGATCGGGGCAAAGGAGAATGCAGATTATTAGCTGTGAAGCTTGGAAGCAGGGTTAGCTAATCGGGTTGTTAGCCACTCACTTAGATTTTGGAAAGAAGAAGGAAAGAGGCGCTTCACGACTCCGCTCGCAAGCCACCTACTGCTCGTTCACCTGCACATGAATAGCTCGATTAATACTTCTTCCTCTCTTTCCAATCTCGGAATAGAAGTGCAAGTCAATGAACGAAAACAATGAAAACCATCAAAACCGTTCAAAGAAAACAAGCAAATCCCAAAACCAACTCAAAGCACGAAAGCAACAAGCGACATCGAAAACCGAGGCAATAAAAGATAGCAGCGGAGAGGTCCCTCCTGACTCTGCCGCTAAGCCGATCCCGGGGGCGCAGTCCACTGAATATGGGAATCGATTCCGAAGAAACAAATCCATAACGAGGACGAATTCTTAATTCAATCTATCCCGATCGAACGATACCGTCTTGTGTTTCTTAGCCGCGCTCTTCGCTGTGGGAGAACGGGGCGCTACAGATACATCTACCTGTGACCATGTAGCATGATAGTAGACTGCCATATGTACACTGATGTACTGGCAGGACCGTACCATTGACTATCTGTTATGCACAGCAACTACAGACGTGACCCCCTAGTATAGTCCTTGATCATTGTGTTGATTGTGTATTAGTGTAATGTCTGATGCAGTATTGTGTTTATGATATATCTATAGGACTGTTGGATCACTCAGACGGTACCTTGGAACCCGGATATTGGTATTGCCAGCTAAGGACACCAGGCGAGTACATTCTCTGACAGTTTCTATTATGTTGATTATCTCTATAATTCTTGTTGTATAGCGTACATGACTCTGACATTGTTCTTTACACGAGTTGGCATCATTGAGACCTGTCACAAGGAGTCATGATGGGAATCCATCGTGCTAGCAGGGGAAACGGGGAAGTATTAGTAGTTTATGTGATCATACCCAACTTTATATGCAGCATTAGCTCACCCACATTTTACGTCGGTGCAGCCTTATCCTTACATGCCTCATCGCTGTTACATCTGGTTAGCCTGACCTGTTGGGGATGATCGCTAATCCATGTAATGAGTCATATAGTTCCAAGCCGATCACATGAATAGTCATGATCGTCTACACCTGGAAAGGGACCAGGTCCTCAGAGGGACGTAAGAAGATACATAGAAGCATGCCAATTTGAATACAGTAAACATGCATAATAGGTAGAAAATATATAAGTACGCTGTACAAGACAATCTATATGAATGCTTAATGAGGACAACTTTTTGACGTATAGGCATAGGTAGGCTACTCTATCTAATCTCACAACTCACACACACGTCAGGGACATCATCAGCCGTCATACCACGAGGGTAGTGACCATTGTGATACCATTAGTCGACATGCCGCGAGGGTAGCGACCATCAGACACGACTACCATAGTGCATGCTAGTTACTACTGTTTACCAGAGTGGTTAGAGCCCATACGCCTATTGATTGTCCTCCCCTCCCATGATACTAGGTGTCAAGTGTGTGTCAACATATATATAGTATATAAATATGACTAAAAAAACACACATGCAATGAATATATAAAAATATAATAAGCATGCAAAGTACTGTAAGCAATTTGGCAAGGTATCTTGCCGGGCAAGAAGCTGCAAAGTATAAGCATCCAGACGTCAGGCGCAATGGATCAGAAACTATGGCATCATAATGAACATCTCCGGATGCTGTAATAAATATCACCAACATTCCCAGAATAAGCGAGATAGCTAAAAAATACTACCATTTTGTCCAATTTGGACACAGGGCAAAATGATAATTTTGGGTCAAAACGGGCTCCACATGTGGGCTACTTTGCACCGAAAAGCGTGCCAGAGGTAAAGGTCTCTAAATGGGACAATTTACAGGTCAAAAAATTCTAAATGTCGATACGAACTCAATGGTATGTCCAATTTTGGATTCCGGTGAGCCGAACACAAATTTGCCCTAAAAGTCAACCGTAGGGCCTGCAAATAGGCGGCTTGGTCAACTGTCTCAGAATCGCGTGAAACTTGGGTCACAGGACCAGCGTGATACCACGAATCCAATGGCGTAAGTTTTGTCGCATTTCGAAGAGCGTACACAAAATGGTGCGATATTTTACAAAAGTTACGATTAGGGAACTTTTTATGGATACGGGTTGATTCCGACGCGCACATACGTCCAAATCAGTTTTTGCAAAAGTCCATACGTCAGAATATAGCATACGCGCCTTTTGGAGCAATTGGTACGCGACGAGGCCGTCCCATTTGGCGGGGCACGCTCTATATCACAATTTTCTAATATTTTAAAAATAAGTTTTTGGTCGATTTGGAGGTTGAATAATTTAACACATAGAACAAATTAACAAAAACTAAAAGAACAAAAAAATTCTCGGTTATATGGAGAACAAAAACCCTTTTATTTGTTTTCAAAAATAACAAACAGGTTGATGGCAAATCGGGTGTATACATGGAGATTTTGGATTCGAAATTCTGAACTGTTTTGGTCAGTTTTTCGGTCATTTTTCGGTCAATTTTTTGACCGATCCAGGACACGAAAACTTGTCCCGCTTGAATGAAAATGTTAGAGGGTTACGTTGTGAACGTACACGAACAAACCGCTCATAAAAATAATTAAAACTGAGGGAGATATGATACCTTGAAGATGGGGCAAATTGTGTACATGTACTTCCATCCACGTGTGGGCGGACAGACGGCGCTCGCCGGCGGCGGCTGCGCGGCGCGGGATCGCCGGAGTTGTCATCAGAGGCTTGGGTTTGGGTTAGGGTTTGGGATAGGGTTCTGTTGTAATATACATATATATATATATATATATATATATATATAGGGAGAGAGAGGGAAAGTACGCGGGTCTGGGGGGTTTGGTAGTTTTGCTGTGAGTGGGTTTTGCTTTAGGGTGGGAATTTTTGTTATAGGAATTAGGGATTAGCTTAATAAGTTAGATTAGTATTAGGGTTTAGTATTAGTTTAGTTTTAATTATATTTTCTTTTCTTTTCTCTTTCTTTTGTTTTTCTTTTCTTTTCTTTTGTTTTTATTAACATTATTATTGTTACTAATAATAATAATATTATCATTATTATTAGTATTATTATTATTACTATTATTATTATTATTATTATTAACCATATATTTATTTATATATATATTCACATATATAGATGATCTTATAAATCCCAAAAATAATATTTGTACACCAAATAAATTCTAGAAAATTAATTTATAACCCTTAATAAAATGCTACACTCCAAATATTTTATAAAATATTTTGAAATTAATAATTATATATTTATCTAGTTATATAAATCGAATCATTGTATTATCAAATTAACTAAGTAATTAATTAAATGGTCATCCACAAAATAGGTAGTAGTAAATAATATGCAACTCTATAAAAGGAAAATGTCTAAATTGACACGGAGAATTATGGAATGCTAATTGTAGGAGCGTTAAAATTAGAAAATAACCAAAATTAAATTATATATATAATATCTAAATATTTAACAATCAATCTACTGTCGTTATACTAATGTCATACTAATGCCAAGGGGTCAAATTCTTGTGCCACGAAAAGATCCTACAGGTAGTGCCTCCTATGTAGGCTACTTCCTATGAAGCTGGATACCGATTTTGGGGCCATCCTTTATTATTAATGTCTAAATCACGGTGAAGTATCCTAATAAAATTATTGGGTTTTAATTGTTTAAAAGAAAGTCTAAAACAAATACAATAATTACAAAATACACACCAAATACCTATTTTTGGGTGAGGGGGTTTACAATCTACCCAACTTAAAAAATTTCATCCTCGAAATTAAAAATAAGGCATGATTTGCTAAATTCTCATCATCGTAATCATTCTTCTAAAAATTCTAAAAATTAAAATGACTTATATCTCCTAATCTAATCTTACTTGATCATAATCTAAAAGAATTCACCTCAAGTTGACAATGCAACTCCTACCCAACTTAAAATTTATCCATCTATCACATAAGGCTATACATTTAAGAAAAACTTTCTCAAATTATTTAATCATGTGATTCAATCCTCAAAAGATTTTAACACCAAATATCTCACATGTGGTGTGCCCTTAATTACGAAAGATAGTCACCAAGTAATGTGATTGGCCTATGGGGTATGTCTAGTACTCTCCGTGTATCAAACTTATACCAAGCACGAGCGTTCGTCTTTCCGAAATAGGGGAAGACGAAGAACAACAATAAAGAATTCAAGGAGGAGGTGATAGAATACAAGTATGGGGTTCAAGGCGTTTAAAGAATTCAAAAGGGAGTTGTCAAGGCAGTCGTGGATTGAAATCCTATTTCGGTAAATTCTTATTCACATGTTCATATCAGAACAGTTATGTACCTGATATGATATGCTCTGAATTGTCTAGTGGGCAAGTATATTCGTCTAACAAGAGTCAATTATATATCTCAATCCACGTAAGGTAGTCATGCGAAGAGCGAACCAAGCGCACTAAGGTTGATCAGACCATGATACACTGATTCTAATTTTAGACAATGTATTAGTGGGTGCACCCAATAATACGTATGTCATGAACAAGATCGATAAAAGAATAAGCTTGCAAACCTATGCTATAATAGCAACATAATTTGAGGTAGTACAAAAAATATAGGTACGCTGGATTATGATAGAGGAAGGTACAAAATAATTTAAGTTCACCAAGAAGATCGGTGTTGTGTCTCTACAGTTGCCATACAACTCCTTGTCTATGTCTCTAGTCGACCAAATGGGGGTATGGGCCTCTAAGTTCTATATTCTGGATAAACACTATCTTCTTATGCAAGTCTATAGTTGGTGTCATTCAATTACAATTCATTAATGGTTCAAAAGGACTATATGATATTAGGTTATGAGGCATACTACCCAACTTACAAGAATTTAACCAATAGTGTTATTGAACAATAGAGTGTATATACCTAGTACAAGTCACCATCCTAACCCATATCAAGCACGAAAAAAAAGATAAGATTGACGTTGTGAAAGAATCAAGCAAGATGCAATGCGAACAATCAAATAAGAATGCGAAATAAAATCAAGGGCGATGATTAAATAAGTGGATAAGATCCTATACTCTAATCCTATGCGCAGGCTTGCTCGGTACAGTAACGTAACCGAGATAATATACTCTCGACCTGCATGGGCCACCACAAAAATATGTCATATCCCAGTCCTAAAATACGTAGGACTAGGAATACGTAAGCATGTCAGCCGAATGTATATGGCAACTCCAATATGTTGATACCATAATACACACGTACGCTGTATTATGAACAATAATTCACAAGTGTTATATAATTATCATAAGTCACAGGGCATAACTAAATCTCATCCACAGAATCAAATAAAAATAAATAACCAATCTACTATATAACTGAATCTTAATATGAAGTATCAAGGAATGATAGTCGGGTGGAAACAAATCTACTGCCAAACTAGAAGATAAGAGAAACCACATAAGTACATCTAATGAACAATGAGACTCGAAGAGAAGACCTCCTCGAAAGAGAGAGAAGTAGCAAGTCCTGATCCATGCTCCTACGAATAGTCATGATCGTTTACACCTGGAAAGGGACCAGGTCCTCAGAGGGACATAACAAGATACATAAAAGCATGCCAATTTGAATACAGTAAATATGCATATTTGGTAGAAAATATATAAGTACGCTGTACAAGACAATCTATATGAATGCATAATGAGGACAACTTTTTGACGTATGGGCATGGGTTGGCTACTATATCTAATCTCACAACTCACACACACGTCAGGGACATCATCAGCCATCATACCGCGAGGGTAACAATCATCGTGACACCATCAGCCGATATACCGCGAGGGTAGCGACCATCGGATACGACTACCATAGTGAGTGCTAGTTACTACGGTTTACCAGAGTGGTTAGAGCCCAAACGCCTACTGATTGTCCTCCCCTCCCATGATACTATATGTCAAGTATGTGTCAACATATATATAGTATATAAATATGACTGAAAGAAAATACACATGCAATAAATATATAAAAATATAATAAGCATGCAAAGTACTGTAAGCAATTTGGCAAGGTATCTTGCCTGGCAAGAAGCTGCAAAGTGTAAGCGTCCAGACGTCAGGCGCAATGGATCAGAAACTATGTCATCAGAATGAACGTCTCCGGATGCTGTAATAAATATCACCAACGTTCCCAGAATAAGCGAGATAGCTAGAAAACACTATCCTTTCGTCCAATTTGGATACAAGGGCAAAACGGTAATTTTGGGTCAAAATGGGCTCCACATGTGGGCCACTTTGCACCAAAAAATGTGTCAGAGGTAAAGGTCTCTAAATGGGATAAATTATAGGTCAAAAAAATCTAAACGTCGATAAAAACTCAACGGTATGTCCAATTTTGGATTCCGGTGAGCCAAACACAAATTTGTCCTAAAAGTTAACCGTAGGGCCCACAAATAGGCGGCTTGGTCAACTATCTCGGAATCGCGTGAAACTTGAGTCATAGGACCAGCGTGATACCACGAATCCAATGACGCAAGTTTTGTCGTATACTGAGGAGCGTACACAAAATAGTATGGTATTTTGTAAAAGTTGCGACTCTAAGACTTTTACGGATACGGGTTGATTCCGACGCGCACACACGTCCAAATCAGTTTTTGCGAAATCCAAAAAGTCAGAATATACCATATGCGCCTTTCGGTACAATTGGTACGCGACGAGAAGTCCTGTTTGGCGGGGCGCACTCCGTATCACAATTTTCTAATATTTTAAAAATAAGTTTTTGGTCGATTTGGAGGTTGAATAATTTAACACATAGAACAAATTAACAAAAATTAAAAGAACAAAAAAATTCTCGGTTATATGGAGAATAAAAACCCTTTTATTTGTTTTCAAATTTCAAAAATAATAAACAGGCTGAAGGCAAATCGGGTGTGAACGTGGGGGTTTTGGATTCAAAATTCTGAACTGTTTTGGTCAGTTTTCCGGTCATTTTTCGGTCGATTTTTCGACCGATCCGGGACACGAAAACTTGTCCCGCTTGAATAAAAATCCTAGAGGGTTTGATTGTGAACGTACACGAATAAACCGCTCGCAAAAATAATCAAAACTGAGGGAGATATGATACCTTGAAGATGGGGCAAATTGTGCACATGTGCTGCCATCCGCGCGCGGGCGGACGGACGACGCCCACTGGCGGCGGCTGCGCTGCACGGCACGGGGTGGCGGTGGTCGGCGCGGAGGGGTGCGGGATCGCTGGAGGGGTCATAAGAGGCTTGGGTTAGGGTTAGGGTTTGGTTTTGATTTAGGGTTTGGGATAGGGTTATGTTGTAATATATATATATATATATATATGGAGAGAGAAGGAGAGTACGCGGGTCTGGAGGGTTTGGTAGTTTTGCTGTGAGTGGATTTTGCTTTGGGGTATGAATTTTTGTTATAGGAATTAGGGATTAGCTCAATAAGTTAGATTAGTATTAGGGTTTAGTTTTAATTTAATTTAATTTAATTTAATTTTCTCTTTTCTCTTTCTTTTGTTTTTCTTTTCTTTTCTTTTCTTTTTATTAACATTATTATTATTACTACTACTACTACTACTACTACTACTACTACTACTACTACTAATAATAATAATAATAATAATAATAATAATAATAATAATAATAATAATAATATTATTATTATTATTATTATTATTACTATTATTATTACTCTTCTTATTATTATCATTATTATTAGTATTATTATTATTATTACTATTATTTTTATTATTAATAACAATATATTTATTTATATATATAATCACATATATAGATGATCTTAAAAATCCCAAAAATAATATTTGCATACCAAATAAATTCTAGAAAATTATTTTATAAAGCCTTAATAAAATGCTACACTCCAAATATTTTATAAAATATTTTTTAATTAATAATTATATATTTATCTAGTTATATAAATCGAATCATTGTATTATCTATTAACTAAGTAATTAATTAAATGGTCATCCACAAAATAGGTAGTAGTAAATAATATGCAACTCTATAAAAAGAAAAATGTCTAAATTGACACAAAAAATTATGGGATGCTAATTGTAGGAGAGTTGGAATTAGAAAATAACCAAAATTAAATTATATATATAATATCTAAATATTTAACCAACAATCTACGGTCGTTACACTAATGTCATACTAATGCCAAGGGGTCAAATTCTTGTGCCACAAAAAGATCCTACAGGTAGTGCCTCCTGTGTAGGCTACTTCCTATGAAGGGAGATACAGATTTTGGGGCCATCCTATATAATTAATGTCTAAACCACGGTAAAGTGTCCTAATAAAATTATTGGGTTTTAATTGTTTAAAAGAAAGTCTAAAACAAATACAAGAATTACAAAATACACACCAAATAACTATTTTTGGGTGAGGGGGTTTACACACAAAGATAAGGACAATGTTAGAACAAGTTCAAGGTAGATGTAATTCAAGTAGTCAAGGGGAGTACAAAATTGGAATTCAAAGGAGGTGACTAAATAAGTGGATGAGATCCTATACTCTAATCCTATTTGTAGGCTTGTTCGGTATAATAACGTAACCGAGATAATATACTCTCGACCTGTATGGGCCACCATAAAAATATGTCATGCCCCACTCCCAAAATACGTAGGACTAGGAATACGTAAACATGTCGGCCGTATGTTTTTGGTAACTCCAATATATTGAAACCATAATGTACACATACGCTATATATGAATAAATAAATTCACAAGTGGTATATATATTGTCAACACAAGTCACAGGCAAAACTAATCTCATCCACAAAAACAAATAGAAATAAATAACCAAATATAGCAATGAACCAAGTATGAAATAGTCAAAAAGACCAATTGTTGGGTAGAGAAAAATCTACTACCAAAGTAGAATATGAAAGAAAATATATAGGTACATCACCTAATAATCAGAGAGGATCGAAGGGAATACCTCCTCAAAAGAAAAATCAGGTCTCGGTCCGTACTCCTGCGGATAATCCTGATCGTGTGAACCTGGAAAGGGACCGGGTCCTCAGAGGAACATAACAAGATACATAAAAGCATGCCAATAAGTGCTAAAATTAAATATCCAATATGTTCGTCTAACCAGTCTATGTGATATGCAATTTAAGAGCAACATTTTTACTTATAGACTATCTGGCTAATTAATTTGATTGGCCTAATTACCCCTGGAAATTAGTGGCCTACTAAGCGTAACGTCTTTCTATCGTCAGCGGCCGCCTGTACACAATATAAGGTTCATCTTACCGCACATCTCCGATGGAGTGTACGGGTTATAGAAAGAGAAAGTATAAAGGATTCATAAACGCTTACTCATTGTTCTCTCCACCCAATGCTACAAACATATCACTTTCATAACACGAAACACCTCTTCTAACAGCTAAGTCCGCTAAATCATGATATTTCTATTAGAAGTTATTTTTTATCTGTCATATGACCTACACGTAAAGATGGCCAGCCTATTACGAAAGTTCGTGTCCTATATAAGACTCATAACTCGTGTAATAAATGTGTCACGGCCAAATACAACATAATGATGCCTCAAATCATTGGGTGGTCTTGTAAAACTAGCTCAACATGCATAATATAAATAAAAGATGACGTAACCGTCGTTGCAACCAAGTCTTTCTTGGACTCGCACTTTAATATAGAGAAATAATGAAAATAAATAACATAGAATAAATATGCATCAAGGAATATAACTAAACAGTACCGTGGCAAGGTATACTTGCCTGGCAAGCAATCAATGTAGTGTAGATGCCCAGATGACAAGAATTAGAAACCAGAAAGTAAGAACTCTGAATGAACGTCTTCGGATGCTGAAATAAACGTTACTAACGTTTCTAGAATCAGCGAGATAGCCAAAAAATACTACCCTTTTGTCCATTTTGGACACAAAGGCAAAAAGACAATTTTGGGTTGTGGTGTCAATATGTGGCCCACTTTGCACCAAAATACATTTCAGGGGTAAATGTCTCTAAATAGGACAAATTATAAGTTAAAACAAATCCTAATCGATGATAAAAACTCAACGGTATTTTCAATTTGGATTTTCCTGAGTCGATCACAAAATTGCTCGTCAAGTCAAACTATGGGACTCGGAAAACGACGATTCGGTCAACTTTCTCAGAATTGCGTGAAACTATGGTTACAGGACCAGCGTGATACCACGGACGCAACGGTGCAAGTTTTGCCATATTCTAATGAGCGGTCACAAACTGCTAGGATATTTTGTAAAACGTCGATACAGAACACTTTTACGGATATGGGTTAATTTTGGCGTACACACACGTCCAAATCAACATCCGTAAAAGTTCACACGTCAGAAAATACCATACGCGTCTTTTGATGTAAGTGTTACATGACGAGGTGGTATAGTTTGTCAGAACGCACTCCGTATCACAAGTTTTCGGGTTTGGGAACTATGGTTTTTGTCAAGTTTGAAAAGATTTAATTTTAGCAAATAAAGCAACTAAATAAAAACTAAAAAGAACATAATTATTCTTGTATATGTTGTTTATAATTTTATTTAAATAGGTTTCAAAAATACTACGTAGTTTGGGAGGAAATGGTGCATGAACATGGGTACTTGGACTGTTTCTGTCATGTCAAAAAATATGGTTTTTTTTGAGTTTTGAACTCGATTTTTCTACCAGATTTCTACGAATTTAGATGATGTAAGTTACATATCATAAACTAGGTTAAATAAAATTTACATAGAATCAAGAAAATTATATTTTTGTTGTGTGTGTGCAAAGTTACGAGGCAGGGAGGTAGGATACCTGAACTGGCTATTGTCGTGTGTGACCGCGGGTTGGGGGGGTTCGACGACTGATTCTGGCAGTGACGACGACTTGCAGGGTGGTCGGACAACGTTGGTGAGTTGAAGTAGGGTTAGGGTTTAGGTTTATAGGAATAAACTAGGGTTACGGTTGGGTTATGCGTCTATATATAGAGAGGGAGGTGGGGGTATATCGCGTGTCGGCAGGGTCGAGCTGGTATGTGGGTCGGGTAGAGTTAGGGGGGTTGTGGGTCTGGGAAGTTCGGGGGTTAGCTGCTTGTCATGCTCCAGTTCCAAAATACGTAGGACTAGGAATACGTAGCATGCCAGCTTTATGTATATGGCAACACCAATATATGGAAACCATAATACGCACGTACGCTGTAATATGAATAATAATTCACAAGTGTTAAATATATTGTCAACACAAGTCACAGGCATCTATATCTCATCCACAATCCAGTAAAGAAATATCAAAATAAATAACTGAAGAAGTCTCAGGTATGAAGTATCAAAAGTTTAATAGTCGGGTGGAGATAAATCCACTGCCCAGCAACTATATCAAAACTAAAATGATAGAGGAGATCAGAACACCAATATCAAATAATGTCAGATAAAAGAAACTACAACTAAGATATCCATCACCAATGAAGTAATCATTGGTACTCCGAAGGTAAGACCTCCTCAACAGTGAATGATGCGTCAGGCCCGGGTCCGTACTCCTGCGGATACTCCTCTATACCTGGAAAGGGACCAGGTTCTCAGAGGGACGCAATAAGATACATTGAAGCATGCCAATAAAGTATTGAAAATAAATATACAAAGGGTCGTTTAACCTTCTATGTGAATGCACTTTTGAGAACAACTTTCCAACACGTGGGCTATTTGGCTAAAAATGGGATTGGCGTGACTCTCTCGGAGAATCAGGAGCCTAAAAAAATATAACGTCTCTCGAACGTCAGAGGCCGCCTGTAAATAATATAAGGGTCATCTGACCACGCATCTCCGACGAAGCGTACGGGTTACAAAAGGGAAAGTGTAAAGGAGCCCAAACGCCTTACTTGTTGTTCTCCCTACCCCATGCTCTATTCGTGTCACATCCATGACATGATGATACCTCTAATAACAGCTAAGTCTTCTAGCATTCAAATTTATTAGCAGTTATTCCCTATCACACGTCCCATACGTACAGGTAGCCAACCCATCACACAAGTCCGTATCCCACATGAGACTCACACTCGTATAATAGATGTGTCACGGCTAATGAAACATAAGATGCCTCAAAATCATGGGATGGTCTCTTAACTTTAGGTCAATATGCATAATATAAATAATGATAAAAGATGATGCAACCGTCGTTGCACCCAAGTTATTCTCGGAAGCACAGTATTATATAGCAAAATAAATAAAAATAAATAATAGAAAATAAACATGTAATAAAGGAATGTTACTAAACAGTACTATGACAGGGCCTACTTGCCTGGCAAGCAATCTTTGTAATGTAAGCGTCCAGACGTCAAAGACAACGGATCAAGAACCACTACCTCTGAATGAACGTCTCTTGATGCTGAAATAAAAATCTCCAAAATCAGAGAGATAGTCAGAAAACTCTACCCTTTCGTCCAATTTGGACACAGGGGCAAAACAGTAATTTTGGGTCAAAGCAGGGTCCAAAGGTGGGCTATTTTGCACTAAAATACGTACGAGGGGTTAAGGTCTCTAAATAGAAAAAATTATAGATAAATAATCTTAAAAGAAATTCAATGGTATGTCCAATTTTGGATTTCGGTGAGCCGATCACAAATTCACCCTTCAAGTCAAACCGTGGGGCCCACAAATAGGCGGCTCGGTCAACTATCTCAAAATCGCATAAAACTTGGTTCACAGGACCAGCGTGATACCAAGAATCCAATGGAATAAGTTTTGTCACATATCTACGAGCGTACACAAAGTAGAGTGGTTATTTGCAAAAGTTATGATACGTAAACTTTTTACGGATACGGGTTGATTCCGATGCGCACACACGTTCGAAACAACTTTTGCAAAAGCCCGTACGTCAGGATATACCATACGCTCCTTTTGTAATAATTGGTACTTGACTTGGTGGTCCAGTTTGTCGGTACGCACTCCGTATCACAAGTTTTCAAGTATGGAAAAGATAGTTTTTGGTCAAGTTTGAGTAGGTTTAATTCAGCGATTAAAGCAACTAAATAAAAACAAAAAGAACATAATTATTCTGGTATCTGTTGTCTTTATGTAGGAAAAAGAAAATCAGGCTTTGGTTTATTGGTTTGGGAGAAAATTGCCTTCCAATATGGGCTTCTAACTCAATTTTTCGAGTGTCCTCGATTGTAATAAAAATAGATTTTTCGGAAAGTTTCGGAAGGATTTTAAACAGAATTAAGGTAGTTCAAATAAAACTACTTGAAGGCATTAGAAGGTGTTCATGTTGTGATTGAATCTAAATAACCAGACCTAAATTCAGTCGCGTATACAAGAAGAAATTCAGCGAGAAAAAGGGTACCTAGGTTCGATGTTCTGGCGCGTGTGCGCGTACGGGTTAGTGGCGGCGGTGGCGGGTCGCTCTACGACGGCGGTGTAGGGGTCGGGTAGGGTCACAGGGGAAAGAGAAATTAGGGTTAGGGTTAGGTTCTGATATATATATATATATATATATATATATATATATATATATATATATATATATATATATATATATATATATATATATGGGTTATGTGGTCGGTTTTCATACATGGGGTGAAGGCCGGGTTGGAAATGGTTTTGCTTCTACTGTTGTTGCCTATTCGGTTGTTGTTTGCTAAGGTGGATGGTTTGTTAGTTGCTTTGATGGCTTGTTTTGTTGGTTTCTTTACTTATCTTATATATATATATATATATATATATACTATTATTTCCCTTATTATTATTAAGATTACAAAATACATCCTCATGATTACTATTTTTATTATTGCCATTATTTCTAAAAAAAATATTTTATTTATTATTATTACTAAATATTGGTATGTTGTCGATATACGTGCTATTATTCCTATTATTATTAAAAGTAAAAATCCTAAAAAATTAGGAGAGGTTACATTCTACCCAACTTATAGAAATTTTGTCCTCGAAATTAAAACTAACGCACGATGAAGAAAAAAGAATACAATACGGTAGGAAAGAATAAAGTAAATCATACCTTGATCTTCAAATAGATACGAAAAGCGGTTGTGCATGTCATCCTCTCGCTCCCAAGTGGATTCTCCTGCTGAGCGATTTCTCCATGCCACGCGAACCAAATGAATAGACTGATTTTGTATCACCTTCTCTCAACAATCAAGAATATCCAAGGGTTGATCTTGATATGACAAACTCGGCCCATTGGTGATATCAGAGTGATCAAGAACATAAATTCTATTTGTCAAATATCGCCTGAGTTCCGACACATAAAATACATCATGCACTCCCTCAAGTTAAGGTGGTAGTGCCAGTCGATACACAACTTCTCCAACTCGCTCTAGCACATCAAATGGTCCAATGTCCCTTGGGCTCAACTTGCCGCGTCCCCCAAAGTGAATAGTGCCTATAGTTGGTGATATCTCTAAGAAGACATGATCGTCTACCTTGAACTCCAAGGGACAACGATGAAGGTATGTCCACTGCTTCTGCCTGTCTTGCGCTGCTAGCAAGTTCCCCTGAATCCTCTGTACTTTCTCCACAGTGATGAAAACTAACTCTGGCCCCAAGATCTGACGTTCTCCCACGTCACTCCAACACACGGAAGATATATACTTCCTTCTATATAAAGCTTTAAACGGGGCCATTTGGATGCTCACTTGATAGCTATTGTTGTATGAAAACTCCACAAGATGCAGGTGGTCCTCCCATGATCATCGAAAATCCAACATACATGCCCACAATATGTCCTCCAGCGTCTTCATAGTATTTTATGACTTCCCTTTTGTCTGCGGATGATTGGTCGTACTAAACTTCAGATGAGTCCCAAGACTCTCCTATATGCTCCTCCAAAAGTGAGATATGAAACACGAGTCCCTGTCTGATACATTGCTAACCGGAACGCTATGTAATCTTGTCATGCCCCAGTCCTAAAATACGTAGGACTAGGAATACATAACATGCCAGCTACGCATTCGACCAGACTCTGGTCCAACTCGAATACGTATAAGATGTATTATAATTGTCACTATCAAAATAATCAAGTAAATATAAATATCTATGCTCAATCCACAATGAACAAAATACACAAGAATGAGCTACATGTGCTAAAGTCGGCCGCCCAGTAACACACAAACTTAAATAGACTCGAGAAAGAAATATGAGTCTATAAAACTAGGCTACATTAGCAGATAAATAAATAATAAGAATAAATAACCATAACTCCGGTGAAAATGATATAAGTACCTGGTACTAATGCCTGCAAGACAAGCAACTCCATCAGCAACTCCATCAGCAACTCCAAAGGCTCCATAACCATCTATGCTATAAAAACTGGAAGGGGGATAGGTCCTCAGAGGGACGTAACAAGGTATAAGAAACAACATACCAAAAGTAAAACAGTATAATGCCACATACTCAAGGGTAAACTACTGTAACCAATTATGTGATATGCAAATGAGAGTATGGTATCGTACCCCGGGCTGGTACTCACGAAAGATCCCAATGGATACTTATGTATGCTAATAGTACACTCAAGGCTCCGTGTGGGGGAACCAGGTGGAAGATATATATATAAAGTAGTCACGAAAGATCCCAATGGACACTTCCGTATGCTAATAGTACACATAAATAGTAATAGTAAAATATGCCCAGAGCACGATGAAGATTCTCCCCACCCAATGTAACCTCACGTCTCATGTCCACAATGTCTCATGTCCATAACACACAAGATCATGACCTCTAGCTAGTACAACGAGTCATAGTAATTTCCATGTAATATGCAAGTCTCATGTCATGAATCCTGTAAGCCTATACAGAATCACCATGAATATCTCATGAAAGATTCTGTCACATAAAATATTGTCATGTTTCCTACGGTATGGCGTACTTGGTAAATCAAGCACGTAAAAATAGGATCGTGGAATCAACTCTCTAAGTGACGTTACTCAACTCCGCGTACATCGTCGACACCCGAATCTTGTTCGGATGCTAAGCAACGTCTCACGGTCCTAGGGTAAACACACACATCAACCACATAAAATAAGTATAATAACTAAATAATATAATAAAGACAAGAAACTGTAATACATCATGGCAAGGTACACTTGCCTATATTCTGAACTCCGTCAACTGCTCTTGGAAAGTGAAATATGCACGTACACCTCCGGACGCTGAAATAAACATCACCATTATTCTGAGAATACTAGAAATAACTAGGATTGACTACCCATAAGTCCAATTTGGACATAGGGGCAAAATTGATAATTTTGGGTCATAGCGGGGTCCATATGTGGCCCCACTTTGCACCATAAAATGTGCCAAAGATAAAGTTCTCCAAATTCGTTAAACTTAGTGTCTACGAGTCTGAACGATGATATGAACCCAACGGAACGTCCATAACTGGATTCCGATGAGCCGATCACAAAATCGTCCGTTATGTGGAAACGTGGGGCCCACAAAATGATGTTTCGTCAACGTTCTCAGAATCGAACAAAACTTGGGTCACAGGACCAGCGTAACGCTGCCAATCCGATGGCGCAAGATTTGTTGCGAAATGACAAGCACACACAAAATTAGGACGAGTGTCAGAACATGTCGATACGGTACTTTTCGGCGGATACGCGTTGATTCTGGTGTGCACGCACATCCAAATCAACTTCCACAAAATCCCACTCGTTCGTGTTGACGATATGCACCTTTTGGTGTAACTCGCATACGATGAAGTCACCTCGTTTGGTGGGATGCACCCTGTATCGCGAGAAATTGGGTGTTTTAGAAATAAGTTTTTGGTCGTTTTGGAACCAGAATAATTTTACCATTAAAGCAAACTAATAAAAACTAAAAAAACAGTAAAAATCTGGGTTATATTGTGAAGAAGTCCCTTCAATATATTTTAAAAATAATTAACGAGTTGGTGGCAAATTGGACATGAACATGGGTACTTGGACTGAAATTCTGAATTATTTCCGATCAGTTTTTCGGCCAACTTCCGGTCGATTTTTCGTTCGAACTGGGGTGCCTAAATTTGTTCTACTTGAAGGGAATCCTAGAGGGTTAGGTTGTGAACGTACCATCAAAGATGGGATGAATCGGACGAGCGAGGAGGATGGAGACTGCGCACAAAGAAGGGGCCGCAGATGTGCTGTGTGTGCGCGGGGGGGGGGGGGGGACTGTAGCGGTCGCTGCTGTGGGCCCGGCAGCGCAGCAAACGGTGGCGCGGCTGCGGGCGGCGGCGCGACTCCGGCGGTGGTGATGGTTAGGGTGGTGCGTGGGATTAGGGTTAGGGTTTTAGTTTTATTGTATATATATATATATATATATATATATATATATATATATATATATATATGAGAGAAGAGGGATGGGTTTTGATGTGTACGGCAGGGGTATTGGGTTTAATAGTGGGTTTTAGTTTTAGTTAATGGGTGGGTTTGGGTAGGGTTTAGGTTTTAGGGTTTTAATTCTTTTATTTCTTTATATATATATATATATATATATATATATATATATATATATATATATATATATATATATATATATATATATATATATATATATATATATATATATATATATATGGATATTTTAAAAATAGTTTTGGACCTCAATAAATTCCAAAAAAATTATACAATACACTATTAATAGTTGTACAACCAAAAATATATTTTCTATACAATATTAATAATTAATTAATTATATATAATTATAAATTCAATTATATTATAGATTATAACTAGCTAAAAATAAAATAAAATTTTCCCTAAATTACAAAAATTCAGAATACAAAAATATTAAATTCTAAAAAAATTAGGGTGTTTACAATCTACCCAACTTATAACAATTTTGTCCTCAAAATTAAAAATAAACATAGTAGAAAAGATTTTAGTTAAGAAGATTGTACTAAAGATGGGGACGCTGTTACTAAATGGAGTCCTAGTTTGACGTCGCATTCTAAGAATAAGGATAAGCTTAATTAGGGCTCTACCCAACTTACAAGAATAAAATTGGCCGCAAAAATTATTGTCATGATCATATTTCTAAGGATTTTTAGAAAGTCTAAATTCAAGGAGGGATTCGAGATGGTAAGAATTTTGTGACCGTTGTCACAGCCTATCAAAGAAAATCTATGCACTACCATGGCGTTAATGAGTCAATAACTCTATAAAGAAAGTTTTTACCCGTTCTCCTGACTTCTAATTAGGTCATGAGTCTATAAGACAATATAAATTACCATTGCCAAATACAACTAGGGTGAGATGGTACCAAAAAGTTGTTCATTGCATATCATGGATGCCGATGAATGGTTCAGCAATAAGCGTCAAAAGGTGATATAACTCATCAAGGTGTTTAGTATTGTGTAAAGAGTACAAGGGGTTCAATTTAATGCAATACAAGTGTCACGGATGTAGGTTGGTATGAATGGCATACGGGTATATCAGGGATTGGGATATTTGGGTTGCCTATGTATAAATTTAATTCAATTGCAACGTAGTTGGATATAGGATTTAGAAGGAGATATATCATAAATGTTGGGGGGGTCTATATGAAACATGTGCGTGCATATTTAGAAGTAACAGTTGTGTCATCAGTGAGTAGGTTCTAGTTAGGCTCATGAATGTCAAGGTTGTCAGAAGAATTGAGTCGGTGTTGTCACGACCCGCACCCGGTATAGGGGCACGAGAGCGTGGGTACGTCCAGCCTACGCCGCAGCATCAACGGTAGAACGCTGTCTAGGTCACAGTAACACTATATAGCTAAACACATGTCAATGATATCCATCTCCATAAGGAGGTCAATATACATCTCACAATAATCTCACAATGTATCTCAATCACAACAACTATAAGGCACGATAAAAGATAAAAGGAAATGACATAGTTAGACACCATGTCTCAAACATAAAGATAAATCACAGTCTAGCTGTCCAACACAAGTCTCCAATTAAACTTAACATAAGTCTAAACATAAACTGAAATAACCTCCATAAGTCTCAAGCATAAATAAATACTATCTAGATACCTGTAGGCAATGCCTCATCTAGAAGCATGGTCTCCTCTAGGATCTCTGGTACATAGTCTGCATCTACACTTGGTCCGTAGTGTGTGGTACAAAAATCCTCAAGATTCTCTAAAAAAATATCCAGTCAGGATTGGAACGAAAATACACCTCTAACAGCAGTTCCACTTATATTGACAAAAACTATAACACAGTGTAAAGAAATACAAGACAGATATGAACAACTGGCAATAAGAAATACTGGAATAAAAGAAATGCTGGAATAAAGTACTGGAACATCATCATCAATATGCATCTGACAAGGAATAGAACTACAAGTGTACGCAAGTACAAAGAACTGGTATGTAAGGGTGTATAAGAACAACAACTAGAACATGTGGAAATACAAGATCAATCTATCAAGATACATGTCAAGAATCATCTATCTAAGTGTGTGAAACATCAGTATATCATGTGATCGGCTTGGGCTATATGACTCATTACATTAGTTAGCGGTCATCCCCAACAGGTCAGGTTAACCAGATGTAACAGCGATGAGGCATGTAAGGGTAAGGCTGCACCGACGTAAAATGTGGGTGAGCTTATGCTGTATGTAAGTTGGGTATGATCACATAAACTACTAATACTTCCCCGTTTCCCCCAGCTAGCATGATGGATTCCAATCATGACTCCTCGTGACAGGTCTCAATGATGCTAACTCGTGTAAGCAACAATGTCAGAGTTATGTACGCTATACAACAAGAATTATAGAGATAATCAACATAATGGAAACTGTCAGAGAATGTACTCGCCTGGGGTCCTTAGCTGGTAATACCTCTGTCCGGGTTCCAAGGTATCGTCTAAGTGATCCCACAATCCTATAAACATATCATATAGTACAATACTTCATCAGTCATTACTCTAGCACACAATCAACATAATGATCTCAACAGGCTACGCTAGGGTCACAGGTCGATGTGCCTACGGGGTATCCGTGGTCACATTCAAGACATCTAGTAAATACTATGGCTAACGCATCTAATGGTACTAATTAATTTCATAATTAATAGATTTCCATATGTTCATACTTAATTTAATTCATACGATGCACACACATATATATATATACGTATGGATTATGCTGATTGAGAATTATACGATTCGTATGTATGTACATAAGTATGCATTAGTTACCATTATAATATGTGCATATACATCATTTAAATGTACTAACAAAACCTTATACCGTGTGTATACATAATAACATATATATATATATATACTATTGGTATCTAGAATACACATATATGAGTACGTATATATCTTAGTGAGCATAATATCTACATACCTCTACGTGTATATATGTATATACGTGCATGTACCGATACCTACACGTACTAACGCATGATATCCGGATGTGTACGTATTCGAGTGTAGGTTTACGTCGAACCAGCGTGCGGAAATGAGACGATGACGATGATAACGACGAGGCGATGGTCACGAACAGGGGGAGGCCGGTCGGGTGCACGGTCTGTCGTCGAACTCTGGGCTTCTCCGGTCGGCAGCGTCGTCGATCAGTCGGTCGACAGCGCACAGGCGGGGACTCTCGGTCGGCAGCGTCGTCGAGCAGTCAGCACGGGGTGTCCAGGCGTTCAGCAGCGGTCGTCGAACTCCGCCGTGGGGTATAGGCGAGTCTCGGTCGATGGTCTCCGGCGGTCTCGGTGCAGACGGTTCAGTGGACAGCAGCCTCTGGTGCAGTCGGTCTGACGGACAGCGGCCTCTGGTGCAGTCGGTGTCGAGGCGTTCAGCGGTTGGCTCCGGTCGACAAGGGCGGTGGAACAGGCATCCGGCAAAGTGCTCGAGGGATCAGCGGGAAAGGTCGGGGTAGTCGGATTTAAGAATAGGGATGGTAATAATTTAATCGGTTATGGTTGGAAGAAAAGAAAAAGAGGAAAAGAGGTTTATATATATATAGTATTAAGTAAGTGGTTGACCTAGGGTTGGGTTGACTGGTCAACCCTCTTGGAATTGGCCTCTTTTGGAGATATTTCAAGGGCCAAGATTTAATAGAATTAAAATGGTAGGCTAGGATGTATTAGTTCCAAGTTTTTTGAGACCATGGTTTAATGGAAATTGATGTTGCAATTTTACAGTCCCAAAATTATGGAAAAATATACATGAAGGGAAAATGGATTTATTCGCGTGTCGTGTCCAATGGGATGGTCACCTTAATACGCTTTTGCATAAAAAGTGTCCAACAATAGGGAAAATTGCACAAAATTAAATTTATTGAGGATTAACTACAATGGGTTGCGACATAAGTTGGAAAATAAGGGCTCGCATAGCGTCCTAATTATCGAAGCAACGATAAATTGCAACAATCAAATAATCATCCTAAATTATTTAAATATAATTAAATATCATGCAAATCATCTACACATTAATTACGGAAAGACGAAAATACCTCTAATCCAAAAAGTGGGGGTGACAAGTCTACCCTCCTTCAAAGAATTTTGTCCCCGAAATTAAAATAAACTAGCACAAGAGCAAGCAATCAATTTATGAATTATACCTCAAGTCTCGAAGAGATATGGATACCGCTCGCGCATTTCGTCCTCTCTCTCCCATGTTGATTCTCCTGGAGAGTGATTGCTCCATGCGACACGAACCAAAGGAATAGTCTGGTTCCGCAATACCTTCTCTCTACAATCCAAGATCTCCACAGGTTGTTCAGGATAGCTGAGTGTCGGTCCAACTTCGATCTCCAAGTGATCTAATACGTGGCTAGGATCTGCCACGTATCATCTCAGCTGCGACACGTGGAACATGTTATACACTCCATCTAGAGCAGGCGGTAAGTCTAGTCTATAGGCCACTGCACCGACCCTTGCAAGAATACTGAAGGGCCCGATGTATCATGGGCTAAGCTTTCCTCCTTCGCCGAAACAAATCGTGCCTCGTCTCGAAAAAATCCGTAAGAACACCAAATCGCCAACCTAGAACAACGATCTTAACACGCAATCTAAACAAAACAATCACAAAACAAACAAAACAAATCAAAACAATACCTGAAACTCTAGGGGTCTATGGTGGCTATCGGCCCAATGCCGCTGTCTGTCCTGCGCCACTCGCAGTCTGTCTCGGATAAGTTTTACCTTTTCTGCTGCATCCACGACCATTTCTGGTCCTAACAAGGCTCTTTCTCCAATATCATCCCAAGATAAAGTGGTACGACACCTCCGTCCATATAAGGCCTCGAATGGTGACATCTCAATACTGGCATGGTAGCTGTTATTGTAAGCAAACTCTACCAAGTGTAGATGATCCTCCCAAGAACCTCCGAGATCCAATACGCACGTGCGTAGCATATCTTCAAGAGTCTGAATAGTCCTTTCAGACTGCCCGTCTGTCTAAGGGTGATATGCGGTACTAAACTTGAGCTGAGTGCCCAAGCTAGACTGCAGGCTCTTCCAGAAATAGAAAGTGAAACGACTATCCCGATCTGAGATAATACTCACAGGAACTCCATGTAATCTGATAATCTGTTGTACGTACATCTCTGCTAGCTTCTCTGTCGATACCCACTTTAAAAGGTAAGAAATGGGCTGATTTGGTCAACCTATCCACGATGACACAAATTGCGTCTTTTTCTCCTGGAGAACGAGGAAGTCCCGAAACGAAGTCTATAGTCACGTGCTCCCACTTCCATTCTGGAATGGGTAAAGGTTGAAGCAATCCCCCTGGCCTTTGTCGATCTTCTTTCACCTGTTGGCACACTAAACATCGGGATACGAAGCGTGCTACTTCACGCTTCATACCATACCACCATACATGCTTCCTCAAATCTCGATACATCTTGTTGGCTCTGGGATGCATCGAGTACTAAGAGCGGTGTGCCTCCTGTAAAACTTCTTCGCGTAGCTCTCCGTTTGGCACACACATCCTCGTGCCATGTCATAAGGATCCATCATCCACAATAGTGAAATCGTCTATCAATCCTGTCTAAACTTGTGCCCTAATATTCCTTAGAGTCTCATCATCATACTGCGCAGCTCTAATTCTGTCTATCAGATCTGATTGAATCTGTAGTCCCCATATCTGAATCTCAGCTCCTGGAACTAATATCTTAATTTCTAAGCTCTCAAGATCAGCTAATAAGTGTCTATCCGAAGTCAAGCACATAGCCATTAGGTACCTGCTCAAGGCATCCGCGACTACGTTGGCTTTCCCTGGATGATACTGTAATAAGATATCAAAGTCTTTCATCAATTCTAACTACCTTCTCTGTCTCATATTCAGCTCCTTCTATGTAAACACGTACTTTAAGCTCTTGTGGTCTGTGAAGATCTCCACACGCTCTCCGTACATATAGTGCTTCCACAGCTTTAGGGCAAAGATAACTGCCGCTAACTCCAGATCGTGAGTGGGGTAGTTCTTTTCATGAGGGCATAATTATCTTGAAGCATAGGCAATTACTTTCCCGTGTTGTTGAAGAACGCATCCAAACCCTTTTCCTGAAGCATCACTATAGATAGTGAATCCACCTGTCCCTGATGGCAACGTCAAAACTGGTGCTGTTGTCAATCTTCTCTTCAGCTCATCGAATGCGGCTTGACATTCTTCTGTCCAGACAAATTCCACATCCTTCTTGGTCAGCCTAGTCATTGGCTCTGTAATCTTGGAGAAGTCTTGTACAAATCTTCTGTAGTATCCTGCTAGTCCGAGAAAGCTCCTGATTTTAGCTACCGTACTGGGGGTAGTCCATGACTTCACTGCCTCTATCTTCTTTGGGTTAACTGAAATTCCGTCACCCGTTACCATGTGTCCAAGAAATTCAACCTTTTCAAGAAAGAACTCACACTTTGAAAGCTTCCCGTATAATTTCTCTCTCCTGAGAGTTTCTAAGACTATTCTCAAGTGCTCTTCATGCTCTTCTGGGGTTTTGAATATACTAGAATGTCGTCAATAAACACCACCACGAACTTGTCAAGGTACTGGTGGAACACCTTGTTCATCAAGTTTATAAATACTACTGGTGCATTGGTTAAACCAAACGGCATTACTGTAAATTCAAACTGGCCATATCTGGTTCGAAAGGCGGTCTTCGGTATGTCTTCTTTCTTCACTTTCACCTGGTGATAGCCTGACCTCAAGTCTATTTTTGAAAATACCTTCGCTCCGTTCAATTGATCGAAAAGATCATCTATCCTCGGCAGCGGGTATTTATTTTTGATAGTAAGGTTATTCAAAGCTCTATAATCGATACACATACGTACCGTGCCATCCTTCTTTGGTACAAATAATATCGGTGCTCCCCATGGCGATAAACTGGATCTAATAAAACCTTTGTCTTGCAGCTCCTCAACTTGTTTCTTCAGTTCTACCAATTCGTTGTTGTTAACTCTATAGATATGTTATGAAATAGGTCTGCTCCTGGTATCAAGTCTATAGAGAACTCAACATCTCTGTCTGGCGGCAAACCTGGCAACTCCTCTGGAAATACATCCAGGAATTCTGCTATAAGTGGATACGGTATCTCTTCTTCTTCCACCCTGGCTTCACAAAAAGTGCCTCTGCTCCGCTCCTCTGCTCCTCTGGCAATCTCAAACTCTGGCTCTCCTGGTGGTTGAAATACTACTCTACCTCCGTGATAATCTATAGAAGCATGGTGTTTACTTAACCAGTCCATTCCGAGTACAATATCATATTCTGGAAGTGGCATGACGAGTAAACTCACGCTCAACTATCGGCCTTCCAATGACACTCTCCGGTCCTTGCAACAATCACGGACTAGGATAATGCCTCCTCCTGTCGTGATCTTGCAAGTCCTATCTAATGGTTCCGTTTCTAAATAATGTTTAACGGCATAGGATACAGATACAAAACTATGGGAAGCGCCAGAATCAAATAATGCAAGTGCTGGAATAGAATCGAGTAAAACTGAACCTGAAATCACGTCTCCAGCTGGCTCGGCCTCCTCAGTGGTCATGGCGTAAGTTCGTCCTTGTGGTGCTCCTCTCTGTTGCTGCTGTTGCTGAGCAAATCTTCTGCTGTGATGGAAGTGGAGGTCCTCTCTGCTGGCCTCCTGGTACAATAGGTGCTCTGGCTGGTCCTCTCTAAGCTGCTCCTCCTCCTTGGCGAGTCTGAATAGCTGGGCAGTCCCTCAGCTGATGTGCTGCTGACCCACAAGATAAGCAAGTGCCCAACCTTTTTCTGCAGATGTCTCTTGTATGTCCCATCTTTCTGCAATACGAACATGGGGTAGCGAGTTGATTATGCCTCTGTGGTTGCTGTTGTTGAGCATGTCCTCGAACTGGTGCCTGTTGCTGGTGTTGCTGCTGGTGTTGTTGCTGGTGCAGCCTATGTTGTTGTTGTTGGAAGTGTGGGCGCTTGGCTTGTCCTGTGTTACCTCCTGTTGCTCCAGATGTATCGCATCCTCTCTTGGGCCTGAGGTCCAAGTCGTCTTCGATAATCTGGGCATCCATCAGAATACCCTCAAATATAGCAGTACGTCGTCCCGAGGTACGAGACTTGATCTCCCTGTTTAATCCCTTCCTAAACTTCCGAGCTCTGTCTCCTGGGTCTCGAACCATCGATGGCGCAAATCGACTCAATCGGCAAAACTCTGCAGCATATTCGTTGACTGACATGCCTTCTTGGACTAAGTCATGGAACTGACTTTCTAATGCTCCCAAGGCTACGTCCGGAAAGAATTTCTCTTTGAAGAGTTCTTTAAAGTTCTCCCAAGTAAGTCCTTCAGCAGCGAGTCTTGGCTCTGTACGATACCACGTCAGTACGATATCAAACATCTGACTGCCAGCGGCCTCTATCTGAAGAATCTCCGAAATCTATGATAAGCGCAAATTCCTTTCTCTGTCTTATAACCATTCGTCAGCATATAGTATTCCTTCTGTGCCTTTGAACTCTCGAGGCATCATTTTCTTAAAGTCTACTATGGTACCGGGCCTCTGTTGTTGCTGACCTTGATGTTGCGGTTGTCGTGCTACTCTCTCTACAGCCTGGAGAGTCATCTGATGAGCATTCTCCATGCTCTCTCTCATCAGTTCGGTCTGCGCCTGGTGTGCTTCTGCTTACATTCTCTGAGCCTCAGCTTGAACACGCTGAGCTTCTGCTGTTACTCTCTGGGCCTCTAGCATGCCTGTATCAATGCGAACATCTGTGCCCCGTCATAGGGAACTCCTCCGGGAATCGGTGTCGGTGGTGGTGGAAGGTCGTCTGTCATAGCTGGGGCAATCCTCTGTATAGGTGGAAGAGGAATCCCGTTAGTTGCAGGTACTCCCACACGAACAGGAGATGTAGAAGAATCTCCAGGTATCTGTTCGTCAGGTTGAGAGGTGGCAGTCCTCTCTGAATTGGATGCTCCCATTCTCATGGATCTAGTATTCGGCGACATCCTGAATACAGATCAAAGAATCAATTAAGGTGATAGATGTGATATTATCAAGGAAGGACACTAAAGTGCTAAAGGAAGCAATCCATTAGAATAGCAATAAGAAGTTCAGAATTTCCTAGTGTGATTGAGCATATTCTCATCCTAGATCCTATTTCCTATATCCTAGCAAAGGCTCGCAGCAGTACAACTAAGTTGTCGCATTACCACGATATTGAAGAACTTGCGAAACTAGACCTGCATGGGCCACCACTAAAAATGTGTCACGATTCGCACCCGGTATAGGGGCACGATAGGGTGGGTACGTCCAGCCTACACCGCAGCATCGGCGGTAGAACGCTGTCTAGGTCACAGTAACACTATATAGCTAAACACCTGTCAATGATATCCATCTCCATAAGGAGGTCAATATACATCTCACAATAATCTCACAATGTATCTCAATCACAACAACTATAAGGCACGATAAAAGATAAAAGAAAATGACATAGTTAGACACCATGTCTCAAACATAAAGATAAATCACAGTCTAGTTGTCCAACACAAGTCTCCAATTAAACTTAACATAAGTCTAAACATAAACTAAAATAACCTCCATAAGTCTCAAGCATAAATAAATACTATCTAGATAGCTGTAGGCAATGCCTCATCTAGAAGCATGGTCTCCTCTAGGATCTCTGGTACATAGTCTGCATCTATACCTGGTCCGTAGTGCGTGGTACAGAAATCCTCAAGATTCTCTGGAAAAAATATCCAGTTAGGATTGGAACAAAAATACACCTCTAACAGCAATTCCACTTATATTGACAAAAACTATAACACAGTGTAAAGAAATACAAGACAGATATGAACAACTGGCAATAAGAAATACTGAAATAAAAGAAATGCTGGAATAAAGTACTGGAACATCATCATCAATATGCATCTGACAAGGAATAGAACTACAAGTGTACGCAAGTACAAAGAACTGGTATGTAAGGGTGTATAAGAACAACAACTAGAACATGTGGAAATACAAGATCAATCTATCAAGATACATGTCAAGAATCATCTATCTAAGTGTGTGAAACATCAGTATATCATGTGATCGGCTTGGGCTATATGACTCATTACATTAGTTAGCGGTCATCCCCAACAGGTCAGGCTAACCAGAGGTAACAGCGATGAGGCATGTAAGGGTAAGGCTGCACCGACGTGAAATGTGGGTGAGCTAATGCTGCATGTATGTTGGGTATGATCACATAAACTACTAATACTTCTCCGTTTCCCCCAGCTAGCAGGATGGATTCTAATCACGACTCCTCGTGACAGGTCTCAATGATGCTAACTCGTGTAAGCAACAGTGTCAGAGTCATGTACGCTATACAACAAGAATTATAGAGATAATCAACATAATGGAAACTGTCAGAGAATGTACTCGCCTGGGGTCCTTAGCTGGTAATACCTCTGTCCGGGTTCCAAGGTATCGTCTTAGTGATCCCACAATCCTATAAACATATCATATAGTACAATACTTCATCAGTCATTACTCTAGCACACAATTAACATAATGATCTCAACAGGCTACGCTAGGGTCACAGGTCGATGTGCCTACGGGGTATCCGTGGTCACATTCAAGACATCTAGTGCATATATTACATAGTAAATACTATGGCTAACGCATCTCATGGTACTAATTAATTACACAATTAATAGATTTCCATATGTTCATACTTAATTCAATTCATACGATGCACACACATATATATATACGTATGGATTATGCTGATTGAGAATTATACGGTTCGTATGTATGTACATAAGTATGCATTAGTTACCATTATAATATGTGCATATACATCATTTAGATGTACTAACAAAACCTTATACCGTGTGTATACATAATAACATATATATATACTAGGGGTATCTAGAATACACATATATGAGTACGTATATATCTTAGTGAGCATAATATCTACATACCTCTATGTGTATATATGTATATACGTGCATGTACCGATACCTACACGTACTAACGCATGATATCCGGATGTGTACATATTCGAGTGTAGGTTTACGTCGAACCTGCGTGCGAAAATGAGACGATGACAATGATAACGACGAGGCAATGGTCAAGAACAGGGGGAGGCCGGTCGGCTGCACGGTCTATCGTCAAACTCCGGGCTTCTCCGATCGGCAGCGTCGTCGATCAGTCGGTCGACAACGCACAGGCGGGGACTCTCGGTCGGCAGCGTCGTCGAGCAGTCAGCGCGGGGTGTCTAGGCGTTCAGCAGCGGTCGTCGAACTCCGCCGCGGGGTATAGGCGAGTCTCGGTCGATGGTCTCCGGCGCTCTCGGTGCAGACGGTTCAGCGGACAGCGGCCTCTGGTGCAGTCGGTGTCGAGGCGTTCAGCGGTTGGCTCCGGTCGACAAGGGCGGGGGAACAGGCGTCCGGCAAAGTGCTCGAGGGATCAGCGGGAAAGGTCGGGGCAGTCGGGTTTAAGAATAGGGATGGTAACAATTTAATCGGCTGTGGTTGGAAGAAAAGGAAAAGCGGAAAAGAGGCTTATATATATATAGTATTATGTAAGGGGTTGACCTAGGGTTTGGTTGACTGGTCAACCCTCTTGGAATTGGCCTCTTATGGAGATATTTCAAGGGCCAATATTTAATAGAATTAAAATGGTAGGCTAGGATGCATTAGTTCCAAGGTTTTTGAGACCATGGTTTAATGGAGATTGATGTTGCAATTTCACAGTCCCAAAATTATGGAAAAATATACATGAAGGGAAAATGGATTTATTCGCATGTCGTGTCCAATGTGATGGTCACCTTAATACGCTTTTGCATAAAAAGTGTCCAACAATAGGGAAAATTGCACAAAATTGAATTTATTGAGGATTAACTACAATGGGTTGTGACATCAGTTGGAAAACAAGGGCTCGCATAGCGTCCTAATTATCGAAGCAACGATAAATTGCAACAATCAAATAATCATCCTTAATTATTTAAATATAATTAAATATCATGCAAATCATCTACACATTAATTACGGAAAGACGAAAATACCCCTAATCCAAAAAGTGGGGGTGACAAGTGTTGAGTATTAAAATAGACTACAACAGAAAAAGGATATCTTTGTGTCATGTATGTACAATTGCGTCACGAATGTCGTACGACTAAAAAAACATGAAAATGCTAGTTTGTGAGTGATAGTCATATCATAGGTGTTGAGTGACTAGTCTAGGTCACAAGGATGGAAGTTGTTGAAAAGGAAATGATAGTGTTGTGCTCCAAATATCCGAGCCACAACAAAGGGTATTAAGGATACAAAAATTAAATAGGTAATTTAATTCGTTTGAGATTACCTAATTAACACCAAAATAAATTCTAATTTACCCTGAATTTCCAAAAATAACCCTACACTAAAACCAGGGGCTACGATCTACCCAACTTATAAAAATTAAATTGGTATCCAAAACTAAGGTCATGGTCCTACTAACAAGATTTCTAGAATTGCCTATTTTTTAAATAAGGTTACAAGAATTCTTGGATTTACTGGCCGTAATCAAGAATTTTCTAAAAGAACCTAGAAACTATCTGGGTGCTATTGATCAACAACTTTATAAGAGAAATTACTACCCATCCATTACTGCTCTTGTATAGGTCAAGCTTCTACAAGGCAGAAGAAATGACTGAGTCAGATCTAACTAAGGCAAGGTGGTAGAGAGGCTTCGATCATTGATTGGCATTGATGACGAAGAGACCAAAATTTAGGCCACGATAAGAAGAATTTTTGATAAGTCTACATGGTTGAATAAGGCACGATTAGCCAAGTATTTGGAGAATCTAGTCATAGTGACTAGATCAAGGGGATTAGAGTAGAAAAGAACTGATAACTATGGTGATATGGATATTAAGACAAGGAGTGGTACTAACTAAGGGATTAATTTTATAATTAAGGCACAACTAGGAAAACAAGAAGGATCTACTCATTGTTATAATTAGAAAGATCATTGTTGCAAAATCACGAGGCTATATATGCAATACAAGATAAGAATTTGATAGGAAGGATAGGGATGCAGTCAAGGGGGGTAATACAACTAATCCTTAAACTTAATACTATATTGAATTCGCATGCTAACAATCTACACTAGCTCTAGCATATAGGAATAACCTATCTATCTATCCTACTAAGGGTAACCATCTTCTCAAAACTTTATATCCAACATGTCTTCTTTCGCCTTGACAATGATCTGCTTCTGGAGGAAACACCGCGCACGAACGTCTATCTCTTTGAAATAGGGAGAGATGATAAATAATAATAAGAATGTCGAGGAAAGAAACGAGTACAATTATGAAGGCCAAGGGCGATAATCAAATGCTAAGAAATTATTAAATCAGTTATTGATTGAGATACTAATACTACTAATCATGATTACAGGCTCTCTCGGTACCGGAAAGTAACCGAGACGATTTAATCAGGACCTGCATGGGCCACCCAAAAAAATATGTCACGTCTCAGTCCCAAAATACGTAGGACTAGGAATACGTAATATGCCAGCTACGCATTCGACCAAACTCTGGTCCGACTCGAATACGTATAAGCTGTATTATAATGGTCACTATCTAAATAATCAAGTAAATATAAATATCTATGCCTCAATCCACAATGAATAGAATACACAAGAATGAGCTACATGTGCTAAAGTTAGCCGTCCAGTAACACACAAACTCGAATAGACTCGAGAAAGAAATATGAGTCTATAAAACTAGGCTACATCAGCAGATAAATAAATAATATGAATAAATAATCATGACTCCGGTGGAAATGATATAAGTACCTGGTACCAATGCCTGCAAGACAAGCAACTCCATCAATAACTCCAAAGGCTCCATAACCGTCTAAGCTGCAAAAAATGGAAGGGGACCAGGTCCTCAGAGGGACGTAACAAGGTACAAGAAACAGTATGCCAAAAGTAAAACAATATAATGCCACATAATCAAGGGTAAACTACTATAACCAACTATGTGATATACAAATGAGAGTATGGTATCGTACCCCGGGCTGGTACTCACAAAAAATCCTAATGGACACTTACGTATGCTAATAGTACACTCTAGGCTCCGTATGGGGGAACCAGGAGGAAGATGTATATATAAAGTACTCACCAAAGATCCCAATGGACACTTCCGTATGCTAATAGTACACGTAAATAGTAATAGTAAAATATGCCCAGAGCACGATGAAGACTCTTCCTACCCAATGTAACCTCACGTCTCATGTCCACGATGTCTCATGTCCATAACACGCAAGATCATGACCTCTAGCTAGTACAATGAGTCATAGTAATATCCATGTAATATACAAGTCTCATGTCACGAATCCTGTAAGCCTATACAGAATTACCATGAATATCTCAGGAAAGATTCTTTCACATGAAATAGTGTCAAGTATCCTACGGTATTGTCACTACCCTATTTCTAGAGCCGGGTATTTTTTTTTAATTTAGTTAATTGTGTATTATTTATAATTAATTGTATTTATAATTAATTGATGGTTGTATTATTTTTTATTGATTGTTTTAGGGTTTTGGCTAGCCTGGACCCATGTCAGACCCTAGTGGACCCATGTCCGACCCAACCCACACCCTTGTGAGACCTATTTTTGGGTTTAGAATATTTATTATATTTGTAATGGGTTAGTTGGAGTGATTGGGAGTTAGTTTGAGTGCTTTTGGAACCCCAAACCCAAAACCTAATTGGAATGACTTGAGGAGAGGGCTTTTTAGTCTTTTGTCCTTTGTAAACCCTTTATACATACACTTGGCCGGACCCCTTCCCAGACCAGACCTGATCACAGCCCTCCCTCCTTATTTATTCACTTCTTCTTCTTCTTCTTCTCCACTCTTTCCTTCTTCTTCCTTTCTTCTTCCCAAGTAAGTTTTCTCCAATTTCTTTCCTTCCTCCTTCCATTTCTTCTACTTATGTGAACCCTAACCCTACATTTTTCCCCAACCTAGGTGGGTAGAGCTTAGATTTGGTGTTGGAGCTTGGATTGGAAGCTTGGAAGCTTGGTTTGGTGGATTTGGAACTTTTTTGGAGACTTTGGCTTGGGATTCCAACTCCCAAGAGGTAAATCCTAATTTTTCTCCTTGTAATTACTCTTATATAGTGTGATTAATAGCTTAGAATATTCCTAAACCTTAGGGCTACCCGTGGAAGGAAGTTGGAGCAAGTTTGGTTGTGTTTGGAGACTTTAACACTAGGTTTTGTGTCAATTTCGGGTGAAATCCGAGATTGGTCCAATTTTGGATGATGCCCTAGGTTAGACGGACCTAGGTAGACGTTGTTAGGTGTCTTGAGGGTTAGTGCATGACTCCGTTCGGACACATGAAGTCGTGTCACGGAGAAACGGGCGTTTCGGACGTTTTTGGGGTTTTCGTCGTCGCCGATTCTAAGTGCGTGCGCGTTTATGCCACGGACCTAGAATCGATGAGTTAGCATATATTCTAGGATCTAAACATCGTTTAGAACCTGTAAATAAATTTTGGACCGATTCTGAGTTGGTTTGGTGTGCGTTTCAGGAGGTTAAACGCACACCACGTGTTCGTCGAAATGACCGAACGGCCATTTCGACTTGGTTTCATAGTTTCGGGCTTGTGCGCGCGTTGGATTAGCTTCAGAGAGTGTGTGCTAGAGTTATCGGATTATATTTTATATATATATATATATATATATATATATATATATATATATATGTTTGTGCGTGTAGGGATCGTTGGGCGCGTGTTGGTGGAGGGTTGTGTGCGTTATTGTGTGTGTTGTGTTTATATATATATATATATTTGTGTGTGTGTTTCTATATATATATATTTGTGTATGTGTGTATATATATGTTTATGTGTGTGTAGTTGTGTGTGTGTGTGTGTGTGAGTGTGTGTGTGTGAGGGTGTATGAGAGTGAGTGTGTGTTTGTGAGTGTGTGTTAGTGAGTGTTTGTGCGAGAGTGTGAGTGTGTGTTTATATATATCTATGAGTGTTGTATTTATATATATATGCTTGTGTATATATAGATCTAAGTGTTTGTGTATATATATATTTATGAGTGTGTGTGTGTGTATATGTATATATATATATGTGCGTATGTATATATATATGGGTTTGTGTGTGTGTATTTATATATAGTAGTGTAGATGTATATATATATATATATATGTTAGTGTGTGTGTATATATCTATATAGTATATATATCTATATATAGTTGTGTATACATATATATGTATATGTATGTTGGTGTGTATATATGTATATATATGTGTGGTCGTGTGTGTGTGTGTGTGTGATTGTGTATGCGTTTGTGTGTGTGTGGCCGAGCGACAGCGAATCGCTCAACCGCTGCAGCAGCCAGCAGAACGCGCAGGCGCCGCAGCGCCGCGGCAGCAGCTCGCTGCAGCGCAGCGCTGCGGCAGCAGCCAGCAGCAGTAGCAGCAGCAGTTTAGCAGCGTGGCTTACAGGTAGCCTCGAGTAGCGTAGCGAGGGAGAGAGTGATATAGATTTATAGATAGATAGCTAGATAAATAGATAGATATCTAGATAGCTAGATAGATAGATAGATAGATAGATAGATAGATAGATAGATAGATAGGTAAATAGATAGATAATTAGATAGATAGTTAGATAGATAGATACTAGATAAACAGATAGTTAGATAGATGATATAGATAGATAATAGATAAATAGATAGTTAGATAGATGATAGATAGTTAGATAGATAGATACTAGATAAACAAATAGTTAGATAGATGATAGATAGTTAGATAGATAGATAGATAATAGATAAACAGATAGTTAGATAGATGATAGATAGTTAGATAGATAGATACTAGATAAACAGATAGTTAGATAGATAGATAGTAGATAGGTATATAGATATCTAGGTAGATTGATATCTAGATAGATAGATACATAGATAGATAGATAGATGGATATATATATATATATATATATATATATATATATATATATATATATATAACTAGTTAGATGTATATATATATATATATATATATATATATATGTATAGATATACATATAGCTAGCTAGATAGTTTAGATATAACTAGATATAAATGAATATATATGTATAGGTGTGAGAGGGATATGTGTATATGTGTATGTGTGAATATATATACATATAGTTATGTAGATACTTATATGTGTTAGATATATATATATTAGCCTATACATATAGCTAGGTATGTATCTATAAGCATAGTTAGTTAGCTAGAGGGGTAATTAGAGGGGTATTGGGAGATATCTCAATACCTTGAGATATCAAGGTATCTCAATACCTTGAGATACCCAAGGTATTGAGTTTCGAGCGGGGTTTTTGAGCAATTGCCTAGGTTTGAGTTTAGAGATAGGTTTTTATGTATATGTGTATATAATTACGTGTGCTAGCATAGGTTTTAGAGGGTATAGACGGGACGTATAGCCTAGGTCGAGGTATCGGATACCGAGGGTATCCCGGTATCTCAAGGAGGCAAGTTTGAGGGTTTATTAGCTTAATGACCTAGTTTTGACCTAGAATTTTAGGGGCACCCTAGTTTGACCTAGAGTTGACCGTAGTTGACTCGGTTGACCGCCAAAGTAAACTTTTGACCTAGTTTTGACCCAGAGTTGACTTTTTGGACCCAAAGTTGACTTTTTGACCCAGATTTCACCGGTTTGACCCGTTTGACCTAGAACGACCCTAGAAGCCTATTTAATTATTTTATATCTGTTTAACTCATTAGAAACCTGTTTAACCTTACTTTTCGCAATAGGTCCTTGCGACACCGGTTCGGATCGCTAGTTGCTCAGGACGTCAAGCGAGTACATTCTCTGATAATTTTCATTATCTGATGATTATTATGATTCAGCTTCTAGTATAGTATCATCTGATTTTTCTGGCACAACACGGGATACGTACTGGTATTTCTGGATTTATTTACTTATGACACGTATATTTTATGTTTCTGGCCTCTATTCTGGAATCACTACTGGCATCACTACAGGCATCACTCATGTTTCAGGCTGGACTCATACTTGATTTACGTATCGGGGCAGGAAAATACTCGAGTAGACATGTAAATATTTCCAACTGGAATTACTGGAATTACCCCCTCTGGTCTAATCTGGAATGATAGCAGCCGCACACCCAATGCGCGGTGAGCTGTACTTACCCCTAGTCATTTACATGTCGAAACAAGTATTTCAAAGACAAGAGTTCATTCTTTATAGTCTGGACTCTCTTGAATTTCTTACTGGTCTCACTTATAGTTTCTGGACTTGACTCATTACATGTATACTTGCTGGACTCACTATATGTTCTTGTGCACAGACTTACTCTTAGTTTAGATTTCTTGTATGTTACAGTTATTACTATGTTGCTCTGATATTCATGCATCTTTACCTTTATGCACCAGTGATATGTATATTTTCTTGTTTTATACTTTATTTCCTTTACCTTGCTACTTGCTATAACTGTTTTATAGTTTTATCATTTAACTGGAACTGTTGTTAGAGGTGTACTTGCTCAAGTCCTGACTTGACATATTTTTCTAGAGTATCCGAAGGATTGGTGTCCGACATTGTATGGACCTGAGCCTGTCGATGGTGCAGACAGGGACCCTTTAGTTTAGGAGTGATTTCCGGGTTGGTAGCCGGGATCACTAGGACCCTGTGGTTGGTTTGATTAGCTTTTAGCACCGAATTTGTCAACGGTTTTGGATTGAGACCTTGTATTGTATATGATTTTGGATATTGTTGTATTATTATTATTGATGTTGTGGTTGTTTTAGTAGCTGTTGTTTAGACTTTGGAGCTGTTAGTCTTCTTTGTTATCTTATCGTGCTTAGATTCGTGATTGAGTACATTGTGTTTATCATTATGATATTGCTCCTCCGTTTGGAGTTGAGATCTTGACAGGGTTATATATTGATTGCATGAGATTGTTAGCTAGATAGTTGACCTAGATAGCGTTCTACCGCCAATATTGCAGCGTAGGCTGGACGTACCCATGACTCATGCCCGATTTTTTGGGTGCGGGTCGTGACAGGTATGGCGTACTTGGTAAAGCAAGCACGTAAAAATAGGATAGTGGAATCAACTCTCTAAGTGACGTTACTCGACTCTGCGTACGGCATCGACACCCGAATCTTGTTCGGATGCTAAGCAACGTCTCAGTCCTAGGGTAAATACACACATCAGCCACATAAAATAACTATAATAACTAAATAATATAATAAAGGCAAGGAACTGTAATACATCATGGCAAGGTACACTTGCCTGGATTCTGAACTCCGTCAACTGCTCCTAGGAAAGTAGAATATGCACGTACACATCTGGATACTGAAACAAACATCACCATTGTTCTCAGAATACTAGAAATATCTAGGATTGACTACCTATAAGTCCAATTTGGACACAGGGACAAAATTGACAGTTTTGGGTCAAAGTGAGGTCTACATGTGGCCCACTTTGTACCGTAAAATATATCAAAGATAAAGTTCTCCAAATTTATCAAACTTAGTGTCTACTAGTCCAGAATGATGATACAAACCCAACGGAACGTCCAGAACTGGATTCCGATGAGCCGATCACAAAATCGTCTGTTATATGGAACCATGGGGCCCACAAAATGATGTTTCGTCAATGTTCTCATAATCGAACCAAACCTAGATCACAGGACCAGCGTAAGACTGCGAATCCGATGGCGCAAGTTTTGTTGCGAAACGATAAGCACACACAAAATTAGGACGAGTGTCAGAATAGGCTGATTCTGTACTTTTCGACGGATACGTGTTGATTCTGGTGTGCACACACATCCAAATCAAGTTCCACAAAATCTCACACGTCCGCGTTAACAATACGCGCCTTTCGGTGCAACTCGCACATGACAAAGTCGCCTCGTTTGGTGGGACGCACCCCGTATCGCAAGAAATTAGGAATTTTAGATACAAGTTTTTGGTCGTTTTGGAATAAGAATAATTTTACCATTAAAGCAAACTAATAAAAACTAAAGGAACAGTAAAAAATCTTAGTTATATTGTGAAGAATTCCCTTCAATTATATTTTGAAAATAATTAATGAGTTGGTGACAAATTGAACATAATGATGGGTACTTGGACGGAAATTCCGAATTGTTTTCTAACAGTTTTTCGGCCAACTTTCGATCAATTTTTCGATCAAACCGGGGTGCCTAAATTCGTTCTACTTGAAAAAAATCCTAGAGGGTTAGGTTATGAACATACCAGAGAAGACGGTACATGAATCGGACGAGCGAGTAGGGCGAAGGTTGCGCACGAAGGAGGGGCCGCAGATGTGCTGTATGTGCACGCGCGGGGGGGGGGGGGGGGGGGCGCAGACGGCGGCGATCGACTGCTTTGGGCCAGACGGCTCGGCTCCAACGGTGGTGATGGTTAGGGCCGTGGCGTGGGATTAGGGTTAGGGTTTTAGTTTTGTTGTATATATATATATATATATATATATATATATATATATATATAGGAGAGAAGAGGGATCGGTTTTGTTGTGTACGCAGGGGGTATTGGGTTTAATAGTGGGTTTTAGTTGTAGTTTTATTTTTAGTTAATGGGTAGGGTAGGTTATTAGGTTTGGGTAGGATTTAGGTTTTAGGGTTTTAATTCTTTTATTTCTTTATATATATTATATATATATATATATATATATATATATATATACATATATGGATATTTTAAAAATAGTTTTGGACCTCAATAAATTCTAGAATAATTATATAATACATTATTAATTGTAGTACACCCAAAAATATATTTTGTGCAATATTAATAATTATTTAGTTACACATAATTATAAATTAATTATATTATATATTATAACTAGCTAAAAAAAATTCCCTAAATCACAAAAATTGAGAATAAAAAATATTAAATTTTAAAAAAATCAGGGTGCTTACAAATCTCACGATCTGCCTCATGTATAAGTTAGCCAAAGCTTCTATAGACTGGCCAACTCGAAAAGGCAAGAAATGAGCTGACTTGGCAAGTTGATCTACTATCACCCAGACATCATCTCGCCCACTTGGACTCTTCAGAAAAACTGTGATAAAGTCCATAGTAATGTGCTCCCACTTTCATTCAGGAATCGAAAGTGGTTGCAATAATCCCGCTATCCTCTGGTATTCAATCTTGACCTGATGACACACTAAATATTTGGCCATAAAGTGAGTTATCTCCATTTTCATCCCATGCCACCAGAAGTGCTGTTGTAAGTCGCGGTATATCTTGGCACCTCCAGGATGAATAGAATATATCGAACTATGAGCCTCTGTCATAATCTCCTATCGAAGCTCTCAATTGGGATCATATAGACGATCACCACATCGTAATATTTTATCATCATGAATGCACAATTTTTTCTACTCTCCAGTCTCGGTCCTCTCTCTCAACCTCCTTAATCTAGCATTCGTAGGCAAAGCTACCCTGATCCTCTCTACTATCGATGACTGCACTTGCAAGTTGGCTAGTGTCCCGTCTGATCCGGGTAATACAACCTCTATGCCAAGCTCTTGCAAGTCCTCCAGTAACTCCATTTGTGTCATCAAGAATAGCACCGTAGGCTTTCGTCTTAACGCATCTGCTGCCACGTTAGCCTTGCCTAGGTGATAATACAGCTCTATCTCGAAGTCCTTTATCAACTTAAGCCACCGGTGTTGCCTCATATTCAGCTTCTTCAGCGTGAAGACATTCTTGAGTCTTTTGTGGTCATTATAGATCTTCACTCGTTCCCCATATAAGTAATGTCTCTATAGCTTCAAGGCAAAAATAACGGTTGCAAGATCCAAGTCATGAGTTGGATAATTCTTCTCATGTACTCTCAACTATCTAGATGCATACGCAATCATTTTGCCATGCTGTATCAATATGCATTCCAATCTTTTCCCTGATGCGTCGCTGTAGATCACATAGCCTCCTGATTCTAATGGAATAGTCAACACCGGTGCTGTGGCCAGACGCTTCTTTAACTCCTCACAAGCGGCTTGATACTCATCCGTCCATGTGAACTCTCGGTCCTTGTAAGTCAACCAAGTCATAGGAATTTTTATCTCCGAGAAGTTTAACACGAAACGTCGGTAATATCCCGCAAGTCTAAGAAAACTTCTCACCACCGATGTCGACTTAGGTACGGGATATGTCTTAACTGCCAAGATTTTCTCCGAATCTACAGAAATACCATCTCCAGTGACAATATGCCCAAGGAAAGAGAACTTATCCAAGAAGAAATCATATTTGCTGAGCTTCACATATAATCGCTCTTTCCTCACGGTCTCTTAGACAGTCCGCAGGTGCTTCTCATGCTCCTTGTGGATGTTTAAATAGACAAGGATGTTATCTATGAAGACAACATTAAACTGGTCCAAATACTGATAAAAACTAAATTTATCAAGTCCATAAAGATAGATGGAGCATTGGTCAATCCAAATGGCATGACCAAAAACTCGTAGTGTCTATATCTCGTCCTAAATGCGGTCTTCAAAATGTCCTGCTTTCGTACCTTTACTTGGTGATATCCCGATCTCAAATATATCTTCAAGAATACCTTGGCTCCACTAAGTTGATCAAAAAATTCATCAATGTATGGCAGCGGGTACTTATTCTTCACAGTCACAGCGTTCAAGAACCTGTAGTCAATGCACATGCGCACTGACCCATCCTTCTTGGGTACAAAGAATACTAGAGCTCCCAAGGATGATGTACTTGGTCAAATGAAGCCTTTCTCCTCTAACTCCTTCATCTACTTCTTCAGATCATCCATCTCCTTCTTTGCTAAACTGTAAACATATGATGATATAAGTGCTACTCCTAGTATCAACTCAATCAAAAACTCAGCATCTCTGTCCGTTGGTAGTCCTGGCAGATCCTCTAGAAAGACGTCCTAAATTTCTAAAATGATAGGATGATAAATGATATCGTCTAATGCCATCTGGACATCATCAAGAATCTCTGTAGATCTTCGTGCAAACTCAAGCTCCGGCTGGCTTGGTACCTTACAGAGAATGCTTCCTCCATAACAGTCGAAGAAAGCGTGATACTTGCATAGCCATTCCATCCCAAGTACAATATCAAAGTTCGGCATGGGAAAGACTAAGAGTCGAGCATTCATCACTCTGCTGTGAATCACTACAAGGCTAGATCTACAAATACGGCCAACAGGTATAACTCCTCCTGAGTTGCTGAGTCATCTGCAGTGATGGCGAGGGTAGCAACATGTCTCACGGGGGAGGGTATCATTGGAACAGATTCAAGGTAAATGCAAATCAAGCAGTCAAAGAAAGTACGAAATTAGAATTCAAAGAAGGTAATTTAATAAGTGGATGAGATCCTATACACTAATCCTATTTGCAGGCTTGCTCGGTACAGTAACATAACCGAGACAATATACTCTAAATCTGTATGGGCTACCACAAAAAGAAGTAACGCCCCAGTCCCAAAATACGTAGGACTAGGAATACGTAGCATGCCAGCCATATGTATATGGAAACACCAATATATGGAAACCATAATACATACGTATGCTGTAATATGAATATTAATTCACAAGTAGTAAATATACTGTCAACACAAGTCACAGGCATCTATATCTCCTCCACAACATAGTAAAGAAATATCAAAATAAATAAATGAAGAAGTCTCAGGTACGAAGTATCAAAAGTATAATAGTCGGGTGGAGACAAATCCACTGCCCATCGACTATATCAAAACTACAATGATAGAGGAGATCAGAACCCCAATATATAATAATGTCAGATAAAAGAAACTACAACTAAGATATCCATCAGCAATAAAGTAATCACTGGTACTCTGAAGGTAAAACCTCCTCAACAGTGAATGATGCGTCAGGCCTGGGTCCGTACTCCTGCGGATACTCCTCTATACCTGGAAAGATACCAGGTCCTCAGAGGGATGTAAAAAGATACATAGAAGCATGCTAATAAAGTATTAAAAATAAACATCCAAATGGTCGCCTAACTGTCTATGTGAATGCACTTTTGAGAACAACTTTCCAATACGTGAGCTATCTTGCTAAAAATAGGATTGGCGTGAATCTCTAAGAGAATCAGGGGCCTAAAAAAATGTAACATCTTTCGGACGTCAGAGGCCGCCTTTAAATAATATAAGGGTCATCTGACCATGCATCTCCGGCGGAGCATACGGGTTACAAAAGGGAAAGTGTAAAGTAGTCCAAACGCCTTACTTGTTATTTTCCCCACCCCATGATCTATTTGTGTCACATCCATGACACGATGATACCTCTAATAACTGCTAAGTCTTCTAGCATACAAATTTATTAGCAGTTATTCCCTATTGCACTTCCCATAAGTACAGGTGGCCAACCCATCACACAAGTCCGTGTCAGACATGAGACTCACACTTGTGTAACATATGTGTCACGACTAATGAAACATAAGATGCTTCAAAATCATGGGGTGGTCTCTTAACTTTAGGTCAATATGCATAATAAAAATAAAGACAAATGACGACGCAACCGTCATTGCACCCAAGTTATTCTCGGACGAACATTTTATATAGCAAAATAAATAATAGAAAATGAACATGCAACAAAGAAATATAACTAAACAGTACTATGCTAAGGTATACTTGCCTGGCAAGCAATCTGTGTAATGTAAGCGTCCAAACATCAAGCACAAGGGATCAAGAACCACTGCCTCCGAATGAAGATCTCCGGATGGTGAAATAAATATCAACAACATATCCAAAATTAGTATGATTGTCAAAAAACTCTATCATTTCGTCCAATTTCGATAAAGGGGCAAAACGATAATTTTAGGTCAAACTGGGGTTCACTTGTGGGCTATTTTATACCAAAATGCGTGCCAGGGGGTAAAGGTCTCTAAATGGGATAGATTATAGGTCAATTTTTTTTTAAACAATGATACAAACTCAACGGTGTATCTAATTTTGGATTCTGGTGAGCCGATCACAAATTCACCCTTCAAGTCAAACCGTGGGGCCCGCAAATAGGCGGCTCGGTCAACTATCCTGGAATCGCGTAAAACTTGGGTCACATGACCAGCGTGATACCACGAACCCAATGATGCAAGTTTTGTCGTATTCTGACGAGCGTATACAAAATAGGGTGGTTATTTGCCAAAGTCGCGATATGGGAACTTTTCATGGATACGGGTTGATTCCAACGAGCACACACGTCTGAATCAACTTTCGCGAAAGTCCGCATGTTAGGATATACCATACGCTCCTTATGGAACATTTAGTATATGAAGTGGTGGCCAATTTATTGGATCGCACTCCGTATCACAAGTTTTCAAGTTTGGAAAATAAGATTTTTGGTCGAGTTTGAGCAGGTTTAGTTCAGCGATTAAAGCAACTAAATAAAAACTAAAAGAACAGAATTATTCTAGTATATGTTGTCTTTAACTAGGAAAAAGAAAATCAGGTTTTGGTTCATTGGTTTGGGAGAAAATTGCCTTCCAATATGGGCTTTTGAGTCAATTTTTTGAGTGTCCTGGATTATAGTAAAAATAGGGTTTTCGGAAAGTTTCGGATGAATTTTAAACAAAAATAAGGTAGTTCGAATAAAACTACTTGAAGGCATTATAAGGTGTCATGTTGTGATTGAATCTAAATAACTGGACCTAAATTCAGTGGTGTATACAAGAAGAAATTCATCGAGGAAAAAGTTTACCTGGGTTCGCTGTTCTAGCGTGCGCGTGCGTACGTACGGGTAAGTGGCGGCGACGGTGGGGTAGCTCTACGGTGGCGGTGCAGGGGTCAGGTAGGGTCGCAAGGGAAAGAGAAATTAGGGTTAGGGTTAGGGTGTGATATATATATATATATATATATATATATATATATATATATATATATATATATATATAGGAAGAGAGGGGTTATATGGTCGGGTTTCATCCGCGGGGTAAAGGCCGGGTTGGGAATGGTTTTGCTTTTGCTGTTGTTGCCTATTCGGTTGTTGTATGCTAAGGTGGATGGTTTGTTAGTTGCTTGGATGGCTTTTTTTGTTATTTTCTTTAGTGATCTTATATATATATATATATATATATATATATATATATATATATATATATACATACTGTTATTTTCCTTATTGTCATTATTATTATTATTAATATTACAAAATAAATTCTTATGATTACTATCATTACTATTTTTATTATTACCATTATTTCTAAGTTTTTTATTTTATTTATTATTATTACTAAATATTGGTACGTCGTCGATATACGTGCTATTATTCCTATAATATTATTACTAAAAGTAAAAAATCCTAGAAAATTAGGGGAGGTTACATTACTGTTGTTTTATTTTTATTTTTTCTCTTTATTTATATACTTATATATATAAAATACATATTCATAGAATTCTTAAAAAAGGTTTATGAACAAATAAATTCTAAAAAAGTTCGGAATACTTTATAAAATAAATTTGCACTCAAAATACAGTTTTGGGAAATAATTATGATTACTAAATAACTAATCCACTAATATGACTATAATAAATAACTAAATATTAATAAAATTGGAACAGAGGGATTACAGTGTGCCACCTCAGAGTTTTTTCCAAATGGACACAAAACTCAATGTAACTTTCTCCATAGGCCTCCTATGGACCTAGTTCTTCTTCCTATGGTTAGTCCTAAGCCAAGGAAGGGTTCCTATGGGTATATTATACCATTCTAGAATTGAAATGACAAGAAAATAAGATTTTACCTATTGGGAGATAGTTTTCCATTGTAGCTCCTTTAAGTGGACATAAGAGTGAGAAATAAACACCAACTCCTAACAAAACTTCTTTTCTACTAGCATCTTGCAATTTTCAAGCTTCTAGCTCTACTTGGTGATAATAATGAGAGAGATTGAGATTGGTTTGGAGGAATTTTGTAAACTTTCTCGAGCAAATTTAGGTCTACCTGGCTTAGATAGAGAGATTAGGGTTAGTTGTGAGCCAATTAGAATTAGAACATAGTGTTTTAGATTATTGTACAATATTTGTATCACTTGGTGCACCTTACCGTTGCTTTGATATTTGGAGCGCTACACTAGCATTTGCCTTCAAACTAATTTCACACACTTTTTTTAGACGTGCCAGCCTTCCATTCTGATATTTGTGTAACTCATAAATACCCTCGCTTGTGCTTTATTTTAGTCACATAATATTCGTTACAAACATTTATTTTTTAAATCCAAATAAATCCAACTTTGCATCTTTTTTTTGTTCCAATCAAAATTGGAGACACAACCTTGACCCGTTTTATGCAACCCAATTTATGAAATAATTTATTCTGAGTCTACTACGTTTTTGACACTTGTGTTCCACCCAATTTTAATCCTATGTACTTCCAATTAATAAAAAAATATTATTTACACTAATTTTAATTAAATTTGTGTAAGGATCCAACCTAACCCAAAACTAGACCCAACACCAACCCAAACCCCTACTCACACCCTCAAGGTTCATACTAAACACCACAACCCTTTTAACCCACTACATCACACCAAACATGATATTTTTTTCTCATCCAATCCCAAACCCCATTCTTTGTGCAATTTCCTAATTGTTAGGGACTTTTGTGCAAAAAGGTAATGAGGTGTCCACTTCCAATTAGAACCAAACCATGAAGAAACTCCTCCTTTATTGTTGACCGGTCTCCCTCTAATTTGGGTGTACTACATACAACTTTTTCCCCCATCATCATCCTAGCCCTCCATTCCTTCATGTAGAACCTTCCCCATCCCTAGAAATGTATGTAGCCGGCCCTAATCCCAATGCATTCTCCTTCTCTCTCTCTTCTACATAAACACCACCTCTTTTCTTTCTCCAAAAACCCACAGCCAACACACCCTCACCCGAAACCCTAAAATATCTACTCTTCTCCGACTTCCCACAACAGCCCCTCCTACTCCGAGCCGCTGCCATAGCACCACCACCGCCTCCTCCGACCCTCCTCCGACCTGCCTCCCTCAACCTCGACCAACCCGCCACCACCAGCAGCCGCCTCCACCTCAGCAACCATCACAGCAGCCATTCCCAACCCGACTTCTTCTTCCCCGACCTCTCATTCTTCCCCGACTCCTCCGACCTTCCTTCTCCGGTCAGTCGCCCATCTCCACTACCACAGCGGCCAACACTTCCATCACCATCGTCACCACCTCACCATCATCATCATCCCGAACTCCACCGTCACTACCTTACCATCATCACCACTCTATCACTATCACCATCACCATCATCCCCATCGACCCCCGCCTCCTCCCACCGTCACCACCTCACCATCAGCCACCCCGCCACCACCATAGCCACCACCTTAACCGCCGCAACAGCAGCCACCCCCTCCATTTCTTCTTCCCCGACTTCTCCTTCTTGCTTCCCGGCCATGACCATCTCCCTTCACCTTCTTATCATCCCAGCACCACCACCGCCTCCTCCGACCTGCCTCCCTCAACCTCGACCAACCCGCCACCATCAGCAGCCGCCTCTGCCTTAGCAACCACCACAACAACCATTCCCAACCCGACTTCTTCTTCCCCGACCTCTCATTCTTCTCCGATACCTTTGACGTTCCTTCTCCGTCCAGTCGCCCATCTCCACCACTACAGCGGCTAACACTTCCATCACCATCGTCACCACCTCACCGTCATCATCATCCTAAACTCCCGTCACTACCTCACCATCATTACCACTCTATAACCATCACCATCATCCCCCTCAACCCCCGCCTCCTCTGACCGTCACCACCTTACCATCAGTCACCCCGCCACCACCGTAGCCACCACCTTAACCGCCGCCACAGCAGCCACCCCCTCCACTTCTTTTTTCCCGACTTCTCATTCTTGCTTCCCGGCCGTCACCATATCCTTTCACCTTCTTATCATCCCAGCACCACCACCGCCTCCTCCGACCCTCCTCCGACCTGCCTCCTTCAACCTCGACCAAACGGCCACCACCAGCAGTCGCCTCCGCCTTAGCAACCACCACAGCAGCCAATCCCAACCCGACTTCTTCTTCCCCGACCTCTCCTTCTTCCCCGACTCCTCCGACCTTCCTTCTCCGACCACAGCGGCCAACACTTCTATCACCATCGTCACCACCTCACCATCATCATCATCCCGAACTCTACTGTCACCACCTCACCATCATCACCACTCCATCACTGTCATGCCCCAGTCCCAAGATATCAAGGGACTAGACACGTAGCAATGGCCAGCAACACACTCTGATGGACAACCCAATTTAATGGATCAATCATGGTGTACTTAAGCTGTAAAATAAGGTCTACTAGAACATGTCATAACTAATCTCATCCACAAAAGATAATAAGATCAACAGCAAAAAGATATATAAATCAACATCCAGTCTCAACAAAGTATTTCGGGGAACAACCCGATAATAGTCTAAAACACTGGTTCAACAGACCAGAACAAAAGAGTCCGAATAAAGTAACTGTTGAGTACAAAATAACATATACTCAGAAAAAGTCTTCAGCCATCATCTCTTCCTCTGGGATTGGTTTAGCTCCAGTATCAGGTTCTGCTACAGCTTCTGCTCTTGTCCCGTAAACATCAGTATAATGCTCTTCTGCTAAACCTGGGGACATCATCCAAAATCCAGGTCCTCAGGGGACATAGCAAGGTACAAATAATACAAGCCAAAATAAATGCAGTAAAATAGTAAATGAAACAAGTAGGGTCACTACATAACCATCTATGTGAAATGCAAGTGAGAGCATCACTAGTACTCAGGCTGAGATCGCTACAAGCTCTGTATCGGAGAGCCGGTAGCAGTAATAACAAGTAATAGGTCTAGCTCTGCTCGAGAGTCTACAATCTCACAATAGTAGTAGATATATATAGAACAGCCTGTAGCCTGTGTGTCTCTCCCCACCCAATGTAACCATACGTCTCATGTCCATAACGTCTCATATCCATGTCACGTGAGATCATAGCTAATACAACAAGTCATATAATCTCTAAGAATATAATGTCTATGTCAATCCTGTATCTTACACAGAATCACCATAAATATCTCAGAAAGATTTTTTCATATGTATGGTGTCAAGTGTCCTGGGTTATAATGTACTTGATAAAACAAGTACGAGAATGTAAAGGGTCACGAATGTCCATCTCTAGATGATGTACACAACTCCGCGTACGGGGTTGGCACCCGACTATTAATCGGACGCTAAGTAAGTCACACGATCTTAGGTTTAAGCATGTACAACAATTATAATTAAGTCCAAGTAATATGTAACAAAAACTATAAGTTGGCAAGGTACACTTGCCTGGGGTTGGAATACCAGTAGCTGTCCCTGTATCAGTGGGTCTTGTAGGTACTCCTCTAAAAGATGAAATGAACATTACCAACAGTCTCAGAAAATATAAAATAGCTAGAAACGCCTGTACTTAAGTCAAATTTAGACACAAGGGCAAAAATAACATTTCCTGGTCAAAGCGGAGTCCACATGTGGGCTGCTTTGCACCGCAAAATGGGTCAGGGTCAAAGGTCTCCAAATTCGTCCAACTTAGTGTCAACAAGTCAGGAATGATGATACGAACCCAACAGAACTTCCAGAATTGGATTCTGATGAGCCGATCTCAAAATCGCCATCAAGTGGAGCCGTGGGGCCCACGATACGCGATTTTGTCAACGTTCTCAGAATGGAACCAAATTTGGGTCACCGGACCATCGTATTGCTACGAGTCCGATGGCACAAGTTTTTTTTCGCTCAGACGTGTATACATCAAGTTATAGTGAGATCCAGAACGGACGGGTACGGGACGTTGTCGGCGGATACGCGTTAATTTCGGTGTGCACGCACATCCAAATTAACTTCTGTAAAATCTCGCACATCCGTATCAATGGCGCGCACATATCGGTGAAGACCGCATGCGATCAAGTTGTCCTATTTGGCGGGGCATACTCAGTTCCGGGGTAAAACAGGGCATTGATTTTCCTGTTTTTGGATCGCGGTTCATGATCGCCACTGGACGCGATACACCGAGCGGGTTGTACGGGCATCGAGAGGGTTACACAGTCTACGCGACACAACTGACGGTATAGAAATCGGGGCAGCGAGGAGAGAGATCGGGTTACCTGAACAGGGCTCCGTAAAACCGAGTTGCGCGTGTCCGCGTGTTGATTTGACACTATTTTCGTGTCCTAGATGTGTCCGGGTTCTGTGTCCAGAGACTCGTTGGGCTCGGGCGGCTGGCCGAGGTACTGGTCAGAGTCGGCCGGCTCAGTGCGGCAGCGGCGAGGTCAGGCGGCTCAGGTGGCCGGAGGAAGGATGCCCGGTTGCGGGGTGTGCTCGAGGCGTCGGTCGGGAAGGTTCTGGAGGAGCTGGAGGTGGGTAGGCGGCTGGGCGGAGGGCTGGAGCTGGCCGGAGTCAGGCTTTGCGGGGCTGGGCGGAGGGCTGTGGGGTCTGGTCGAGGCCGGCGAGGGGCTGAGGAGGGCGGCCTGGCGGCGGGTGGTCGAGGGGGATCAAGGGGCGGCCGGTTGTGGGTCTGAGGGGGTTTAAATAGGGTAGCGGGAGGAGGTCAGCCGCCGGGGGTTGATGAACAGGAAGGGGAGGCGGCCGGCGTTGGTGGGAGTTGAAGGGGAATGGTCGCCGACGGCGGAAACGGCCGCCGGAAGGAGAGGGGTCGGGAAGATGAAGAAATTTGGGGGTTAGGTTTTAGGCGGGTCGGGTCGGGTCTAAGCGGGTCGGGTCAAACCCGGATCCGACCCGCTAAGGTTTGGGCCGGTTTACTGGACCGGGTCCGGTTTGGGTCAGTTTAGTTTGGTTTAATTTGGTTCAAGTGAACCGGGTTCAGGTTTAATTTGGTTTAATTAAACAATAGTTTTTAGGGCTTTAAAAATACTTCTGGGGTCCAATAAATTCCTGCAAAATTACCCTATGTCTAAATTTTCATTTTACACTAAAAAATATTATTTTCATAATATTTTAATATTAATTAACATCTTTTAAAAATCATTTAAAATCAGAATACCTTAGTTAACTTTTGTTAAAAAATTACAGAAAAATTCTAAATAAATTCTAAAAATTAAGTTTTTAAATTCTAAAAATTCAGGTGATTACAATCACCATCACCATCATCTCCCTCGACCCCCGCCTCCTCCGACCGTCACCACCTCACCATCAGTCACCCCACCACCACCGTAGCCACAACCTTAACCGCCGCCACAGCAGCCACCCCATCCACTTCTTCTTCCCCGACTTCTCCTTCTTGCTTCCCAGCCATCACCATCTCCCTTCACCTTCTCATCATCCCAGCACCACCACCACCTCCTACGACCCTCCTCCGACTGGTCTCTCTCAACCTCGACCAACCCACCACCACCACCAGCCGCCTCTGCCTCAACAACCACCACAGCAGCCATTCCCAACCCGACTTCTTCTTCCCGAATCTCTCCTTCTTCCCTGACTCCTCCGACCTTCCTTCTCCAGCCAGAAGCCCATCTCTACCACCACAGCGGCGAACACTTCCATCACCATTGTCACCACCTCACTATCACCATCTTCCCGAACTCTATCGTCACCACCTCACCATCATCACCACTCTATCACCATCACCATCACCATCACCATCATCCCACTTGACCTCCGCCTCCTCCGACCGTCACCACCTCACTATCAGTCACCCTGCTACCACCGTAGCTACTACCTTAATCGCTGCCACAACAGCCACCCCTTCTACTACTTCTTCTTCCTCAACTTCTCCTTCTTGCTTCCCGGCCATCACCATCTCCCTTAGCGAAGATTTTGTCAGGATAAGGAGTTTCCTAGGACTTGCCGAATATTATCGGAGGTTCATAAAGAACTTAGCGAGGATTGCAGAGCCACTAACCCGCTTGACCCGCAAGGAGCAGTAGTTCATTTGGACAGAGGAGTGTTAGACGACGTTCGATGAGCTGAAGAAGCGTCTGACTACGGCACCTATTTTGACTACACCTTCTGGACCCGGAGGATTTGTGATCTATAGTGATGCGTCTGGGAAAGGATTAAGATATTTCTTGATGCAGCATGGAAAAGTTGTGGCCTATGCCTTTATGCAGCTGAGGACCCATGAGAATAACTATCCCACTTACGACTTGGAACTTGCCGAAGTTATCTTTGCCCTGAAGCTTTGGAGTCACTACCTATACGGAGAGCAGATAGAGATATTCACAGATCACAAAAGCCTGAAGTACGTCTATACTCGGAAGGACCTGAACCAGAGACCAAGACGTTGGCTCAAGGTGATGACAGACTTTGAGATTGAGCTACAGTACCATCCAAAAAAGGCTAATGTAGTAGCTGACGCATTAAGCAGGAGGCCCTTGACATTTTTTTTGACTACCCAACAACATCTATTGAGAGATCTAGAGCACTTGGGTATAGAGGTCATTAATCCCAGAGCAGACGGCCAGTTATCGAGTTTCCAGGTGCAATCGACATTGGTTGAGAGGATCAAGGCTGCCTTGCCAATATATGCAAGATTCCAGAGGCTTTGACAGAGGACAGAGGCCGGGATACAGACATAATTGCGCATACATGAGGACGGGACTTTAAGATATGGAGATCATCTTTATGTTTTGAATGGAGAACATCGTCAGGAGATGATATCATAGGCGCACAATTCAGCATACTCTATTCATCTAGGAGGCACGAAGATGTACAGAGACTTGAGGCAGTACTATTGGTGGCATTGAATGAAGAGGGAGATAGCCCGCTTTATGGAGAAGTACCTGGTGTGTCAGCAGGTTAAGGCTGAGCATCAGAGGTCTACAGGTTTACTTCAGCCGCTCCCGATACCTAAGTGGAAATAGGAGCACATCACTATGGACTTTGTTACGGGCTTTCCGAGGGGTCCTAGTGGTCGCAATGTGGTATTGGTGATTGTGGATCGACTTACTAAGTCCGCTCACTTTTTATCCTTCAGAGTTTGGCAGTCTACAGAGGTCTTAGCAGATATATATATGAGGGAGATCGTGCGACTGCATGGGGTGCCAGTCAGTATAGTGCCTGGCAGGGATACGAGGTTCATATCTTACTTTTGGTAGGGTATGCAAGAGTCTTGGTACCCGCCTGAAGTTCAGTACATCGTATCATCCACAGACGGATAGCCAATCCAAGCACACTATTCAAACACTGGAGGACATGTTGAGGGCGTGCATACTTGATTTCAGTGGATCATGGGAGGACCATTTATATTTGGTTAATTTTTTTTAACAATAACTATCAAGTGAGCATCCAGATGGCTCCCTATGAAGCGTTGCATGGCAGGAAGTATTATTTCCCAGTGTGCTGGAGTGATGTGGGCGAGAGACAGATACTTGGATCAAAGTTGATTGTTCATACAGTGGAGAAGGTAAAGAAGATCAAAGGGCACCTGTGAGCAGCACGGGACAGACAGAAGCAATGGGAAAATGCGCATCGACGACCCCTAGAGTTTTTGGTTGGAGATCATGTGTTTCTAAAAATCTCGCCTACCCGAGGGACCATCAGGTTTGGAGGCAGAGGCAAGCTGAGTCCGAGGTACATCGGACCATTCGATGTGTTGGAGCGCATCAGAGAGATTGCTTACAGATTAGCATTACCACAGATATTAGAAGGAGTTCATGACGTCTTCCATGTATCTCAGTTAAGGAGGTACATGCCAGATCCGAGTCATGTGCTTGACCACTTGGAGATCACTGTCGGACAGAGTTTGTCATATCAGTAGGAGCTTGTAGAGATTCTGGACAGAAGCGAGAAGGTGTTGTGAGGTTAGACTATCCCTCTAGTTCGTGTCGCATAGGGGCATCATGCACCAGGCGAGTCGACCTGGGAATGAGAGAATGATATTCGACAGCGTTTTCCCTATCTCTTCGAAGGCTTAGGTATGTAGTAGCTTTTAATTTCAATCAATAGATTTTAGCATATGTATGTTTTAATTTTGAGGACGAAATGCTCTAAGGAGGGTAGATTGTAAACCCCCTCGACCAAATTTAGGTCTACCTGGCTTAGATAGAGAGACTAGGGTTATTTGGGAGCTAATTAGAATTAGAACATAGTATTTTAGATTATTGTGCAATATTTGTATCACTTGGTGCACCATACCGTTGCTTTGATATTTGGAGCGCTACACTAGCATTTGCCTTCAAACTAATTTCACAGACTTTTCCTAGACGTGCCAGCCTTTCATTCTGACCTTTGTGTAACTCATAGATACCATCTCTTGTGCTTCATTTTAGTCGCACAATATTCATTACAAAAGTTTATTTTTTAAATCTAAATAAATCTAAATTTGTATCTTTGTCCGTTCCAATCAAAATTGGAGACACAATCTCGACCCATTTTGTGCAACCCAATTTATGATAATAATCTATTCCGAGTCTAATATGTCCATGACACTTGTGTCCCACCCAATTTTAATCCTATGTACTTCCAATTAATTAAAGAATATCTTTTACACTAATTTTAATTAAATTGGTGTAAGGACCCAACCTAACCCAAAACTAGACCCAACACCAACCCAAAACCCCACTCACACCCTCAAGGTTCTTACTAAACACCACACACCCTTTTAACCCACTATAACACACCAAACATGGTATTTTCCTCATCCAATCCCAAACCCCAATGTTTGTGCAATTTTCCAATTGTTAGGAACTTTTGTGCAAAAAGGCAATTAGGTGTCCACTTCCCATTGTAGACAAGCCATGAAGAAACCCTTCCTTCATTGTTGACCAGTCCACCTTATTTTTCCCTCTAATTTAGGTGTACTACATACAACTTTTCCTTCCTACATCATCCACACCCTCCATTCAAAACTAAAGCAATACTAGCCCTCAATTCCTTCATGTAGAACCTTCCCCATCCCTAGAAATGCTTGTAGCCGGCCCTAATCCTAAAGCATCCTTCTTCTCTCTCTCTCTCTCTCTCTCTCTCTCTCTCTCTCTCTCTCTGCTACAAAAATACCACCTCCTTCCTCTCTCCAAAAATCCACAGCCAACAAACCCTCACCCGAAACCCTAAAATATCTACTCTTCTCCTTCTCCTTCTCCGACTTCCCACAGTAGCTCCTCCTCCTCCGAGCCGTCGCCACAGTGCCACAACCGCCTCCTCCGACCCTCCTCTGACCTGCCTCCCTCAACCTCGACCAACCCACCACCACCACCAGCCGCCTCCGCCTCAGCAACCACCACAGCAACCATTCCTAACCCGACTTCTTCTTCCCCGACCTCTCCTTCTTCCCCGACTCCTTCGACCTTCCTTCTCCGTCCAGTCGCTCATCTCTACCACCACAGCGGCTAACACTTCCATCACTATCGCCACCACCTCACCATCATCATCATCCCGAACTCCACCGTCACCACCTCGCCATTATCACCACTCCATCACCATCACCATCATCTCCCTCGACCCCTGCCTCCTCCGACCGTCACCACCTCACCATCAGTCACCCCGCCACCATCGTAGCCACCACCTTAACCGCCGCCATAACAGCCACCCCCTCCAATTCTTCTTCCCCGAATTCTCCTTTTTGCTTCCCGGCCATCACCATCTCCCTATACCTTCTCATCAGCCCAGCACCACCACTGCCTCCTTCGACCCTACTCTGACCTGCCTCCCTCAACCTGGACCAACCCGCCACCACCAACAGTCGCCTCTACCTCAACAACCACCACAACATCCATTCCCAACCCGACTTCTTCTTCCCCGACCTCTCCTTCTTTCCCGACTCCTCCGACCTTCCTTCTTCGGCCCGTCGCCCATCTCCACCACCACAACGGCCAACACTTCTATCACCATCATCACCACCTCACCATCATCATCATCCCAAACTCCACCGTCACTACCTCACTATCATCACCACTCCATCACCATCACCATCACCATCACCATCACCATCACCATCACCATCATCCCCATCGACCCCCGCCTCCTTCGACCGTCGACACCTCACCATCAGTCACCCCGCCACCACCGTAGCCATCACCTTAACCGCCGCCACAACAGCTACCCCCTCCACTTCTTCTTCCCCAACTTTTCCTTCTTGCTTCCTGGCCATCACCATCTCCCTTTACCTTCTCATCATCCCACCATCATCACCGCCTCCAACCTCTACGACCACCGCCACCAGCAGCTTACCTTACCTCGACCACCATCGCCATCACTACAACCACCCTAGCCACAGCCACCACCAGTAACCCGCCACCCTACCGCTGCCACTGAGAGCTGCTGCTGCCAGTATTGCTGCTGCTACTGTGTTGGCCGGAGCACCATACCCCACCGTCGGAGGCAGGCCATCCACGGGCAGCGAGCGAGAGTCACCCCCAGTCACGCCCCAGTCCCAAAATATATAGAACTAGGTCACGTGGCAATAGCCAGCTGTCACTTCTCCATGAATATCCTAATTTAATGGATCCCCGAAGAGTGCTACACTGTCCTAAATACTAACATGTCCCATATAAATCAACAACAGGTAATCTAATCTCATCCATAAAAGTAAACAACAAGAATGTACCAATAAATAACTGCTAGAAGATAAACGCCAGTCTCAAATATCATAGTACAACCAAGAATGACTGGTGGGGACAAACCCACTGCTATGACAAAATATGATACTGAAATGATAAATAAAAGATAATGACTAGAGCATCGGCTGACTAGATAATGACACACCCAATCCTAGGCAGAAGACCTACCAAGTGATCACAGAAACTTTAACGGTAGTACCTCTAGCTCCTCTGCGATAGCGAACCTCGTCTCCTATCCTAGGCCGTATACTGTGGGGTAATATGCCTCGTCCAAATCTAGAAAGGTACCAGGTCCTCAGAGGGACGTAACAAGATACATAGAAAGATGTCATATATGGATACTGAATAAAATAAATGCAATAAAGGGTGTGCTAACCATCTAAGTGAAATGCAATGTGAGGACAACATTGGTACGCATGGGTAGGCATAGGCATATAATGTCCAACACTCCAAGGAGAGTGGCATCTGCATAATATAACGTCCATATCGCTCCGAAGAACGTGGCATCTGAATAGTATATCGTCCATATCGCTCCGAAGAACGTGGCATCTGAATAGTGGGAGTTATTGAATCTGTGGCTCCTTCGGATACTACGGATTCCAATGGGTGTATTCCATACGCCTACTAGTTGCCCTCCCCGCCCAATATAGATATACAAGCCGAATACTCGATGTGCATACCACGTATATATGCCAAGTCTCTACAAATCATAAAATCCTGAATTACGTACTAACCATGATGCATGTCATACGCACCGATAGCTAGTCGAGTACGCGGACCCGTATCCCAATATGAATGTCACTGTGAAACATGAAAATGTGTCAGGTCTCGGAGAATCTCAAAGTATTCTCCCACTGGGGTGAGTCTGCTAGGGACTAGGTCAAGTATACTAAATTATCGACGTATCCGTCGACTGCACCCGAGTCAATCTCAGACTCACACAGTCATATGAAATACAGCAACAAGAATCATACAACATATGCATCATTTAAATCAACAGTAAATATGGTAAGGTATCTTGCCTGAGTCCTCAAGTTGTGAATGCCAGAAGCCTGCTCCTGCGATATCTCCCGTCTGATCCAATGGTCCTAGAACACACAATATAATATAAAAATCTAACATCAGACACTAAGACAATAAGCAGACTCTACGTTGCTCTTAGGAATTGTCACAAGTTCACGACTGATCGAGGACGGCTTCACGGGTGCACGTAGCTAGGATGTACGCGTGTTCTATCCTTGTCAGCGTGTGTCTTGAGACAATAATTATTAAAGTTAAGGGTGTTACCACTAATTTGATTTATACGAATACATGTCTTTGGTTCCCATGCCCAAAAGTACTCGGTTCGTGTTAAGGCTTTTAGGTAAATTTCTAACCTTGGTGACAAGTCTCATAATTTATATGGTTGCTAGTTATTAAACAATTTCTACCTCTTGTTAATCATCATACTAGCATGCATATAATTAGGGTTGATTTAGTTTATTATTATCTAATTTAATTATCAGCACACATACATATCTGTATTATTTTATTCTAACTGGTTTGTGTCGACACTGGATACGTCGACACGACGACTACAATAACTAGTCTTACAACGATACTATGCGAGAATGAGTGGGGAATCGAGTACCTGGCTGTTGGGATGAGGTCTTGCTCATCCTGGTCGTCTTCCTCGCGGGCAGAGCTCCGGCGTCGACCGTGGGTTGGCCGGCAGTGGCAGCAGCGGCCTGCAGCAGATGCGGCAGCGGCAGCAGCGGCTTGGTGGCGTCGGGCGGGCTGAAGGCGGTACGGGATAACTGACAGTTCGTGGGGTTAGACCGGGGTAGACCTGAGGGTGGTGGTCGGTAGAGTTTGTGAAGTCGGAGGCGGTGGGTGTCCGGTTGGGAAGGAGATGGTTTGGCTAGGATGCGTGGGGTGATGGTGCGGTGTCCCATGGTTGCAGGCAGACGGGGTGCTGCTGGCGGTGGATGGTGGTCCAGCAGTAGGGGTCTGATGGCGGTGGGGTGGTCCGTTGGTGGATGCGGTGTCGGGCAGTCGGGGGGGGTAACTCGGGTGTAGGGGAACGGCTAGGGTTTGGGTATTTGATGAATAGTAAATTTTAGGGTTTAATGTTAGGGAGTATGTATATTTATAAGGGGGGTTTGATGGGCTGGCCTCGGAAATTGGGTCTGTCTGGACTCATTGGGGAGGGGCTGATCCAATGGAAAAGGTGCACGTGGCTTGGTTGGGTTTGCTTGAGGTAAAATTGCTCTTAATTTAAATTTTATTAAAAGTAAGGCGCATGGTGTTCTTTAATGTATTGAAAACACATGGAACTAGATTTGGGTGGGACACATGCGTAGCAGGCTCGGAATAGGTCAATGCCCACATTTGGGTTACACGAAGTTGGGTAGTGGTTGAGTCTTAATTTAAATAAATCCTATATTTGTCGAGGGGGTTTACAATCTACCCTCCTTAGAGATTTCTTCCTCGAAATTAAAACATACGCATGGCAAGAATTTGACTGAATTTAAAATGCTAAAACATACCTAGTCCTTCGAAGAGATGAGGGTAGCGATGTCGAATATCCTCCTCGCATTCCCAGGTTGACTCGCCTTGTGCATGATGTCTCCATGCGATGCAAACTAGAGGAATAGTCTGACCTCGCAGTACCTTCTCGCTCCTGTCTAGAATCTCAACAGACTCCTCTTGGTATGATAAACTTGGGTCGACTATGATTTCTGAATGGTCTAGTACGTGACTCGGATTTGCTATGTACCTTCTCAGCTGAGATACATGGAAGACGTCATGGACTCCTTCCAAAGTCTGCGGTAAGGCTAACCTGTAAGAAACCTCTCCGACGCGTTCTAACACGTCGAATGGTCCGATGTACCTCGGACATAGCTTTCCTCTGCCTCCGAATCTGATAGTCCCTCGAGTAGGCGAGATCTTTAGAAATACGTGATCTCCAACCTGGAATTCTAAGGGTCGTCGATGCGCATTCGCCCAATGCTTATGTTTGTCCTATGCTGCTCGTAGGTGTCCTTGGATCTTCTTCACCTTTTCTACTGTACGAACAACCAACTCTGGTCCGAGAATCTGTCTCTCACTTATATCACTCCAACATACTAGAGAACGGCTTTTCCTTCCATACAACACTTCAAAGGGAGCCATCTGGATGCTCGCTTGATAGCTGTTGTTGTAGGAAAACTCGACCAAATACAAATGGTCCTCCCATGATGTCCTCCCATGATCTTCCGTAGTCAAGCATGCACCCTCTTAACATGTCTTCCAATGTCTAAATGGTGCGCTTCGACTGGCCATCTATTTATGGGTGATACGCTGTGCTGAACTTCAGGCGAGTACCAAGACTCTCTTACATACTCTGCCGAAAGTAAGATATGAACCTCGTATCCCTGTCAGACACGATACTAACTGGAACTCCGTGCAGTCGCACAATCTCTCTCATGTACATGTCTGCTAAGACCTCCGTCGATTGCCCAACTCTGAAGGGTAAGAAGTGTGCGAACTTGATGAGTCTATCCACGATTACCCATACTGCATTTCGACCACTAGGACTCCTCGGAAAACTCGTAACAAAGTCTATAGTGATATGCTCCCATTTTCACTCCGGTATAGGGAACGGTTGAAGCAATCCTGCAGATCTCTAATGCACAGCCTTGACTTGCTAAGACACCAGGCACTTGGCCACAAAGCGTGCTATCTCTCTCTTTATTCCATGCCACCAGTAGTACTACCTCAAGTCTCTGTACATCTTCGTACCTCCTGGATGAATAGAGTAGGTCGAACTGTGTGCTTATGATATCAACTCCTGACGAAGTTCTCCATTTGGAACGTAGAGACGATCTCTGTATCTCAAAGTTTCGTCTTCATGTATACGCAGTCCTGTCTGTATCCCAGCCTCTGTCCTCTGTCTAAGCCTCTAGAATCTGGCATCTGTTGGCAAGGCAGCCTTGATCCTTTTCACTAATATCAAATGTAACTGAAAACTCGACAACTGTCCATCTACTCCGGGCATAACTACTTCTATACCCATCTGCTCTAGATCTCTCAATAGATGTTGTTTGGTAGTCAAGAAGAAGGCCGTGGGTCTTCTGCTCAACGCGTCAGCTACTACGCTGGCCTTTCCCGGATGGTACTGTAGCTCGATTTCAAAGTCTGTCATCACCTCGAGCCAACGTCTCTGTCTCTGGTTAAGGTCCTTCTGGGTATAGACGTACTTCAGGCTCTTATGATCAGTAAATATCTTCGCTCTTCTCCATATAAATAGTGTCTCCAAAGCTTTAAAGCAAAGATCATTGCTGCAAGCTCCAAGTCGTGGGTGGGATAGTTTTTCTCATGTGTCCTAAACTTCCTAGAGGCATAGGCCACAACCTTCCCATGCTGCATCAAGACACATCATAATCCTTTCCCGGATGCATCGCTATAGATCACGAATCCTCCAGGTCCATATGGTATGGTCAAGATAGGTGTTGTAGTCAAACGCTTCTTCAGCTCATCGAATGCTTTCTGACACTCCTCTATCCAAGTGAACTCCTACTCCTTACGGGTCAGGCGGGTCATCAGCTCTGCAATCTTCGCGAAGTTCTCCACGAACCTCCGGTAATATCCGGCAAGTCCTAAGAATCTTCTCACCTCCGAGACCTTGGTAGAGGTTGGCTATGTCTCTACTGATGAAATCTTTGCCAGATCTATAAAAATTCCATCTCCTGAGATGACGTATCCAAGAAAAGCGATACGATCTAAGAGAAACTCGCAACTTGCTCAGCATGGCATAGAGCCTCTCTCTCCTCATCATCTCTAGCACTAGTCTTAGATACTCTTTGTGCTCCTCTTGGCTCTTTGAATACACCAAGATGTCGTCGATGAAGACTACCACGAACTGGTCTAAGTATTGGTGGAATACTCTGTTCATCAAGTTCATAAAAATATCAGGTGCATTAGTCAGTCCAAAAGTCATCACTAAGAACTCGTAGTGACCATTACGAGTCCTGAATGCTGTCTTTTGGATGTCTTCTCTTCGTACCTTTACTTGATGATAACCTGATCTTAAGTCAATCTTTGTGAACACCACTGCTCCTGTCAGCTGGTCGAACAAATCGTCTATCCGCGGCAGGGGGTACTTGTTCTTGATGGTCAAAGCATTAAGGGCTTTGTAATCAATGCACATGCGTACTGTTCCATCCTTCTTAGGTACAAACATTATTGGTGCTCCCCAGGGTGATGCACTAGGATGGATAAATCCTTTGCTCTGCAACTCCTCTAATTATAGCTTTAGCTCATCTAATTCCTTTTTTGCCAATTGGTATACATTAGAAGATACCGGTGCTGCTCCGGGTACTAGTTCAATGGTGAACTCCACGTCTCTATCTGGCGGTAGGCCTGGCAGTTCTTCGGGGAAAATATCCTCGAATTCTATAACTATTGGCGGGGGTGCAATCTCCATAGCCATGTAAGTTCCAGCTGTCTGTCCTACTCCTTGTTCGACGATCCCTCGCATGTACTTGAACTCTGGATGATCAGGCGGTCTAAAAGTGACGCTACCCTTCCGGCAGTTCAGTACGGCGTTATACTGGCTTAACCAGTCCATGCTTAATACAACATCACAGTACGACATAGGCAATACCAAGAATCATGCTCTCATCTTTCTACCACATACGACTACTGAACACGTTCTGATAGTGCTGGTAACCGGCACGATACCTCCTCCGGTAAGAATCTTCCAACTCTTAGGTAAGGGGGAGGTAGCTACTCTATGCATTGCTATAAATCTACTAGATATTAATGATAATGTAGCTCCAGAATCAAACAATATAGTCGCATGTAATGATGCAACTAAAATGGTACCTGTGATTGCTTTTCCTTCTGTTTCCTCCTCAGTAGCTGCTAATGCAAAGGCCTATTCCTGTCTCTGTCCCCCGGTCTGCTATCGGGCTTGATCGAACTGTGCCTGCTGTGTGACCAAGGGTGGTCCCCTCTGAAATCCTCTGGGTGCTGGTAGACACTGGCCTCCTAGTGGGGGTAGTATCCTCGGAACTGGTGTTGCTGGCCTCTGTCCTGTCTGGGGTGCTACGTCTCTGCACTGTGGGCAGTCTCGGGCTTGGTGCTGGTTTGCTCTACAAATCATGCATGTCTCCAGCTCTTTCGGCAGTCCTTTTTGAAATATCCTCTCTTACCATAGTGGCAGCAAGTTAGAAGCTCTCTTTGCGGGTATGGTGCTATCCTCTGCTGTGTCTGCACTACAGGACGACGGATCGGTCCTCCTGCTCCGGGCTGGGCTCTGGCTGGTGTAATCGTGCTGGAACATCTTGCTCCTTTGACAATGGCCTCCTGGATCCTCGCCTCTGCAAGAACCTCCTCATAAGAAATCCTTGCCTGTGTGGTGGTATACCTCTACAGCTCAAGGGTAAGGCCGTGATTGAATCTATGGGCCTTCTCTAGATCGTTATATATCAGGACAATACCAAATCTGTTAAAGCGGCTGAACTCCACGTCGTATGCATCAACAGTTATACTCTCTTATTCTAGATGTAGGAACTGGGAGTACAAGGCATTTCTGACTGTAGCTGGGAAATACTTCGCATTGAAGTACTCTAAGAACTGTTCCTAAGCCTGGTTCTTGCCTATACTGTGCTCAATAGAATCCTACCAGTGATGGGCGTTGCCTTTTAATTGGGCCCTCACTGCGGTCATCCAAAGGTCTGGGTGCAGCTATGAAGCCTCTAGTAACATCTTCGTGTTGGCGACCCAATCGGAGATCTATTCTGCAGTCTCATTGCCTGAAAAAGTATCTGGTCCTATCTATCGAAACCATCTAACAGTGCCACCTGTCTGGGCTGGTGGAGGTACTGGTACTGGTGTTGCGACAGGTGTCCTCTCTAGTACTGCCATCAGACTCTATCTCAACGTCTCCGTCTGATGCCACTGTGCTTGCATCATAGTCTGAAAGAACTGAAGCATATGTGGCTGTCCATCTAGCTGTGGCATCTGGGGTGGATAAGGTGGAGGTGGTAGTAGTGGAACCTCTGGCTGTGCAGTAGGCATCTCCTCAGATGTCGGCCTCTCAGTCTGCGGCATCGGTGTAGCTCCTGAAGTCTGGCCCTCACAATGCTGCGTGGGGATCATCTGGGAAGTCTGTCCCTCGTGCTTTGGTGTAGGATCGCCTTGAGAAGTCTCGTGCCAATGTATCAGCGGGGTCTGTAACGGGGGTTGCCCTTGGGGTATCTCCTCTCTTTGGGCGATATTATTTTGCACCGCGATACTGGGTACTCCTCGTCCACTGCGCAAGTTCATCTTGTTGCATAAGATAGGACTTCATTAAAAAGAGTACGGAATCAATCAAACAGGACGCAGATATTTGGAAACAGTACGAAGGAAGTTCAAAGATGCAATCAAAGTGGATGAGACCTAAAAATTTCTATCTTATAGCAGGCTTACTGGGCATATTACCATACCACAAGCGATAAACATGACCTGCATGGGCTACCACTAAAACCATGTCATGCCCCAGTCCCAAAATATATGGAACTAGGTCACGTGGCAATAGCCAGCTATCACTTCTCCGCGAATATCCTAATTTAATGGATCCACGAAGAGTGCTACGCTGTCCTAAATACTAATATGTCCCATATAAATCAACAACAGGTAATCTAATCTCATCCATAAAAGTAAACAGCAAGAATGTACCAATAAATAACTGTTGGAAGATAAACGCCAGTCTCAAATATCATAGTACAACCAAGAATGTCTGGTGGGGACAAACCCACTGTTATGACGAAATAAGATACTGAAATGATAGATAAAAGATAATAACTAGGGCATCGGCTGACTAGATAATGACACACCCAATCCTAGGCAGAAGGCCTACCAAGTGATCATGAAAACTCTGACGGTAGTACCTCTAGCTCCTCTGCGGTAGCGAACCTCGTCTCCTGTCCTGGGCCGTATACTGTGGGGTAATATACCTCGTCCAAATCTGGAAAGGTACCAGGTCCTCAGAGGGACGTAACAAGATACATAGAAATATGCCATATATGGATACTGAATAAAATAAATACAATAAATGGTGTGCTAACCATCTAAGTGAAATGCAATGTGAGGACAACATTGGTACGTATGGGTAGGCATAGGCATATAACGTCCAACACTCTGAGGAGAGTGGCATCTGCATAATATAATGTCTATATCGCTCCGAAGAACGTGGCATCTGAATAGTATATCGTCCATATCGCTCTGAAAAATGTGGCATATGAATAGTGGGAGTCATTGGATCCGTGGCTCCTCCGGATACTACGGATTCCAATGGGTATATCCCATACGCCTACTAGTTGTTCTCCCTGCCCAATATAGATATACAAGCCGAATACTCGACGTGCATACCATGTATATATGCCAAGTCTCTACAAATCATAAAATCCTGAATTACGTACTAACCGTGATATATATCACACGCACCGATAGGTAGTCGAGTATGCGAACCCACATCCCAATATGAATGTTACTGTGAAACGTATAAAAGTATCAGGTCTCGGAGAATCTTAGAGTATTCTCCCACTGGGGTGAGTCTGCTAGGGACTAGGTCAAGTATACTAAATCATCGACGTATCCGTCGACTGCACCCGAGTCAATCTCAGACGCACACAGTCATATGAAATACAGCAACAAGAATCAAACAACATATGCATCATTTAAATCAACAGTAAATATGGCAAGGTATCTTGCCTAAGTCCTCAAGCTGTGAATGCCAGAAGCCTGCTCCTGTGGTGTCTCTCGTCTGATCCAATGGTCCTAGAACACACAATATAATATAAAAATCTAACATCAGACACTAAGATAATAAGCAGACTCTACGTTGCTCTTAGGAATTGTCACAAGTTCATGACTGATCGAGGACGGCTTCACGGGTGCCCGTAGCTAGGATGTACTCGTATTCTGTCCTTGTCAGCATGTGTCTTGTGACAATAATTATTAAAGTTAAGGGGGTTACCACTAATTTGATTTATACGAATACATGTCTTTGGTTCCCATTACCAAACATACTCGGTTTGTGTTAAGGCTTTCAGGTGAATTTCTAACCTTGGTGACAGGTCTCATAATTTATATGGTTGCTAGTTATTAAACAATTTCTACCTCTTGTTAATCATCATACTAGCATACATATAATTAGGGTTGATACAGTTTATTATTATCTAATTTAATTATCAGCACACATATATATCTGGACACGTCGACACGACGACTCGAATAACCTGTCTTATAACGATACTATGCGAGAACGAGCGAGAAATCGAGTACCTGGCTGTTGGGATGAGGTCCTGCTCGTCCTGGTCATCTTTCTCGCGGGCGGAGCTCCGGCGTCAACCGTGGGTTTGCCGGCAGTAGCAGTAGTGGCCTGCAGCAGATGCGGCAGCGGCAGCAGCGGCTTGGTAGCGTCGGGCGGGCTGAAGGCGGCGCGGGATGGCTGACAGTTCGTGGGGTTAGGCTGGGGTAGACCTGAGGGTAGTGGTCGGCGGAGTTTGTGAAGTCGGAGGCGGTGGCTGTCCGGTTGGAAAGGAGATGGTTTGGCTAGGACGCGTGGGGTGATGGTGATGGTGCGGTGTCCGATGGTTGCAGGCGGATGGGGTGCTGCTGGCGGTGGATGGTGGTCCAGCAGTGGGGGTCCGATGGCGGTGGGGTGGTCCGGTGGTGGACGCGGCATCGGGCAGTCGGGGGGGGGGGTAACTCGGGTGTAGGGGAACGACTAGGGTTTGGGTATTTGATGAATAGTAAATTTTAGGGTTGAATGTTAGGGAGTATGTATATTTATAAGGGGGGTTTGATGGGCTGGCCTCAGAACTTGGGCCTGTCTGGACTCATTGGGGAGGGGTTGATCCAATAGAAAAGGTGCACGTGGCTTGGTTCGGTTTGCTTGAGGTGAAATTGCTCTTAATTTAAATTTTATTAGAAGCAAGGCGCATGGTGTTTTTTTAATGTATTGAAAATATATGGAACTAGATTTGGGTGGAACACAAGCGTCATGAGCGTAGCAGGTTCGGAATAGGTCAATGCCCACATTTGGGTTACACGAAGTTGGGTTGTGGTTGAGTCTTAATTTAAATAAATCCTATATTTTTTGAAGGGGTTTACACCCCCCTCGGTCACGAGCACGCCTAGGTTCGCACTTGCCCTTATCTTTCTTCATGTGTCGTTGCATGGACCTATGTGTAGTTGTGAACCCTAGTGTAATGTGTATATGTGTGCATGTTTAAGAATAGTAATTGGGTTAGTGAATACTACATAGAAAATTTGGTTATTTAGTATGGTATATTTGTGTTGACCTCTGTGTTTAAGACTAAAACGGACATTGTTCACACTAACCTACTAGCTAGGACTTGTGTTTAGGTTATACGATATTTGGTATTGTAACATATTTTGGTAGTTAATCGTCTTGCTGTGCATGATATTTGAGGATATGATACTTGTGCATTTTAGCTACGTGCACACTCGACCCTGCTAGTTGACCGGTTATGACCCCCTTGGTCAGTTCCCAAGTGCAGTGTAGTTGTATTTCCTATGCGTTTTAGAGTAATAACTGATAATTATATTATTATTATATATATGGTCGCTGGACCGTTCGGGTGAGACTTCGGGAGCAGGATTTTACTATTTAATTTAAAAAATTTAAATGTTGCATTAGATATTGTTGCAATATTATATATTACTGTGCGTGTCCGAGAATGACTCGGGTGCAGTCGACGGATGCATCGATGTGTAGTGTATTAACTTAGTCACTAGCAGACTCACCTACTATTGTGAAAATATTTTGATATCTTCCAAGACCCTGACACTTTTACACTCATCATGATGTCAAACTCATATTGGGATACGAGTTCGCGTACCCGACTAGCTATCGGTGCGTATGACATGCATCATGGTTTAGTGCGTAATCACGATAGTCTAATTAATTGAGACCTGGCATGTAGTTACGTGGTATGCATGTCGTGTATTCAACTTATTGGTATGCATGTCGTGTATTCAACTTATATATTTTTATTAGGCGGGGAGGACAACTGGTAGGCGTATGGGATATACACATTGGAATCTGTAGTATCTAAAGGATCCACGGATCCAATGACTTCCTTTATTCAGATACCGCATTCTTCAGAGCGATACAAACATATATATTTGCAGATACCTCATTCTTCGGAACGATGGAAGTTACATGTACAGATACCATACTTTTCAGAGTATTGGATATTATGTTTACACCTACCCATACGTACCAAGGTTGTTCTCATATTGCATTCACTTAGATGGTTAGCACACCCCCTTTATTTATTCAGTATTTATATTTGGCATGTATTTTTGTATCTTGTTACGTACCTCTGAGGACCTGGTTTTCATTCAGATTTGGACGAAGCATACTATCCTACCATGTGCGGGCCCGGGTAGAAGATGAGGTACACGTCCGAAGAGGAGCTTGAGGTGCTACCATCAGAGTTCTGTTGATCACTGGTAGACCTTCCGCCTAGGGCTGGGGCATCCTTATCTAGTTAGCCGATGCTTTAGCCGTACTCTCTTATCTGTCTTTTCGTACTCTTGTTTCATCAATGTAGTGGATTTGTTCCCATCATATATATTTGGATTATACTATGACATTCAGACTCCGTACTTATTTTCCAGTATTTATTTCAGCACCTCTTATTTATATTGTGGATAAGATTAGACATTACCTGCTGTATGTTAGCAAATTAGACTTGTTAGTATTTTAGGACAGCGTAGTACGCTTCATCGGGTCCATTAAATTGGGTAATCCCACGGAGTCGTATTAGTTGGCAATTACCACGTGGCCTGGTTCCGTGTATTTTGGGACTGGGGTATGACAAATTTGGTGGAGGAAATAAAAGAATTTAAGGAAGAAATAAATGAGAAAGGAAATAAATGATATAGAATGAATTAATGGAGGCTCTCCCCCTCTTATTAGGGTCGATCACCTTAGGGTTAGGGTTGGCTTGGTTCAAAATATCTAAAATGCCCTCCAAGTTGTCATGGAGAGTTATTTAATAAATGGGGTTTAACTAAGAGGGTTTCTAATTTAATTATAATAGATTATTGATGTTTCTCTATAACTAAATTAGTCAACTATGACTAAACTAATTGGTTGCACTAATGGTCATGACAAGTCTAGTTGGGTTCACTTAGGTTCAATAACAATTAGTCTAACTAAGGGAATAATATACAACCATCATCTACATTAAATATTTATATATATACAACTATACCAATTATTATGAAATAAATATATTTCAATAATAAATAATATAAAATGACAAAAATACTACTATCCTGAAAATTGGTAGTAAGAATCCTACCCTCCTTAGAAAAATTTTGCCTTCAAAATTTAAGAAAGAACTATCACTACACAAGCAAGTAAGAAAAATAGCTCACGGCTCGAAAAGATAAGGGTAATGCTTGCACATCTTGGCTTCCCTCTCCTAGGTAGACTCTCCCAGAGAGTAATGCCTCTACGCAACGCGTACCAAGGGAATCGTCTAGTTCTGCACCACATTCTCTCTGCGATCTAGAATCTCTACTAACTGCTCTGAATAACTGAGAGTCAGACCCACCTCGATCTCTGAGTGATCTAATATGTGACTAGGATCTGCCTCATATTATCTCAGCTATAACACATGCAACACGTTGTGTCCTCCCTCTAGTATAGGCAACAAGTCTAGTCTGTAGGCCACTACACCGACCCTCACAAGAATACTGAAGGGTTTGATGTACCATGGACTAAGCTTTCCTTCTCCACTAAAGCGAATCGTGCCTCATGTCAAAAAAATTCGTAAGAACACCGGATCGCCAACCTAGAACAAAATATCATCTTAACACTCAATCTATAAAAAAGTAATCACAAGTAATACAAAATAAATCTACCTTAAACTCTAACCGTCTTCGCTGGCTGTCGGTCGAATGCCGTTGTCTGTCCTGCGCCATCCGAAGTCTATCTCTAATAAGCTTCACCTTCTCGACTGCATCCACAATCATCTATGGTCCCAAAAATGAGCTCTCACCAATATCATCCCAAGATAAAGGAGTACGACACCGCCGCCTATACAATGCCTCGAATGGTGACATCTCAATACTGACCTGATAATTATTTTTGTAAGAAAATACTACCAGGTAGAGATAATCCATCCAAGAACCTCTGAAGTCCAGAACACAAGTGTGTAGCATATCCTCGAGGGTCTGAATAGTCCTTTCCGACTGTCCGTCCATCTGGGGATGATATGCGGTACTGAACTTGAGCTGGGTGCCCAAGCTAGCCTGAAAACTCCTCCAGAAGTGGGATGTGAAGCGACGATCATGATCTGAGACTATGCTCACAGGGACCCCGTATAATTTGACAATCTGTTGCATATACATCTTCGCCAGCTTTTCTATAGGCATACCCACTTTCAATGGCAAGAAGTGGACTGATTTGGTCAACCTGTCTATAATGACCAAAATTGCGTCTTTCCCTCCTAGAGATCGTAGAATCCCCGAAACAAAATCCATTGTAACATGCTCCAATTTCCACTCTGGAATAGGTAAGGGCTGAAGTAAACCGCCTAGCCTCTACCTATCCCCTTTCACCAGCTGTCACACTAAGAATCAGGATACGAAGTATCCCACCTCCCGTTTTATACCATACCACCATATATTCTCCCTTAGATCACTATACTTCTTATTGGCACCTGGATGAATAGAGTACTGAGAGCGATGTGCCTCATGTAGAACCTCAACGCGTAACTCTCCACTCGGCACTCACAACCTAGCACCATACCACAAGGAACCATCCTCAGTAATGGTGAAGTCGTCCAATAACCCAATATGTACTTTTGTCTAGATGATACTCAGAGTCACATCATCATATTACGGAGTCCTGATCCTGTCCATTAGATATGACTGTATATATAATCCCCAAATCTGTATCTCAACACCGGGAACTATCACCTCAATACCTAAGCTCTCATGATCGACCAAAAAATATCTATTTGATGTCAAGAACATTGCCACCGGATACCTGCTCAAGGCACCGGCGACTACATTGGCCTTCCCTAGATGGTACTGAAATAATATGTCGAAGTCCTTTATCAACTCCAACTACCGCCATTGTCTCATATTTAGCTCTTTCTGGATGAATATATACTTTTAGATCTTATGGTCTGTAAAGATCTCTACACGCTCTCTATACAAATAGTGTTTTCAAAGCTTTAGAGCAAAAATGACTGCTGCCAACTCCAGATCATGGGTACGGTAGTTCTTCTCATGAGGACATATTACCTGGAAGCATAGGCAATCACCTTCCCATTCTGCTGTAGAACATAACCCAAACCCTTCCTGAAGTATCGTTATAAATAATGAATCCACATAACCACGATGGCAACGTCAATACTGGAGCTGTCGTCAATATCTTCTTCAGCTCATTAAAAGCGACCTGATACTCCTATGACCGTATGAAATCCATATCTTTCTTGGTCAGCCTAGTTATTGGCTCTGCAATCCTGGAGAAGTCCTGTACAAATCTTCTGTAGTATCTTGCTAGATCCAGGAAGCTCATGATCTCTGCCACTGAACTTGGAGTAGCCCATGACTCTATTACCAAAATCTTCCTTGGGTTAACTGAGATCCCATCTCCTGTCACCACATGCCGAAGGAATTTGACCTTCTCAAGGAAGAACTCATACTTCAAAAGCTTTTTATAAAGATTATCCTTCCTGAGAGTCTCTAAAACTATCCTTAGGTGCTCCTCGTGCTCTCTGGCATCTTCGAATAAATGGGGATATCATCGATGAACACCACGATGAACTTATCAAGGTATTAGTGGAACACCTTGTTCATTAGATTTATGAATACCGTAGGGGAATTGGTTAACCCAAACGGAATTACCATTAACTTGAACTGGCCATACTGAGTCTGAAAAGTTGTCTTAAGAATATCTTTCTTCTTCACTTTCACCTGGTGGTTGCCTGACCTCAAGTCTATCCTCGAGAATACCTTCGCTACACTCAACTGATCAAAGAGATCATCTATCCTCAGTAGCGGGTATTTGTTCTTGATAGTGAGGTTGTTCGGAGCCCTGTAGTCGATACACAAGCGTACCAACCCATCCTTCTTTGGTACAAACTATACCGGATTACTCCATGGTCATGAACTGGATCTGATAAATCCCTTGTCTTGTAACTCGTCCATCTTCTTCTTTATCTCTGCCAGCTCTCTATTGTTAAACCTATAGACGTGCTGTGATATCGGCTCTACGCCTGGTACCAAGTCTATATAGAACTCAACTTCCCTATCTGGCGGCAACCCCGGTAACTCCTCTGGAAAAACATCTACGAGCTCCACAATCAAAAGATATTGTAGCTCCTTCTCTTCCACCAAGGATCCACAGATGACACCCTCGCTCTGCTCCACTTCTCTTCTGGCAATCTCGAATTTGGCTCTTCCGGCAGTCAAAATAAAATACTGCCTCCACTATAATCTATACTAGCATATTGCCTACTCAACCAATCCATCCCGAGTATAATATTGTAGATCAGAAGTGGCATTACGGGTAAGCACACACTCAACTCCCAGCCTTCCAATATAAATCTTTGATTCTTGCAAACATTACTTACCAGGATGATGCCACCCCCAGTCATGATCTTACAAGTCCTAACCAAAGTTTCATCCTCTATATGGTAGTTAAGAGAAAAATACACAGATACAAAACTATGAGAAGCACCAGAATCAAATAAAGCTAATGCTAGAATATAATCTAAATAAACTGAACCTGCGATGATGTCTACGACTGGCTCTTCCTCCTCAACCATCATGGCAAATTCTCGCCCTTGTGGTGCTCCCCTCTGCTGCTGGTGCTACACGAACCGATGCTGCTGTGTCGGGAGTAGAGGTCCTCTCTACTGTGCTACAGGTGTTGCTGGTGCTCTAATTGGTGCTCTATGAGCAGGAGCTCCACCCCGACCAGAACGAGTTCGTGCTAAAAGACAGTCTCTTAACTGGTGCCCTACTGCTCCACAAAATAAATATACTCCTAACCTCTTCCTGCAGATGTCCCATTTGTGTCCTGGATTCTTGCAAAAGTGACAGATAATATAATGCTGATGATGCCTCTGGTGTTGCTGATGTGTTTGCTGGAATGGCGCCCTGACTAGCGCTAGAAATTGCTGACGCTGTGCCTGGAAGGCCCGCTGCTGCTGCTGGAACTAGGGTCGCTTGGCTGGACCCGCACTGTTACTAGCTCCCCCGGATGTGTCTTTTATCTCCTTGGACTTGAGCTCCAAGTCATCGTCTGCTCTCTGGGCATCCACCAATATGTCCTCAAATATTGCAGTACGATGACCCCTGGTAAGGGATTTGACCTCCCGGACCAAACCTTTTCGGAACTTCCTCACTCTCCCTAAGGGATTTTGTCCCTCCATAAATCTGCTAAATTGATAGAACTCTGCGGCGTACTTGTCCACCGTTATGCTCCCTTGGATGAGGTCTTGGAGAGGGCTCTCTAGGGCACTCAGAGCCACGTCCAGAAAAAACTTCTACTTGAAAAGTATTTTAAAAGCTTCCCAAGTAAATTCTGGCACCGTGATCCTCGGGTCTATACGGAACCATGTCAAGGCAATGTCAAATATCTGGCTGCCCGCTGCCTCCACCTGTAGACTCTCAGGAATCTGTGCCAGCCACAAAATTCTCTCTATGTCCTCAATCCAATCATCAGCGTACAGGATCCTCTCTATGCCCTTGAATTCCTTGGGCCCCATAGTCTTGAAATCAATAATGGTACCTGGCCTCGGCTGCGGCGGGACCGGATGAGGCAGAACCACCTGTGGTTGAACTAGGGCAAGCCTCTCAATTGCTGCCAGTGCTAGCTGATGGGCATTTTTGATGCCCTGGCACAGTTCATCTGCATGTCTCTCCTGTGATGCCATCATCTCCCGAAATATGGCAAATATCTATGCCCCGTCAGCTGACACGAGTGGTGGTGGTGGAAGACCCTCTGATCCTGCTGGAGGAGAAGGAGGATAACCCTCCGCAGCGGCTGAGACAACCCTCTGAATAGGTGGGTGAGGAGGACCCCCAAAAATAGCTGAGGTCCCCACCTAAACTGGTGAGGCAGCCCTCCGAACTAGTGGAGGTGGAATGTTGTCTGCTGTTGCTCGGACAGGGGGTCGAAAAGTCGCCGACCTCTCTGAAGCTTCTGTTGAAGGCTATGACCTTGTCTTCGGTGGCATCGTTAAGACAGATCGAAACAAGGGAATTAATAAGCACAAGATACAATATCATGAAGAAGGACAGTAATGTTCAAAGAAAGAAATTATTTAAAATGAATAAGAATTAGCAAAAAATAATGGATTGGAAATTTTTCCTAGTTGTGATTGAGTACTCTCTCCTCCTATATCCTAAGTCCTATATTCTATAACAGGCTTGTAGTAGTGCCCCAAGTCTGAGCATTACTGCCTGGACCTGCATGGGCCACCACTAAAAATGTGTCACGACCTGCACCCAAAAAATGTCCATGAGTCGTGGGTACATCCAGCCTATGTCACAATATCGGCGGTAGAACATTGTAAAGGTCCACAACATAATCTAACAAAGTCATGCAGTAATATATATATAACCTGTCAATGGTAACTCAACTCCATAAGGAGGACAAGATGAATAAATATAGTATCAATAATCAATCACCAAACTAGAGGAAGATAATGACATGATAGAGAAAAAAAACAAGTCTTAACAATATCCAAGTCTAGAATCTAGCAAAAAACACAAATGGTCGCAATATAAATAACATGCCAAAGTCTAAGCTGTAGACATATCCTGTATAATAAATAGATACTAGCTAAGGGTCTGCTATAGCTAGCTGTGTCTCCTCGACAGCTGGTACCAGATCTTCCTGGCCTACAGGTGAGACCTCAACTGGCTCTCCGTCTTGCGGGCCGTAGTATGTAGGACACCAGTCCTCTAGATAGTCATCTGGAAAAATATATCCAGTCAGGATTGGAGCAAGTACAAAACCCTGAAAGCAGTTTCATGTACATGGTAAAGGATATATAATGATAATAGAAAAGAATACAAGATGCACAGGTACGCAGGAAATAAAAATACAGCTGAACTAGGCATATAAACACGAAAGATAACTAGAAAAGTAACTACAGACAACAAGGTATGAACTACAAATAAGATAACTGTAGTAAGGTAACTGTAAATAAGAGAACTGATGATACTACTAAGTGCTTTAGAGTATGGGTTCATTATGTGATCGGTTTGGGTTGCACATGAATATACTATAGTAACTCAATTATATGTGTCTTGTATAATTGGCATGCATACGAATACACTAAAGGGTGTGATCACATAATCGACTCATACTCCCCCTACCCGACTAATATTCTTTGATCCAATCATGACACGTTATGCACACGAATATAATATAAGCACACGAATATAGTGTGAGCACACGGGGCCCATGAATAGAAACTAACATCTCTTGACTTGATCCATACATTACTAGCCCGTGTAACATCATATCAAAATAAGGTAATACAGATCTAGAATATGTGATAAATACACTATTAAGTACTGAAAACTAACAGAGAGATATACTCGCTTGAGGTCCTGAGCAAATAATACAAAACGATATCCGAACTGGTGTCACACAGACCTATATATGAGATATTATGTCATTTGGTGTATTAGAATGATAAATAAACTAAAATGAGTCAAAATATAATTTATAGGCCATTTCTAGGTCATATAAGTTAAACTAGGTCAAACTAGGTCAATACTTTGATTTTAGGATCATACCTAGCTTATAGGTTGATTTCAAGCCCATACTGGTTGATACTAGGTGGTACTAGGCCATACCTAGGTTTTTAGGTCCATACCTTGCATATACTAGCTATACTAGCTAATATTACTAAGTATCATATATATCTATACACATATACTATGTTATCATAAGGTATCCGATTATACCCTAGTATCTAGGTTACCTAACATTATAGGCTAATACCCATTATATATAACTAAAACCTTATACTTATCTCATAACTAACCCTTGTTCATAGTTATCAGATCTTAGATACCCTTATCTTAGTCTTATGACTACCTTAACTATATATGGACTTAATACCCTGGCTTATATAGTACCTTAGTTATACAATTACCTTAGTGTCAATACCCCCAATACCCCAACTCACATAATTGCTTATTAACTGATACCCTTGATATCAGTTCCCTTCACATACATTTCTAATATTGTGGTTATTGCTACTTCCCTGTTGTATGCTCTTGCCTTCCCTCACAATTGAACATCAACCCTCATACCCCCCCCACGCACACATACACCAATAGTCACTTGCACAAAGGCACAGACACTCACTGATATCACTGCTCAAACTGAGCTCCACTCGAGCACCTCATGCCTACATCATCTAACAAACGAAATATACTTCACTTAGTCCGAAACCCAGGTAACCCGAGTACTGCAGTGCCCCATACTACATCTTGCAACAAACCCCTATACAACTAAACACCCAGGTGCAACTCCCATCTTCCTCATTTTCTTTACTGATACCATACTGTACCCTCACAAGATTGTAGACCAACTATAAATGCAGTACCCCTCCATGCTCACTATTATGCAGTGGCCAATACCCAACTCAGTACATTCCCAGTTACACGCTGGTACACCCTTGCCTCCTCTCATTAAACTAAACTACCCCAAATGGAACCTCTGAAACCAGGTCCCCTTCAAGCCTATACACACCCACACACAAAACCTGAGCCCACAATCTAACTCCCTTCCTCACTGCCTGACTGAAATACCATACTGCACACACTAAATCATTAAGTATCACAAAATATTTGATACCCAATAACAACCTACATAATACTAACACACACCCAGGTTACCCCTCTACCCAATGATACTAGAACAAAACATTCATGATACATAAGTATCACACACTAGAACATACACACAGACAATAAACAGACATCCTCTACTCATATACTAATATACACCCACTATAACTCATATGTGTAGTTCACGCATAAGATCCTACTCTATCTACAGATATTGGCACTCGAGGAACCCCTCCACATTTCCTGACACTTGCACACATGATGAAATCCTCACATTTGAACTGAATGTCCATCACCGAAACTGAAGAAACGACCCTGTTTGTAGCTGATCTTCCCCGGCTTAGTTCTATTAGTAATGGGAGTCAAATCTTACTCCATCTTCCATGGATAAGTAGTGTGGGAGAAGGTAGACAGCAAAAAACTTCTTAACATCTCTGGGAGATACATGACCCTACCATAAATAGTGAACAACCACTTCTCCTTCTTATTCTTAGGCTGAGAAGATTGATGAATGGAATCACCAAACAAGAAAGCTGGCTTAGAATATGTCCCATTTGCAAAGGAAATGAGAAGTTCGCCGCTTATCAGAGACGTCAACATTCATTTCCCTAGTCTGACTATCAATAATTGGCGTGTGCTGGACATCTTCTTATCTGATTAGGGAAACTCAGTATGCGATAAGTTTTCTAAAAAGCCATAAATAGTGGATCCAATCAGTTCAGCTAGAGGATCCATACCCAAGTCAAATACAAAAGCTACAAACAAGGAGTCCAAAAATCTCACGATGAGGGGTACATAAAAATAACCCTATTATGAGTCTTTTAAGATTCTAAAGGAGGCATATTTTTCCTAAATTTTTAGAAACTATTCGTATTTTATGAATACTTAAGGAGATAAGCACATTTTATGTACTAATCTGCCAAACAGACGAAGAACGTTCCAATCTTTCAAAATAGATGGAAAGTGCACTGACTCGCCAATAATTGGGAAAGTGCACCAACTCGCCAATAATTGGGAAGTGCAGCAAAATGTTTGTTTTCACTCCGAACGAGGAAAAGTGCGCCAAAATGGCTGTTTTTGCTCTATACGAGCGAAAATGCACCAAAGTGACTATTTTTCTCTGAACGGGAGTAAAGTGCGTGTGTACATGTGTATATGTATTCTATGTCTTCGTTCTTTTTCTTTCTTTTATCTTTCTGCCATTGTTAATAGCTTACATTGTATATGTAAAAGAAAAAAGAAAGAAAATAGGGAAGAAGAAGACAGTCGCCATGCCTATCAGAGGAGAATGTGCTACATCTCCCGATGTAACTCTCGACAATGACATATTGAGCCGTTCTCTAGCGGGCTAAGCCACCGTAGACCTCGTCGTTATTGCTCGAGAAGAGGAGGGCAATCCCTTCCCCATGTTGCCATTCTTGGTCGCCTGAGTTTGCTTGGGGGCCATTGCTAAAAGCTTCGAAGGAAGTAGAAAGCTAAGATTTTCTTGAGGAAGAAGAAAACAAAGAGATTTGAGGGTAGTAAAAAAGTTCTCTTTCTTTCCTCAACCCGCCTATTTATAGATTTGGGAGAAAACTCTTCGGCTGCTAAGACTCTTCAAAATTCGCACAGCAAATCATGACTACAGCCACATCAGCAATATGTTAGGACTTTATCCAGAGTGCACGCACAAACATCTCAACCACTTTGAAGGGGGTCTTGTAGAAGCATAAAAAATGTGCCTCGGATAGATGGCAAAATTTTCTACAAATAAATCCAACAGTGGAAGAATGGCGCACTTTCTACTTATTTCACAAGAAAGACGCACACTTTCTTAAATACTTAAAACTTTGGCGCACTTTCCATTAATTTCAGACAATGGCGCACTATTCAGTGAACAAAAAAGTGGCACATTTTCTTAGTGTTACGAAAGTTGTTACAAAAACGATCTTTCCTTTCTCAATATTTAATATAGTAGAATAAAAGCTGACAAATACAGAAACCGAAGAGTCATAAGTCATCATTATAGCGGAGCTACGGCATGCAGTCCCAGGTTATCGTGTAGTGACCCAGCCGCTATGCTAACTTCAAAAATGTGTTGTTGTGCCAACTTCTTCAAAAGTGCGCTGTAGTGCCAACTTCTTCAAATATGCGTCGTAGTGCCAAATTCTTCAAAAGTGCATCATAGTGCCAACTTCTTCAAAAGTGCACTGTTGTGCCAACTTTTTCAAAAATATGCCATTGTGCCAATACCTTCAAAAGTGCGCCATTGAGCCAATTTCATCAAAAATGTGCTGCAGTGTCAACCTTACAAAAATGCGCTAGTATCTAGATGACTTCTAAAGTGCGCATATTATCCTAACCGACAGTGAGCAGTTATAAAAAGGAAATAAGATTTTACCTATTAGAAGATGGTTTTCCAATGTAGCTCCTTCAAGTGGGCACAAAAGTGAGGAATGAACACCAACTCCTAGCAGAACTCCTCTTCTACTAGCCTCTTGCTCTCCTTGTAGCTCCTTTCTAGATCCTTTCTTGCTCCTAGAAGATAGTTTTCCATTGTAGCTCATTTCTAGCTTTGGTGATGAGAATGAGAGGGATTGACATTGGTTTAAAGGAATTTGGTGGAGGGAATGAAGGAATTTGATGAAGAAATAAAAGAGGGAGAAAATAAATGAAGTGGAATAAACTAATGGAGGCTCTCCCCCTCTTATTAGGGCTAGCCACCTTAGGGTTAGGATTGGCTTGATTCAAAATATCTAAAATGCCCTCCAAGTTGTCATGAAGAGTTATTTAATAATTGAGAGTTTAACTAAGAGGGTTTCTAATTTAATTATAAGAGAATATTGATCATTCTCTCTAATTAAATTTGTCAACCATGACTAAACCAATTTGTTGCACTAATGGTTATGACAAGTCTAGTTGGGTTCACTTAGGTTCAATAACAATTAGTCTAACTAAGGGGCTAACATACAACCATCATCTACATTAAATATTTATATATATACAATGATACCATTTATTATGAAATAAATATATCTCAATAATAAATAGTACAAAATGAAAAAAATACCTATCCTGAAAAGTGGTAGTGATATATATTGTGCGAGATGTTAGATAGTGTTGTTGACCTAGGTAACGTTCTACCATCGATGCTTCGACGTAGGCTGGACGTACCCACGAATCTTACCCTTACACCAGGTGCGGGTCATAACATTTCTATTTTTTGGCTTTGTGATTCCATTTCTTTTATTTGATATCGTGTCATTATCTTCCACTAGTTTAATTTTGATTGAGTATTGATTATCATATATATTGTTATCTTGTCCTCCGCATGGAGTTAAGATATCAGTGACAGGTTATATATATATATATATATTATGTGAGATTATTTAGATAGTATTATTGACCTAGACAGCGTTCTACCGCCAATGCTGCAACGTAGGCTGGACGTACCCACGTACTCATGCCCTCACACCGGGGCACGAGTACATGGCAGCTTTAAGCCTATGCCTCAGCATCGACGGTAGAACGTTGTCTAGGTCTTGATTATACAACTAACAATCTTACACAATAATATTCAACTCCACACAAGAAGACAATAATATAACAGTATAATATTTAATCACATGATAAGGAAGGAAAGGCACAATATGAAATAAAGAGATAAAATCCAAATCAAAAGTTATACGTCTAGACAACAACAAAAGTCCAAAACCAATATAAAATTCAAGTCTCAAATAGTTGCCGAAGACAGATTAGTTACTGAAATACTAATAAAGGAAACTAAAATTACTAGTGACTCCGGATAGACCTTCCGACAATCACTCTTGAGCTATATGGTCTAAAGCTGCTACTACACCCTCTTGGGGTCCATGATAGGTATCACGCCCCAGTCCCAAAATACGTAGAACTAGGAATACTTAGTATGCCAGCCGTATGTATATGGCATCTCCAATATATAGAAACCATAACACATACGTACGCTATAAAATGAATAATAATTCACAAGTGGTACATATATATTGTCAACACAAGTCATATGCAGCTATATCTCATCCACAGACACAAGTAGAGAAGTACCAAAATAAATACTAAAAGTCTCAAGTTTGAAGCAATAAAAGAAATAATAGTCGGGTGAGACAAATCCACTACCAAACGTCTATATTAGCCAAAATAATAGAGAAGAACGAAACTCCAATATAAGATAAAATATCAAATAAAGAAATAACAACAAAAAGATCTATCAGCTATGAAGTAGTCAAGGGTACTCAAAGGGTAAGTCCTCCTCAACAGAAAATGATGCGTCAGGTCCCAGTCCATACTCCTGCGGATAATCCTGATCGTCTATACCTAGAAAGGGATCAGTTTCTCAGAGGGACGTAACAAGATACATAGAATCATGCCAATAAAGTACTGAAAGTAAACATCCAACATGGTTACCTAACCAGTCTATTTGATATGCAATTTAGGAACAAGTTTCCCACATATGGACTATCTGGCTGAAATAATGGTATGGGCATAGTTCTCTCGGAGATCCAGGGGCCAAGTGCATAACATCACGGACGTCATAGTCCGCCAAGTAAATATAGGTTCATCATGACTCGCGTCTCCAACGGAGCGTACGGCCTAAAAAGGGAAAGTGTAAAGGAGTCACATACGCTTACTCATTGTTCTCCCCACCTAATGCTACTGACGTGTCATGTCCATAACACACAAACACCGCTAGTAACTGCTAAGTCCGCTAAAAAATATATTTCTATTAGTAGTTATTCCTTATTTGTGTCACGACCTATATGTAAATATGGCCAGCCTATTACACAAGTATGTGTGCTACATAAGACTCACAACTCATGTAACAACTGTATCATGGACAAATAAAATATAATAATACCTCAAAATCATGGGGTGGTCTTGTAAAACTAGGTCAACATTCACAATAAAAATAAGAGACAAAAGACGATGCAACCGTCGTTGCACGCAAGTCTTTCTTGGACGCACAGTTTTACATAGAAAAATAAATAAAAAAAATAAAAAAAATAAATATGCAGTAAATAAATATAACTAAATAGTACTGTGGCAAGGTATACTTGCCTGGTAAGTAATCAGTGTAGAATAGACGTCCAGACGACAAGCACTAGGAACCGAAAAGTAGTGACTCTGAATGAACATCTTCGAATGCTGAAATGAACATCATCGATGTCTCTAGAATTAGCGAGATAATCAGAAAACATAATCCTTTCGTCCAATTTGGACACATGGGCTAAAACGATAATTTTGGATCAAAGCGGTATCCACCTATGGGCCACTTTGTACCGAAAAATATGTCAGGGATAAAGGTCTCTAAATTGGACAAATTATATGTCAAAAAATTTTATTCGATGATACAAACTCAACGATATATCTAGTTTTGGATTCTGGCGTGCCGATCAAAAAATCGTCCGTTAAGTCGGACCATGGGGCCCACAAAACGACGATCCGGTCACTATCTCAGAATTGGACGAAACTTGGGTCACAAGACCAGCGTGAAACCACGGATTCGTTGACATAAGTTTTGTCGCATTTTGACAAGCGTGCAATGACTAATAGAGAAATTTGTAAAACGATAATACGGGGGACTTTTGACTGATACGGGTGGATTTTCGCGTGCACACACGTCCATATCAATTTTCGCGAAAGTCCACACGTCAGGGTATACCATACGCAACTTTTGGTACAACTGGTACATGACGAGGTGGCCCGGTTTGTCGGAGCGCACTCGGTATCACAAGATTTTTTATTGTTTTAAAAACTATTTTCATCATTTTCAATTTATTATTTAACACAGAATTAATAACCAATTATATACAAACAATAGTCATTTTGAAGCCATTTAGGTTGTCTATTTAATTCTCTAAATTACCTAGTATTCTAGTGATTATTTGCCTTTTTAAAATGGGATTTTAAAACATAAAAACTGTCGAATATATACATACTTAAAATAAGGTTTTTTCAGTATTTGTACCTGATTTTCACCAACTAAAACATCATATTAATTACAGAACACTAAAATTTCCTAGCAAGGGTTATGTAGGCTACCCAGAAAACTTTACGGATCATGAAATGGTCGAGTATAACGAAAGATACAGGACGATGAACAGGGGTACCTGACTGTTTTATGCGACTGAACGAAAATCACTTCTCGGGGTTGCTGCGCTCAATCCAGCGACTCACCAGAATTTGCAGGTGGTTTTCTAGGTGCGGGGAACGTTGGGAAACCTTTAAAAATTTATGGTTTCGTGTTTGGTGGAGTATACGATTGTGGGAAAGAAAAATAGTGGTTTCGAAAGTTGTTTATATACTAGGTTTTTCTTTAATTTCTAATCAATTTTTTTTGGAATTTAGTTTACGATTTGTACTAGGATTTGGCTTGATCGGAAGAGAACTAAATAAGGGTCATATTGCAAAAGATTGGGTTGAATTTGGTTCAAGATTGGTTGAGATTCAATCCATCAAAATCATGAGTTTCTATGCTCAGTTAGCCGCGGGTCGGAGGAGGGAATATTCGATTTTGTGGAAATAGTTGCTGCTTAGTTGTTGTTGCTGTTGTATGTTGTTATTGTTGTTGTTGTTGTGTATTTGATTGTTCAATTTTTTTTCTCTTTTTCTTTTTTTTCTTTTTCTTTTTTCTTTCCTTTTCATTTTATTTCTTTTAGAATTTTATTTATTTCTTTTATATTAAAAAATAATTCTTAAATCTATTTATAGATAAAATTTCCTGTATATATTTTTTATTTTTATTTTATTTCTCATTTACTTTGTTGTTGATGTTATCATTATTATTTAAATTTATTAGTTTCTTTTCTACATTTAAAAAAAATTATTAGTAACTATTATTTTCTTTCTATTTATTTATCAATAGTTAAGTTCTTATTTATCTATTCATACTTTTCAATATTTATTATTATTAAAATTTGTTTATATACACGTATACAAATATATACATATATGTATAAATAAAATTTTATTTATTTCTATTGCATTATTAAGCTATACTTATATATACTACCATGGGTATAAATACCTATTTTATTATGTTTGTTTTATTATTCGTAATTAATTAGCTAAAAAAAATTTAAATTTTGAGGGTTTTACAATAGGTAGGACACCAGTCCCCAAGATCACCACCTAAAAATATTATCCAGTTAGGATGGAACGAGTATAACCCAATATCAGCTCCAAGTAATTGACAAAAACTATAAAATAGTAATATTAAATGTAATACATGATGAGAAAGCAATAAAAAGATATCCCGGTATAAAAGTAATAAGAAATAGATAATAGTAAATTATAGTCATAGTAGGGAAGGTAATGAACAACAAGTAACAGGAGAAAGACAGCATAATCATCAGCTATGAACTGAACAAGAAAAAATATAAATATACTAAGTCTTTTGAAATACTAGTTAGATATGTGATCGGCTTGGGATAATTTCGATGATTTATACCAAGGAAAAAGCTATCTCAATCATACATGAAGTGTATGATTAGCTAGTAGCGATAAATTATACTACTTGCCAATAGTTCTTGATCAGATATCTAGCTAGCAACTTTCCACCCCAACTAGTACGATGGATCCACCCATGACATTATGATACAATGATCAATGTTAATAGCAATATGATAAACAATGTCCAATATCAATACGATGAACGATGTAATATCTCATGACTGAAGATCCAATCTATATACCAATTCGTGTACCAACGTGTCAGTAATTAGTTATAACATTAATAAATACATGTAAAATAATAATTATCAAATAAAGAAAATAATAGTAGAATGTACTCGCCTGAGGTCCTGTGATAAAAATATCAAACAGTGTCTGGAATAGTGCCTCAAAGACCTATATACGAATTTTTATGTCAAGAAGGTGATTTGAAATCATAAATAGTCTTAACCAGGCTTGTTCTAGATTTCTAGGTCAATTCTAGTTCAACAAGGTTAAATTAGGTCAACACCTAATTTTGGGTTCCAAATACCTATTTAGTTGGTTTATATATTTATATTAGTTAAACTGTACTAATACTAGGTTGTACCCAGCTATTCTTAGGTTTCTAGGCCTTACTAGTTAATATAATAATAAGTAATATGTATATATAGTCATATATACCAACACCTAATCTATCCTGGCCTATAAATCAATTACCTAACGAATAATCTAATACCTAGCCATGGTACCAAGATATCCCAATACCTCACTATTACCAAGCCAATACACTCATACCTTAGCTCATAACTAAATATTAATATCCTAATCTTACATGATACACACCTTTTAGAATACTCTAGTATTCATATCTAACATATATATATATATATATATATATATATATATATATATATATATATATATATATATATATATATATATATTACCCATCACTTACATATACACCTCACTTATTAAGATACCCACTGGTACATGCCTCAACTTAAACACTCACCCCAACCTTAACTGATACATACCTACACCTCTGCACTACTTACCTCACTACAACTGCTCCTCATACAACTCCTATCCTGAAAATCAAACCACACACACATCTGAAATAATTTTACCTCACACATAAACCTCCTCTTGATGTCTCCCTACAAAATACCAGATCTCCTTTACCTGTGCACACATGTGCACATGTCAGCTCTTATAGTGCCCCATAGTGCACTTGCACTCAGACCAGTCCCCACACTGTAACCTAAACCAGAAAAGCACTTATTGTGTTCAGTTCCAACTGTAACCCGAACCGCTACTACCCAATTGCCTGCACATCATGCTCACTGTTTCATGTTGCAATGCACAAAGTATACTACAAAATCCCCAACATATCTATTGCTTATGTTTCAACAAAACCCTGTAGTACCCTATCATTTCCCAACCTCTGTAGACCTCACATAACTGAAACAAACTTTCCCCTCTTTACACCTGTCTACTATATCTGTATTACCCATATTAGTGTGACCCAATTCAGTTCACAACCCCCTTTACACCTTCACTACAACACTAAAACATATTCACTTGAACCCTATAGAAAACTGATACACAAATCCACTCTCAACCTATAGCTCAACACAGACACGCATACACATATGATCACAGGCGTCCCCCTCACTGCTGAAACCTGACACAACACTCCCCCTCTCCTAGCAGACCACACTCTCAAATGCAATCCCCCTATATATATATATATATATATATATATATATAGGTAAACACACACTCCTACACATAGAACTATCAAATTAGAGGCACATACTACATAATTCTTCCCCTATTGGGTTGTTCCTAGCCATGGGTGGGTTTCTAGAGGTCCAATATGATAATCTAACCATGACAATGATATGGAAATAGAAATTATACCTATAGGGAGTTAAAATCCCATTAAAACTTCTCAAATAGACAAAATGCAAGAAGTTGACACAATCCATCCTAGTTAGGTCCTCTCCTATGGGTCCTCTTGCACTCCAAAGATTCTAGGCCTACATGAAAATTTAAAAAAAAAGGAATGAGTGGATTTGGTTAGGGGAAATTGGTAGGGATTGATTGAATTTGGTAATTTAGGGTTTTAGGGAAGATGGAGGCTAATGATATGAATGAATGCATGGATGAACTAACCTTAATGAAAGCATATCACTTATAGTAGGATTATGATTAATGCTAAAATATCAAGTTTTTCCCTCTCCACATGAAGAGAATCTAATTAGTGAAGAAAAGCATCTAACTAATTAATAGGAAGAATTTTCTATCCATGCTAACTTAATTAATCTAATCTATGGTTATTAATTAGCACTAACAAAATACTAACAACTAACAGATAAATTATGGCCACTAACATTCTAACCAATACCAACTAATACTAAATTAATTCTAACTAACTAGTATGTTAACTAATCACTAACAAAATTTTAGTTTAATGAGTCATATAATATGATATATAATATATAATTAGCAACCAATGTGAAATTACCAAAATACCGCTAAGGTGAAAAGTGGTGGTTACATCTACCCCCTTTAGAAAAATTTTGTCCTCAAAATTTAAGATGAAAGTAGGCACGAAATGAAAGAGTATCTCATGGTTCAAAGGATTAGGTACCCCTGACACATCTCATCTCCTATCTTCTAACTGATCACAACATATTCATCATAATCATCACTATAGTCACAACCCCCATCTAGTCACGATCTCAGGAATTCCTACCTAAAACTATAAAAGTATATAATTTTGTTGAAAAGAAATCATGCAAGATTACCAAATATGCACGGTAATGGTCTCCATCTGTCATAATATTGTAGTCTCTATCAAGGGTTACTATATATTATACTATAGCACAAAATTACTAATGCAAACTATAAGATACTAGGAATCACACAAATCAATAGATGGAAAGGAAATGAGAAGAACAAACTTGCTAACCCAACACCTATAACATCGGTCCCCTCGACCACCATCGCAAAATCCCTACCCTGCTGGGGTGTCTTCCTCTGCTGGTACGAGATAATTTATTGTGCCATATGTGGCCTAGCTGGACCCCTTACCTCAATAATACACTAATACACCTAGATGATTCTGTTATCTACAATAATACTCACTAATACTAAACTGATATGCTACACCTATCGCTTATTACTCACCAATCCTGATACACCTTGGATACTTGCACCCTCTAGGTATCCTTGGTACACAAATACTAACTTTATAGCTATACTAGACACATGCACTTAAAACTCTAGGATACCAACTACTAAATATACTCTAATACCTGTCTTAGAACTATTGTTACAAAGGGTACTACAATATGAATTATTCACAAGCCTATACACTGATACCTAATGCTCATATACCCAATCAAGAACCACTCTCAGACTCACAAGATACACTCCCAACAATCAATACTGACACACAACTTGACACCAACCTATTTGCAAGTTAACAAACTAATGAACTATACAAGGAAGCTTCCTCGGGAACTAATGAAGGTTAAGATCTTTAAGGAACTAACTAGAGGAACTAAAGATATTTCTGTCCTGAGCTAGTAAGGGCAATGGAACAAATATGATAACAATGTTGGATGATAGAAACGATATGTTAATAACCAATTTAAGATACAATCTTATAATTATATACGTCTATCCAAAATTATGTTACCTAAAATCCTCGCCACGCTAGTAATCATAGCTGCAATAAACTATATAGTCCATAACTAAGGTAGATACCTCTATGATCATGTTATTTAGAATTCTCGCCATGCCAACCGGTATAGCAGTGCCATACCAACTAGTATGGCTGCGATAAACTCTAAATTCTATTACTAAGTTATGTACATCCAAAATCATGTCTCTACATTTTTCCCATGCTAGCTAATATGACTGCAATAAACTCTAGACTCCATAACTAAGGCAGATAGTTACCTTTCTCTCTGTTTCCATCCAAATATATCATCATAATATATCTTAATTTAGTCCATAAAATTTATTTCGATATAAGAATAAAATTCACCAATAGTAAAAAGGTGAAGGTGAAACGAAGTAAGTGAAAATAGATTCAAAATAGGGTTTATAGTAAGATTCTCAAGGATCATTCCAGGAATCTTCCAAGAAATCCTACTTTATGATTGAGTTTTGTCTCATCCTAATATAATATCGCAGGCTTGCAGTAGTACGTCTAAGCCGAAGTATTACCACAATATCGTACTAGTTGCAAAGAAAAAAATGCATGGGACACCATAAAAATGTGTCACGACCTGCATACGGATGTTTGGGAGTACATGTCAATGTCCAGCCTACGTTGTAGCATCGACGGTAGAATGCTATCTAGGTCATGACTATATAACTAACAATCTTACATAATAATATCTAACTCTATAAGGAGACAATGATATAACAGTATAATACTCAATCACATGCTAAGAAAGGAAAGGTACAATATAAAATAAAGAGATAAAATCTAAATCAAAAGTTCTACAAGTCTAGACAACACCACAAGTCCAAAATTAAATATAACATCCAAGTCTCAAATAGTTGTCGGAGACAGATCCAGTACTGAAATACCAATAGAGGAAAGTAAAATTACTAGGGACTCCGACTAGTCCTCTTAGAAATCACTCTAAGTTATATGGTCTAAAGTTGTTGTTAAACCCTCATGAGGTCCATGATACGTAGGACACCAGTCCTCAAGATTACCACCTAAAAATATTATCTAGTCAGGATGGAACGAGTACAACCCAACAAAACTTTCAAATAATTAACAAAGACTATAAAGCAGTAATAGTAAATGTAATACATGATGAGAAAGCAATAAACTGATATCCTGGCATGACAATAATGAGAAATAGATAATAGTAAACTGTAGTCATGGCAGGGAAGGTAATGAACAGTAAGTAACATGAGCAAGACAATATAATCATCAGGTATGAACTGAACATGAAAGAAATGTAACTATACTAACACTACCAAAACAAGTAAAATTAGCAACGCTTAAAAACGCGCTAAATTGGTGAAATATTTTGTTAATAAAAATTAGCGACGTAATTAGCAACGTTTAATGTTAGTCATTTTTCATCAAGTTGCTGACAACAAAAATATCGCTAAATATCGCAATGTCGATATATTTTAGCGACGTTAATATGTCACAGTTTTAGCGACATTTAGCGATGGTGTTGTCACAATTTTAGCAATGTATAACGTGTAGGTAAGGGTCGATACTATTTTCTAAAATCAGCTAAGTTTGGCAACATTTTATGGAGTCGCTGTAAGTCACTAAACGTGCCGACAATAGTCGGTACTATTTTTTAAAACTATCGATATTTAGCGACTGTCAGCAACGTTTAGCGACGCGTACAGTATCGCTGAACATCGCTAAACTAGTTGAATTCAGCGACTATCGGCAAAAATTTCTTGCACCACTAAACATCGCTAATAGTTGCTAAACGTCGCTAAATTTTCAGTAAAAAAATAAAAAATAATATAAAATGGTTTCCAAACCAATCTTCCTACAGTATATAAATAGACCCAGAGCAACCCTCCATTGAATTCCCTGATTTCGTCGACCCCTTCGGTGAAACACTCAACACCGATAAATTTACATGCATTTAATATGAATAATAAAGTAAAATTTAAAGAAAATAAAATATGGGAATTACAAACCGAGTCTGAAGAAAATCTCGTCGTAAAGATTATAATAAATATCCACACAACTGAGTGCAAGAAATAAAGTCTGAAAGCGTAAAAAAAAATATAATATTTATAAATGACGCAATATCATGGGTCAAAAAACAAACAACCACTAAACTGTCCTAACTTGGACTACTGTGGATCTGCAGGAGGATGACCACCGACGCACATAAGGGATAAGAACAAATTATACTGCTCCCGTAAAATCGACACCGATGTTAATGAATAAGATAGTGACGTCGGTAGAGTCGATGTCGATGTAGGTACACCAGAACAACTTATCTGCTTTAATACTGCTAGTCGATGATTGTATAAATCCATGGTAGATAACAACCTCGTACTACTATGAACCATTGAATCCTTGTTCATCGTCAGCCTCTCGCCCAAGGATAGCTATGATGCTTGCAGCTCCATCATGTTGTGCTTTGTCGATGCTCTAAGATCAGCTTTCATATCCTTGAGCTCCATGATGCTGCGATCGAGCGTATCAAATCATGTGATGAGCATCGCATCATCCGCATACGACTGGGACAAGGGCTGCTCCTCCATCCTTCGCAGCAACTCGACACAGAGAGACACAATCTCACGGCCAACAATCTCCTAGACTCGGGCCGATAACTGCGAGGGCAGTAGGGAATATGCACTTGCAGTGGAGGCCCTAGAGGATTGCGTCGCAAAAAGGGCGCCATAGGATTCCGTACCGTAGTACATACCCCTCTGGAGACCACCAGTGGCGGTCACCCACAGCTCGTCCGTCGATGAAGCTAGAGAGGGCTGCGAGGAAGTACCAGCCTCTCCCGTTGTAGGTGCACTAGCAGTCACCCGCTCACGCAGCCTAAGATACTCGACCTAGAAAAGTATGAATACTCGATAGTTACTAATATCTAAGGTACTTATTACTAACTACATGGATATTTATTTACATATTTCCTAACTTATATTATAATTAACACAAAGTAAAGTAATACTTATATAGGTCTGCGAGGCCCTCTCATCAATGAGGTTTCAGCCCTTTCGATGGGTGGCCAGGAAGACGGTCATCATGTTGGCGTCCTCACCCCTCTGTACCTGTTAAAAAATATATTATTTAGTACTAAAATTAAATATTTTATCGTACTACCATTTTTATCTTGCATTAAAATATTATATCTTAAATAAAAAATATACCAAACGACGAAAATATTCTGTCATCGGAATCGAGCCACCACACCACTTTGCTGCCTTCGTCCTAGCCGCCTTGGCCTTCTTAGACATTTTCTTGTACCTTGGATCGTCGAATCTAGCCCACATCATAGTCCACTGCTCCGGCGTGATCCAACCATGGATCAGTTTTCCTTCGCGATCATGAGCCTTCTGGTCATCCAGAACATCATGGATCAACTTGGCGGCGAAGGCAAACAATATCTGCTCGATCAATTAGGCCCGATGTGATGGATAGAAATGTGTTTGCTACAAGAAATAATTTTTTAAGTTATATAATATGCATAAATTAGATGAATGATATTAAAACCAAATATACTTTTACCTTGAAGGGCACAAACCAGAACACCTTCTCTCATCCGGAGCATCAGAATAGTTGATCCAAGGGCCACCATAGTTGTACCTTAAAAAGTGGCCCAGGCATCTCTGTACCGACGAGGGACGATATCTATACAGAAATAATTATATTCATGAAAAAGTGAATATGATGAATAAATAAATACATAATATATATAATGATAATCCAACTAATTGACTCACTTTGTACCATCGGCCCAAATCTTTGTCCTCGTCTCGTCCGGAGGTGCGCATGGAGGATCTCGTTGATGCTGGGACGACATCGGCTCACCCTCCGCCATATGCTCATCTATCTCCATGGTTCCATCAGCAGGAGGAACGCTGGATGCGGGAGTAGTCTTAGGCCTAGAACTACTAGTCCCAGGAGTGCTACCACGTAACATCGTCGTAGTCGGAGATGTGATTAGTCGATATAATAGAGTACTTGGTGACGAGGATCCAAAACCAAGAGTAGGCAGTACCGGAGGAGCACTTCGTCTACCTCGGGTGACGAGATATTACAGTAGGCAGTACCGAACGCTCCACGTCGTCCTGTCATACATGATAACAATATTTGATGATAGAACAAATAAGCAAATATATAGTACATTTTACAGTCAAAATGTTATGCATATCTCACAGTATTAATACAATTGCACAATAAATAACTAGTAGTGTCACAAGTCTAAATGGATAGTATATTCTATAGTCAAAATATAATATATGTCACAAGTCCAAATGGATTTATTTTATTTTTAATCATCTTCAAAAAATTTATCTTGTTCGCCTTCCTCGTCCTCCTCTTCCTCTTCCTCCACATCTTCACTATCATCTACTTCATCTTAGTCTTTATCTTCCTCTTCGAATAACTCTACCTTTTCTATATTATTAGTCGTGTAATGAGTAACTTTCTTTGAGTCCATATCTACAATATTTGTTACAAGAGGTAGCTCGTCCTACTGATAAGCTATTTCATCAACGTCAAAGGTATTTCTAACTTTAGTCTTATATACTGCCCACCAATTCGACCTTGCTGTCCACCGTCTAGGATAAGTTATGAAATACATGAGCTGAGCCTGACTTGATAGGATAAATGGTTCGTAGCCTTGATATCTATGCTTGTAGTTTATATTCACAAGAACACGCTTGTAAACTTTCTAACCTTGATCTTGAATCGGATCAAACCATTCATACTTGAATATCACGATCTTAGCAGGTTATGTGCCATAATTATATGTCAAGTCCACAATCTCTCGTAAGATGCCAAAGAAATCGTTGCATGGATCGTCGTCTTTGTAGTTCAAAGATTTGATACAAAAATAACTATTTTTCGTGGAATCAAGATCCAGGAAGGTGTCTCTGATCAGAGCATTTGTTGACTTGAACATAAACCCATTTACATACTAACTTGGCCATATTTTGACGGCAGTAATTGGTCCCTTTGTAACGACCCGCACCTGGAAGTTGGGCATGAGCCATGGGTACGTCTAGCCTACGCCACAGCATCAGCGGTAGAACGCTGTCTAGGTCTCAATACTACTAATAACAACTCACAAAATAACCTGTCAATGATCTCAACTCCATAATGAGGATAATGAATATGCATTTGATCATCAAATCATAAGATACTCAATCATAATAACTATAGGAAAGTAAATAGCACGATAAGATGTAAAAAGATAAGGAAGTTCTGACATAAGTCTAACACATAACTCAAATAACAATAATAATATAGAGTCTAGCTATCCCAACATAAATAGTCTTAACATAATACAACTAGGGTCTCAAGTTTAGAATAATTCAATACATAGATAACTAGACTAAGAAGCTGTCTAAACGACTGCGGGTGGTATCTCCTCTAAGGAGAGTGGCTCCTCTAGAATCTCCGGAATATAGTCTCCATCTGCTCCTGGACCATAGTGGGTAGGACAAAAATTCTCAAAATCCTCTAAAAATATTATCCAGTCAGGATTGGAGTAAAGCACAAACACTAAACAATAGTTTCAATTATATTGATAAAAACTATAAGACAGTATAAGGAAATATATGATAAAGAAATACTGGAAAATAAGGAATACTAGAAAGGTATGTAATCAGCATATAGATCTAACTAGTATTGAAAAGATATATGTGAGTACTAGAATAAGTGAACTGGAATAAGAATAAAAATTCTAGCTAAGTGTTATGAAATATCAATTTGCTACGTGATCGGCTTGAGACTAGATCAGGCTTGTTATATATGATTGGCTATGATACATGTGACATCAGGCTAACTATCTGGTTAGCTATGATGCGAGCAATAGTCAGGCTAATCATAAATAATAGGCTATGAGGCATGTAAATGGTCAGGCCACACCCTACGTGATATATGGGGTGAGCTATGATACATGTAAAGTAGGGTATGATCATATAATATTGCTAATATTTTCCCGTCCCCAGCTAGTACGATGGATTCCAATCAAGACTCCTCATGACAGGTATCTATGATACTAGCCCGTGTATCCGTTGTGTCAGAATCAAGTATACACTACAACTAGAATCATAGTAATAATGAACATAATAAAAACTGTCAGAGAATATACTCGGCTGTGGTCCTGAGCAAGGAATGAGGATAGATGTCCAAGATAGAATCACAAAGACCTAGATATTAAAATAATAATATTATTTAGTGTTTTAGAAGGACAATATCATCAACTATGTTGAAATACAATTTTTTTAGGCCAAAACTAGGTCTTTAATAGGCTAACTATGTCATTACCTTGTTATACTAGGTTCTCTAGGTCTTACCAAGGTTAATTAGCCAATAGTAGACCGCACTAGTCATTACCTAACTATACTAGTCATACCAAGTTATACTAGCTAATATTAATTAATACTAGCTACTACACTATACTATATAATATAAAATGTATACATAGACCCAAATATAACTCTAACCAATCTCTAACATATATAAGTAACTAATATTAATTAACATATCCCTATCTATGTTATCTATAATACTAATATTACCTTAGCTAGGTATAAGTAATACTTAACCAATATCTAACTGCTACTACCTAACCAATGCACTATATACTAACCGTCATCCATAAATAACAGTTCGTATATATATTAGAGTTTTTCCTCAATAACTTGATACCTCAAGTACGCACTCTAACCATATTATACCTCAATGATACTTCAACCCACCTAACACTAACTTTGCACTGCCTGCACTTTCCACTTAATGCACATTATATACTGCACAATGGTGCATCTACAGCAACCCAACTGCAGTATGCAACCTATCATCTTGTGTCTGCCAATACCAAGTCAATACCCACTATCAACAACATCACCTACTGACTACACCTGGGCTTGCACACCTACATCATTCAACCCTCAACTGCATTTTCTGGTAGCAGTCCCTAGGCAGTGTATTGATACACTACCCACAAGGCAGTGTACTGATACACTACCCACAATACCTCATAATGCACAATACTATTACCTCACATCCCCCAATCTTGATATATTCAACTGAACTCTAAGTGCATCCAAACTCTGATACATTTAAGTACTGTACCTAATATTTTAGTTCACTTCAGTGAACTGGTGCTAGTACACAGAGGCTCTATTCACCCTCTGTCCAACACAAACCCTCTGAACCTGACACGAGGTCACACAATGTTCACACACAAGAACCAACACCACACTCACCTCAACTACCTGATACAAATAGACATTAGTAAAACTATAACTCACACTGATAAAGCTCTAACCCGATTGCCCATCAATACCAAACAGCAGTTTCATGAGTCCCTCTACTATGCAAAGCAACCCATTACACTAACCCCAAATAGTGGTTGATACTACAGTATCAGTTGTATGTCTGATACTGCATAGTGCCTCTAGGTATCAGTCACTTACTGGATTTATACACCCTAATTCCTTTACATCACCCTCAAAACTCACTCACTCAGATTTCACTCTTGAGCATACTGCAATATGGTTGCTTATTGATTCCTGACACAAGGTTGTCTCTCATCACCTAATCATATCCTATATGTGTTTGAGGCTTGAGTATCATTCATAGACTCTATTATCAAACCAATTAGACATACTTACATTCTAAGAATACTGTGCACACTATTACAAACATCTGTGCATACTTACCCCAATCATTTTTTTACAGGATTCTCCATCACCATCACCATACCTATAGATAGAAACCTAAATCTCTGCTACTATTTCATGTTGATGTTCTGTACTTACTACAGAATGAAAGTTTTGTACAGTGCACACCCTCTTGATGCTAACTGCAGGCCCAAGGATCTGCACTGCCTAGCAAGCAGAGCTTGCTGCAACAGTCGGGTTGCATTACAACCATATGTCACTACCACATTCTGAAATAGGGATATTTTTGACTTTATGTTTATTATAAGTGTTGTGTGAATTTATTTTAATTAATTGCATGATATGTGTATTATATATATATTATATTATGTTCTTAGTGCATGATTTAGTAGACTAGACCTAGAAGCCCACTAGATGAACCCCTGACCAAAATATAGGATTATGGATTTAAATTGTATTATTTTAGGATTTATTTATTTAGGGTTATAATTAATTATCGTAATTTTATTTAATTGTTGCGCCTTACCGTTGCTTCGATATTTGGAATGCTACCCTAGCTTTTGCCTTACAACAAATTTCATACCTTTGTCCTAGACATGCCTACCTTTTTTTCTGACCTTTGTGTAACTTATAATTATGCTCTCTTGTGCTACATTTTAGTCGCACAATATTCGTCGCAAACATTTATATTTAATTCTAAATAAATCTAATTTTGTATCTTTGTGCGTTCCAATCAAAATTGGAGACACAATCTCGACCCATTTTGAGCAACCCAAATTAGGATAATATTTTATTCCGAGTCTTCTTCATTCATGATACTTGTGTGCCACCAAATTTGAGCCACATGTACTTCTAATTAATTTTAGAACACCAACTATATTTATTTTTAATTAATTAAACTATAAACCCAACTTTGTGCAATTTTCTAATTGTTGCGTACTTTTATGCAAAAGTGTATTAAGGTGTCCACCCCATTGGATACAACACGTGTAAAAACCCATTTCTCCTTCATGTGAATTTTGCCATAATTTTTGGATGTGTAACACTCAACATCAATCCACATTGAACCATGGCCCTCCATTTTGAAAAAATTGTAATCCTATCCCTTGAAATACCTACATGACAAGCCAAGCCCAAATTCTAAGGGGGGGATGTTGACCAAGTCAAAATTTTCTAGTTCAAACCAATCCCCTTATATGTGTATATATATATATATATATTCTTTTCTTTACTTTTTTCTTTTCTTTATTTCTATTCTTAAACCTAAGCTATCAGCCGCACACCCATCTTCCTATTCATCTTCTTCTAACTTCCCTGCCTGTCCTCGTCAGAGTCCTCGCTGGAGCAACCCCGTTGACGTCTGTACCCCAGCCTGCATCCGTCGTAAACCCAGCACTCAACCCACATCGTCATCTCCCCGTTGAAGCCGAACCCGACTGCACCTGAACCCGCCGCAGCCTCCTGCACTCGCTAGCCGACGATGACCCACTGCTCACCCTGTTCTCCCCTCGACTGGACTCGATAGCTCGCCTGAAGTCGCCAGAGCATCCCAGTCATCGCCTCCCATCAACATCGGAGTCTTCAGCTGTCACGCCCCAGTCCCAAAAATACGTAGGACTATGACACGTAAGCATGCCAACCGCATGTATATGGCAACTCCAATATATGGAAACCATAACACATGCGTACGCTGTATAATGAACAATAATTCACAACTGGTAAAACTATCACAAGTCACAGGGTATAATCTAAATCTCATCCACAAAAATTAAATAAAAATAAATAACCAATATCTATGAAACTAGATCTCAATATAAAGTACCAAAGGATGACAGTCGGATGGAAACAAATCTACTACCGAACTAGAATATAGAATAAACAAGATAAATATAATAATAGTACAACAACTACCAATCACGAGACTCGAAGAGAAGACCTCCTCGAAATATAAGTAGCCAATTCGGGTCTGCGCTCCTGCAAATAATCATGAACTTCTACACCTGGAAAGGGACCAGGTCCTCAGAGGGACATAACAAGATACATAGAAGCATGCCATAAACTAAATACTGAATAAATAAAAGGAGTGCACTAACCATCTAAGTGAATGCAAATTTGAGGACAACTTTGAGTGTATTGGAAAGTGTAGGCTAGACATATGCTGACGTAATTTACCAATCGCCATAACTGGCTAGTATATGCCATATATGCCCCCATACAAGGGCACTGTATAATAACGTCCATCTCCGAAGAGCATGGCATCTGTATAATGTATCGTCCATATCGCTCTGAAGAACGTGGCATCTGAATAGTATAACGTCCATATCGCTCCGAAGAACGTGACATCTGTATAGTATATATCATCCAAATTACTCTGTCGAGTGTGGCATCTGAATAAAGGAAGTGGGTGTCCCATACGCCTACTAGTCGTCCTCCCCGTCCAATGATCTATGCATGTTGTATCCACAACACGCCTTAGCTACTACGTCGAGGCATCGTAACTCTGGCTCATAGTCTATCGTTAGAATAATAGCCCAACCTTACAACCAAACAAGGACAAGAATTGGGCCTTCGTACCATAATAGTCTATGGTCCGATTACTAATAATTGCTAAGTCTTCTATCATGCATCGCTAATAGCAGTTATTCCCTATCCGTCGCACGCCTACACGTACAGGTGGCCAACCACATACGCAAGTCCGTGCCCTACATGAGACTCACAACACGTGTAAGAAATGTGTCAAGGCCTGGGGAGTTAAAACGATACCTCCACAACTTTAGGTGGGTCTACTAGACACTAGGTCAGACACAAGTCCTAACGTCAACGCATTCATTGACTGCACCCGAGTCTCTCTCGGACGCGCAAAATTATATAACCTAAAACAATAAACATACAACTAATAATATAACTGAATTTAAACAGTACAACAAAGACAAGGTATACTTGCCTGGCAAGAAAGCTGCGTAGCACCAATATTCTGCTCCAGAAGTCGCATAGAACAATCCTATAGATCTTCAGGGTCAGCGTGCACAGGCACGAGAATCGGGGGTGTCTGCTGTGGTTTGTCTGGCATGGGTGACGGGTCCATGATAACGACGATGACGAGGGTAATGATGATGATATGATTAGGTTATGGTTAAGGTGATGATTAGGTCAATGATGGTGGTTATGTTGATGATGGGGGTTATAATGGTGATGATGATTACAATGGTGATGATGATAGAATGATGATGGAATTTATGATAATGGTGGTGACGTGGATGATAAAGTTGGAGAAGAAGGGAGTCGGGGAGATGGCTCCAGGCGGCCGGGATTGGCTGTTGACGTAGGAATGAGGAGGAGGTTCCGGCAGAGAGGGCGAGCGCCGACGAATGACGGGTTATCGTCAACGAGAAGTTTGCGGTAAAGGTGGTGAATGGTGGAGGACGGAGGAGGAGGCTCAGGGAAGAGGGGGAAGAGAACGACGGTGGCTCGGTGCACCTTTCGGCGGGACCGCTCGGGAAAAGGAGGGTGGCGGTGGTGAGCAGCGGGAAAGGGGAGGTCGGGTTGGAAGGGTGGAGGTCGACATGGTGGTAGAGGGATGCTCGGTCGGGTCGACTAGAGGAACGCTCCGGTCGGCGGGGTGCTTCTCCGGCGACGTGGTTCGATCCGACGGTCGAGAGGTTGACGGAGGATGAATAGTATTTGGCTGGGTGAAAATAGGTTTAGGTGATTTTTAGGTAAAAAATTTAGGAAGAGATATATTTATACATGGTGTTGGGTTGACCTAAAAAGGTTTGACTTGGTCAACATCTCTTGGAATGGGCCTTGGGCTCACATGGGGATGTTTGGAGGCCATAGTTGCATTGTTTAAATGCAAGGATAGGTTTAAAATAAAGGGGGTGACGAATGCGTTGTACATTCCAAAAATTATAGAAAAATTCCTATGAAGGGGAAAGATGGATTTCTTCATGTATTATCCAATTGTGTGGACACCTCAATGCGCTTTTGCATAAGTGCCCAAAAATTAGAAAATTGCATAAAGACAGAAATTGGATTAAATTAATTAAAATTTGTACGCATGATGTTCTGGAATTAATTAGAAGTACATGGGGATAAAAATAGGTGGGACACAAGCTTTACGAACATAGAGGGCTCAGGGTAGAATATTATTATATTTGGGTTGCACGAAATGGGTTAAGATTGTGTCTCCAATTTTGATTGGAACGCACAAGGATACAAAGTCGTATTTATTTAGAATTTATTATAAACGTCCGCGACGAATATTGTGCGACTAAAATGTAGCACAAGAGAGCATAATTATAAGTTACACAAAGGTCAGAATAGAAGGTTGTCATGTCTAGGGCAAGAGTGTGAAGTTTGTAGGAAGGCAATGACTAGTGAGGTGCTCCAATCATCGAAGCAACGGTAAGGTGCGCTACATGATATAAATATTGCATAATTAAATAAAATACCTCGTTCTAATTCTAATTGGATTTAAATTAGCCCTAATCTCTCTATCTAAGCCAAGTAGGCCTAATTTTGGGTGAAGGAGTTTATAATCTACCTAACTTAAAAATAATTTTGTCCTCGATATTGAAATAAGGCATAATTTGGTTTAAATCTTTCACATGCGTACGTAAGGCAAGTCTATTGCAATCTCTTCCCAAAATTTTTAAACATATTTAATTTCATCGCAATCACTTTCAAATTAAATTAACCATTGTTTAGATCAAACTTCAACACATCGCACTATCCTCTCGATTTTCAAACTAAATAATCCACATCCAATCTAATTCAAATCTATATGACATCCCACATTAAAAATTTATATCGCAATCTTCAATTATCATAATCTCCTCTAGAAAATAATTATAACCACATATTATTTCTATTTTTAACTTGTGAATTCCGTACTCTTCGAATTTTTAAATTCAATTTACATCCTCAATATTTCAAATAGGTAATCCCACAATCAACCTTTAACTTTTAATTTAAGGCCTTAAATTATGAAATTTGAAATCTAATTCAATTGTTCAAGTCTAGATTTCTATATTTATCTTCAAAGTTTAAATTGGTAATTCAACCTTCAATATTCAAAATTTAAATCATATGCTCAAGTATAATTATTTGGTTCGTCATATCACAGTTTTTAAAATTCATCAGTCCTCATCATCTTAATCATTCTTCTAAAATTCTCAAAATTAAAATGACTTGAACCTCTAAATCTAATTTGCTTGATCACAATCAAAAATAAATTTCTCTCAAATTGACAATACAACTTCTACCCCACTTATAATTTACCCATATATCATATAAGGCTATACACTTAAAAAAAAATTCCTCAACTTATTTAATCATGCTATTCGATCCTCAAAAGTTTGAATACCAACATATTACCTATGATATGCCCTTAATTACGAAAAATCATCATCAAGTAATGCGGTTGGCCTATGGGGTATATCTAGTACTATCTGTATATCAAACTTATACCAAGCACGAGGTTTCGTCTTTCCGAAATAAGGGAAGACGAAAAACAATAATAAAGAGTTCAAAGGGGAGGTAATAGAATAGAAGTATGGGGATCAAGGCGTTTAAGGAATTCAAAAGGAATTGTCAAGGCAGTTGTGGATTAAAATCCTATTTGGTAATTTCTTATTTGTATGCTCGTATTAGTACAGTTATGTAACTGATACGATACGCTCAGACATGTCTAGAGGGCAAGTATATTTGTCTACTAGTCGCTATATATCTCAATCCACGTAAAGTAATCAAGCGAAGAGCGAACCAAGCGCACTAAGGTTAGCTAGACCTTAATACACCGATTCTGATTTAGATAATGTATTAGTGTAGCACTCCAATAATACTTATGTCATGAACAAGCTCGATGAAGAATAAGCTTGCAAAACTAGGCTATAATAGCAGCATAAGTCAAGGTACTACAGCAATATAAGTACGCTAGATTATGATGAGAGAAATTAGAAAAAAAATAATTCAAGTTCACAAAGAAGATGAGATTTTATAATCTCTACAGTTGTCACACTAACGCCTTGTCTAAGTCGCTAGTCGACCAAATAGGGGTATGGACCTCTAAGTTTTACAGTCTGAATAAACGTTATCTTCTTATGCAAGTCTGCAGTTAATGTCATTCAGTTGCACTTCAATAATGAGTCAAGAGGACTATGTTATAATAGATTATGAGGCACACTACCCAACTTAAAAGAATAAATTAATATTGTAATGCCTTAAGGATAATATAGAAACTCCTATTAAGGTTTACGAGAAGAGATCTTGGTACTTTATTAGGGTATCCTATTATGTAGGTAATGGTCACCTTAAGTCTTAATCATAGCGCTCATAGAACATGTGTCAACAGTAAGAATGGAAAAGTTACTGGCCTTCTAGGAGAAAAAGGATATAACTTATATTAAGGTGGGGTACATGTAACATGATTTAAAACTAAGAAAATCATATCACAATATAAAGAAACAACTCAAACTATCAAGTTTTAACTACCAAGCACATAATTCAAAGTTCAAGATTACAAGTATAATCCTAGAAAGCTATATATCCTTAACATAAGATAAAAATTACTTGGCCTAAAATCAGAAAGGTTAGGTGGAACAAAGTGAAAGATAAAGAAAAGAAAAGAAAAATTTAGTCGTCGCACAATTAGCGAACACTAAGTTTTCAGAGGAACAAGATTGAATTAAAATAGAAAGTCTTTAGATAATATCATGGTTTTCTAAGGGGAATGTGGCATGCTAGTCTCTATGTTCAAGGTATGATCGAGGATAATGTTATATTCATTCCTCTAGGTTTCCTTAGGTACTGTTATACTGATATCAAGACAATGATCTAAATTTATAGTTCTAATATTATCTCATTATGAAAGTTAGGTTTAGTCCTAACATTCAACCATGGATTTCTATTGGTCCCTCAATACTAGGGTCAAGCAATATGGCCAAACTTCTAACTAACTATATTACTCTCAAGTCCTTCATAACTATATCAAGGGTAATGGTCAATCAATCTATATGTAAGGGATGCTAGGGTTTATTAGATATTCTCATCTTAGTAATATGTCATTATCCTAGTTGTACTCTTAATAGGAATGTTACCCTACTTATTATCTAACAACAGAGACTTCTATATTATAGGAGAAGGCTATACTCAAAGAACTATTAGGGAAGCACATTAATCAAGCATGATGCGATTAGAACGGATAGGAAGAAAGATAATTTATAGTCAATTATGGATGAGATCCTATACTCTAATCCTAGATGCAGGCTTGCTCGGTACAATAACGTAACCGAGACAATATGCTCTCGACATGCATGGGCCTCCACCAAAAATATGTCATATCCCAGTCCCAAAATTACGTAGGACTAGGACATGTAAGCATGCCAGCTGCATGTATATGGCAACTCTAATATATGGAAACCATAATATATGTGTATGTTGTATAATGAACAATAATTCACAAGTGGTAAAACTATCACAAGTTATAGGGTATAATCTAAGTCTCATCCACAGAAATCAAATAAAAATAAATAACCAATATCTATGAAACTAGATCTCTGTCACTACCATATTCTAAAAACAGGGGTAATTTCGACTTTTTACAATATTTATTATTATTGTAGTTATAATTAATTAATTGCATGAATAGTATATATTTAAATTAAATAACTGTGTGATGTGTACTTTAATATATTATATTATAGACAGTGTTCATTGTGTTTGTGATGGTAGACTTGACCTAGAAGCCAGTAGATGAGCACCTGTCGGAATTATGGAATTTTGAGGTTAATTGTTTTATTTTAGAATTAATTTATTGGAGGTGTAATTAATTACCGTATTTTATTTAATATTTTGCGCAATTGCCTTTGCTTCGATATTTGGAGCACTATCCAGACTTTTGTCTTCCAACAAATTTCACAATCTTGCCCTAGACATGCCCGCCTTCAATTCTGCTATTTTTTTGCAACTCATAGTTATGCTCGCTGTGCATTATTTCTAGCCGCACAAAAATTGTCGCGGACGTTATTTTTAAATCCTTATTTTTATCGTTGTGCGTTCCAATCGAAATTGGAGGCAATCTTGACCTATTTATCGTGCGGCCCAAATTAGGGAAATATTCTGTTCTGAGTCTTCTTCAATATTGGTATTGATGACCTGACCTGATTTTGGCTCCATGTACTCCTAATTAATTGTTGAACACAACTTACATTTATTTCTATTTAATTTGAGGATACCATTTTATCTGATTCTGAAATTCCAAATTAATTCCAGTACCCTGCAAATTCAGCCCATACCCATCTTACAGTGCCCCCTGACCCTACAAAACACCAGACACCGAATCGCCCGCCAAATTTTCGTCATTTTATGTGTTTGTGCAATTTCCTAAATTTAAGGGGGTTAAATTGCAAATTGGTATTTTGTGCCAACACCCAATTATTTAAACCAATGAGGAATCCTTAATATTTTAATTAAACCTCACCCTAAATTCTCCATGAATTAATTTCCCTCATGTTCAATCCTAGCCACCCATTCCAGGGATGCATCCTCACCCTCCATCAAATTCCCTCATCCTATATAATGACATGCCCCATCCTAAACCCTAATCCCTAGGCAACCTAGAAAACACCACCCTCCACAAGCCTCCATCTCCCCTCAACCCAACGTATGTAATTCTTCTCCTTCTTCCTTTCTTCTTCTATTTTTCTTCTCTTCTTCTCCTTCTTTCTTCTTCTTTTTCCTTTCTTCATTGGTTTTTGAAAATTTAAAGGAGAAGAAAGGGGGGAATACTGTTTATTTCCCCCGTTACTGTTCACCGAGCCTCAGCCGGCGGGCCGGTCAAATCACCCGAGCCCCTTTCCTGTGCGTCCGGCGGGCCTCTCCCTCCCCGGCGACTGAGCCGACCCGGCCGGCGCTGCTGTGCGCGTCCGGCGGCCCTTCGGCGGACCCTCCGCACTCCGACACGGTGCCGCTGCTCGTGCTCCTCCCTCCATCTCCCCTGTTCCCGGCCGACTACCCCTGGCCAGACCCCCGGCGACCGCAGTTGACTCCAGCCCGGCGAGCGGCCTGCTCCTCCCCACAACCCCTTGGCCTCTGCTCTCACCACCACCTCCACCTTCACCATTCACTCCCTCCGGTCGAGACCCCGACTCCCCGACTGTTCTTCGGTCTGCATCGACAGCTCCTCCCATCCTCTTCCTCCTCCCTGTCGTGATCCCGCTGCCTGCTTCACGGCGGCACCCATCTGAAATCTGGCGCCGAAGTCCAGCCCTTTCCTCTGCTGCAACTTCTCCCTGCACCGACCGACTGAGCCGCGCCCGGCGGCGCTGCCAACTACGGCCACCACTGTAAGGCTCCCTTCTTCTTCTCCCTCCCTCCTTCTTTATATATATATATATATATGTATATATGTATGTATATAACTTGTAAAATATATTAGTGTATATATATAACTATGTATAGGTATTTGTGAATATATTAACTAATGTGTATAGTATATAAATACAAGGGTAATGTATAAATGTTAATGTATATTGTCTATTTAATTTAATGATGGTAAATATATATATATATTTGTATAAGTAATTAGTATATGTATTTAATTTAATTGTATATATATAATTAATGTAAAGTATTTATATATTTAATTAATGTGAAATTAGCATATGTATATTATTTATTTATTAGAAATTAACTGTATAATGTAATGGATGTATTTAAATATGAATAAGTATATCATGTATTTTTATTTAAATAATTGTATAAGTATGTATGAATTAAGGCATATATATATATGTATATTGGTATGTAATTGTGTATGTGTACGTATTAAATAATATATTTTTAATATGTATATTTTGGTATATGTTTAAAAACATTTTGGCATATATAAATAAATGTGGCATAACATATATTTTGGTATAATTATATATATATATATATTATATACGTATTTAAATTGGTATTTATATTTTCTGAGTAGATATGTATATTTATATATGTACCCCTACTAGGTAACCCTAGTTGACTAGTGCCCTGCCTGGCATGGCCCTGAGGCCAGTGTTTATAGACTGTATGTTAGGGTAGCATCTGATGCAAATGTTATATTGTGATGTGTTTTTAGGACTGTTGGTTTACCCAGGGGATACTCTGGAACAGGACATCCATAATTACCAGCTAAGGACCCAAGGCAAGTACATTCTCCGATAATTTCCAATTCTTGATAATTTCTATAAGTTCAACAATCATGAAATGTTACATCTGAATCCTTGACACTGTGCTACACGGACTAGTATAGCTTGGATCTGCAGTCATGAGATGTTACCTTGATTTTCGTATTGACATTATACACGATATTGATATTGACATTGACATTAGACATTGATAATTAGATATTGTACATAATATATTAGACAATGTTCGTGTATTCGTGACGTGTCATGATTTGATCCACAGTACTAGTTGGGGGCGGGAAAATTGCTAGTGAGAGATGTGATCAAATACCCATGGTATAATTAAATATTATTGGTGTTAATCATACCCCCACGTATGATTAGCCAGACTGTAGCAATCGTACATGTTCCCAAGCCGATCATATTTTGAAACTACTATTTCAAACACTTAGAGTAGATTACAGTTTCCTTATTTAAATCATATACTACATCACCCGTATATGATACTGTCCCTTGTTCTTTCATTTTCATACATGCACTGACTGTATCATATTGCCTATTGCCTGTCTCCTTACATTGCCTGTCTCTCTTTACTTGCCATTGTATTTTATTTCACTGTCTTCTCAGTAGCTAGCATGACATGTTTATTGTATTATAGTCCTTATCAATTAAATGGAACTGTTATTTGAGATTGTGCTTTGCTCCTTCCTGACTGGAAACATTTTTCCAGACTATGCCCTAGAGGACCGCTGTCCGACACTTTATGGACCATATGGTGAGTAGCTGCAGACTTGGTAGTAGTTGTGATTCCGGGAGGTCTAGCCGGAATCACTAGTTCTTCTAGTTTTCTGATTAGTTCTTTTAGTAGGCTATTGGTACCGGATTTGTCTCCGGCATTTTTTGATGATTCTTGGATATTGTTGAGTTAGAATATTACTTGTGGACTTGTGTTGTGTTTAATTTTAATTTCTGTTTCGAAATCTTATCGTGCTGTAATCCTGTGATTGAGTATGTGTTCATCTTATTTGTGTCCTCCGTGCCTCCTAATGGAGATTGGATGCTTGCATGACATTAGTTAGATAGTATCAAGACCTTGACAGCGTTCTACCGCCGATGCTGCGACGTAGGCTGGACGTACCCACGCACTCGTACCCCTAAACCGGGTGCGGGTCGTGACACATTTTTAGTGGTGGCCCATACAGGTCAGACTTCGCGAGTTGTGCGATGTCGTAGTAGTGTGACATCCTTGTTATACTATTGCGTGCCTGCGATAGGATCTAGGACATAGGATACTAGGATGAGAGCAAATACTCAATCACAATTCCTTGAGAGATTCCTGGGATGACCCCTGAGAATCTTATTATAATTTCCAATTTAAAATCATTCCCTTGTTCCGTCCGTTCTCACTTATTGATATTGAATTTGATTGTTGTGATTAGTTATTAAATTAGGATTTTGGTTTCACTTGTTGATTGTTGATTAGGTATTAAATTAGGATTTTGGTTTCAGTATAGGGTTTGATTTTATATCAAGATATATTTACAGACTGATTTATGGTATTATTTGATGATGCCCGTCAATGAGGATAGTGAAAATGATTAACATTAGAGCTATTGGACTACAAAAGGTGGATTTAAAATTTTTTAATTGAAGATTGAAAATGAAATTCAAGTTTTAGGATTCTGGGAAGATTGAGATTGTTATTAAAAGTTATTTTGAAGATTTCAATGAATTGCAAAATTTTGAAATTTGAGGAATTGAAATATTGTTATTAAAATTTTATTTTTGAGGATTCAGATTCGATTCAATAAACCTAGACAAGTCTGTAAGGATTTTGTGTGATTAAGTTTTATTTCAGTATTTAGATAATTAGTCTTGAGGAAAGTGTATGCATTATACTTTAAAAGTTTATTCGAGGAGTTATTTGAGGAATTTTAATTAAGGATAAGATTTTATAGTGGGAGAAATATATTATATATAAGTAGATAAGATGCATGTGTAAGGATCTGTTGGCTTGAGTATAATTGAGATCTCACTGCCCACTGACTTGGGTATCCATCTAAGATTGTATTAGAGAGTGCAGTACTTGGAATAGTGTTGCAATTGTTATGCACTTGAGTGATAAGGATAACTAGTATCAGCGATTGCAGTAGGTAAGAAAGCTAGCAGTGAGTGTGATTGTAGTAGAACTGTGGTACCTATAAGGATAGAGGTATCAGACCTTGGATGCATCTTTGACCTGTGCAATCACAACTAGGAATTTTTTTTCTTCCAATCTTTTATCTTGAATGTTTCTTCTTTAGAACTGTACTGTCCTTCCTTGATGATATCGCATTTTACCTTAATTGATTCTTTGGGATCTGTCTTCAGGATGTCGCCGCAGACACGGTCTATGAGAGCAGGAACATCAGCTTTAGAGGGGCCTGCCACCTCTCCACCTGATGAAAAGACAGCCATAGTTCCTCCTACATCTCCGATACACGTAGGTGATCCTCCTCCTCCACCTGTTCAGAGGATAGCCGCAGCTGTGACGGACAACCTTCCTCCTCCACCGACTCCGCTTCCCGGAGGTTTGCCCATTGACGGAACGCAGATGTTTACGTTGATCCAAGGCATGGTAGATGCCTAGAGAGTGACGGCAGACGCTCAGCGAGTTCAAGCTGAGGCTCATAGGGTGCAAGCAGAAGCGCACCAGGCACAAACCGAGCTGATGAGAGAGAGCATGGAGAACGCTCACCAGATGGCACTACAGGCAGTTGAGAGAGTTGCCCAGCAGTATCCTGGCCAGTGGCAGCCGAGGGCATTTCAGTATCAACAGCAGTACCCGGCACCAGTTCCTGTACAGCAGGATCAACGAACTTGTCATTTCTGTAAGAAGCCAGGTCACCTTTGGAAGAGCTGTAGAACGAGGCTGGGACTTTGTTTGCACTGTGGCGCTGCGGGACATCGAGTAAGGGATTGTCTTCGAGTTCCTTATCTTTCCGACCAGCGCGCAGCTCCAAATTATAGAGATCCAGTTAGGCTACCTGTGGAACCGTATATTGCTCAGCACCCGCAAAGGGAACCACCCCAGCAGGGCGGGCATTTGCGATGACGGTCGAGGAGACCGATACTGCAGGTAATGTGTTAGCAGTTTCTGTTCTTCCTTCCTTTTGTTCCTATCTATTTGATTGATTGATTGCTTAGTACAATAGTTGTATGCATGATTTTCTTGTTAGAATATAGTTAGTAGTACCCCTGATGCATAGACTGCAACACCATAACAAATGAGACCATAACCATGTATGTTCCCCCTAGATTGTATGTGGTATGACTATAGATAGAATTTTATTAGACCGTGATTATTGGTGTTGACTGTAGTAAAGATTCATGAAGAGGTTATTACTTGACAAGAGGAACAAGATGATTAAAATTTGAGGATAAATATTGATTTAAATAAATGGTTAAGAAATTAACATTGCATAATTGGTGGTTTAATTAATTCCAGGAAAGATTATGACATGTTTAAGTTGGTTATTAATTTGGAAATTTTGGGAGATTTATCAATGTATTTATTTAATTGCAAGTTATGAATTTTAGAACTTTATATTTGGATGTGACATTTGGAGAATCCTTAAATATCATATTGTTGAGTTCTTGAGGAGTGGATATTAAATTCCGGGTATTGAATTATCAACTCAAAACTTTCAAGGAAATTTTAATAAAAAGGGACTTTGATTATATTTTGAGGATTTTTTCAGGAATACAAATAATTACAGAAATTTTATTTGTGAAAGGACATTGCGGATTATAACCTGATTTCATGGTTAATGGATTTAAATTTGCGGGAATAATAATGTGTATGATTAAACACTAGTATGAGGATTTTAAATTTCGAGGACGAAATTCTTTTAAGGTGGGTAGACTTGCCACTACCACATTCTGAAAACAGGGGTAATTTTGACTTTTTACAATATTTATTATTATTGTAGTTATAATTAATTAATTGCATGAATAGTATATATTTAAATTAAATAACTGTGTGATGTGTACTTTAATATATTATATTATAGACAGTGTTCATTGTGTTTGTGATGGTAGACTTGACCTAGAAGCCAGTAGATGAGCACCTGTCGGAATTATGGAATTTTGAGGTTAATTATTTTATTTTAGAATTAATTTATTGGAGGTGTAATTAATTACCGTATTTTATTTAATATTTTGCGCAATTGCCTTTGCTTCGATATTTGGAGCACTATCCAGACTTTTGTCTTCCAACAAATTTCACAATCTTGCCCTAGACATGCCCGCCTTCAATTCTGCTATTTTTTTGCAACTCATAGTTATGCTCGCTGTGCATTATTTCTAGCCGCACAAAAATTGTCGTGGACGTTATTTTTAAATCCCTATTTTTATCGTTGTGCGTTCCAATCAAAATTGGAGGCAATCTTGACCTATTTATCGTGCGGCCCAAATTAGGGAAATATTCTGTTCTGAGTCTTCTTCAATATTGGTATTGATGACCTGACCTGATTTTGGCTCCATGTACTCCTAATTAATTGTTGAACACAACTTGCATTTATTTCTATTTAATTTGAGGATACCATTTTATCTGATTCTGAAATTCCAAATTAATTCCAGTACCCTGCAAATTCAGCCCATACCCATCTTACAGTGCCCCCTGACCCTACAAAACACCAGACACCGAATCGCCCGCCAAATTTTCGTCATTTTATGTGTTTGTGCAATTTCCCAAATTTAAGGGGGTTAAATTGTAAATTGGCATTTTGTGCCAACACCCAATTATTTAAACCAATGAGGAATCCTTAATATTTTAATTAAACCTCACCCTAAATTCCCCATGAATTAATTTCCCTCATGTTCAATCCTAGCCACCCATTCCAGGGATGCATCCTCACCCTCCATCAAATTCCCTCATCCTATATAATGACATGTCCCATCCTAAACCCTAATCCCTAGGCAACCTAGAAAACACCACCCTCCTCAAGCCTCCATCTCCCCTCAACCCAACGTATGTAATTCTTCTCCTTCTTTCTTTCTTCTTCTATTTTTCTTCTCTTCTTCTCCTTCTTTCTTCTTCTTTTTCCTCTCTTCATTGGTTTTTGAAAATTTAAAGGAGAAGAAAGGGGGGAATACTGTTCATTTCCCCTGTTACTGTTCACCGAGCCTTAGCCGGCGGCCCGGTCAAATCAGCCGAGCCCCTTTCCTGTGCGTCCGGCGGGCCTCTCCCTCCCCGGCGACTGAGCCGACCTGGCCGGCGCTGCTGTGCGCGTCCGGCGGCCCTTCGGCGGACCCTCCGCACTCCGACACGGCGCCGCTGCTCGTGCTCCTCCCTCCATCTCCCCTGTTCCCGGCCGACTACCCCTGGCCAGACCCCCGGCAACCGCAGTTGACTCCAGCCCGGCGAGCGGCCTGCTCCTCCCCATAACCCCTTGGCCTCTGCTCTCACCACCACCTCCACCTTCACCATTCACTCCCTCCGGTCGAGACCCCGACTCCCCGACTGTTCTCCGGTCTGCATCGACAGCTCCTCCCATCCTCTTCCTCCTCCCTGTCGTGATCCCGCTGCCTGCTTCACGGCGGCACCCATCTGAAATCCGGCGCCGAAGTCCAGCCCTTTCCTCTGCTGCAACTTTTCCCTGCACCGACCGACTGAGCCGCGCCCGACGGCGCTGCCAACTCCGGCCACCACTGTAAGGCTCCCTTCTTCTTCTCCCTCCTTCTTTATATATATATATATATGTACATATGTATGTATATAACTTGTAAAATATATTAGTGTATATATATAACTATGTATAGGTATTTGTGAATATATTAACTAATGTGTATAGTATATAAATACAAGGGTAATGTATAAATGTGAATGTATATTGTCTATTTAATTTAATGATGGTAAATATATACATATATTTGTATAAGTAATTAGTATATGTATTTAATTTAATTGTATATATATAATTAATGTAAAGTATTTATATATTTAATTAATGTGAAATTAGCATATGTATATTATTTATTTATTAGAAATTAACTGTATAATGTAATGGATGTATTTAAATATGAATAAGTATATCATGTATTTTTATTTAAATAATTGTATAAGTATGTATTAATTAAGGCATATATATATATATGTATATTGGTATGTAATTGTGTATGTGTACGTATTAAATAATATATTTTTAATATGTATATTTTGGTATATGTTTAAAAACATTTTGGCATATATAAATAAATGTGGCATAACATATATTTTGGTATAATTATATATATATATATTATATACATATTTAAATTGGTATTTATATTTTCTGAGTAGATATGTATATTTATATATGTACCCCTACTAGGTAACCCTAGTTGACTAGTGCCCTGCCTGGCATGGCCCTGAGGCCAGTGTTTATAGACTGTATGTTAGGGTAGCATCTGATGCAAATGTTATATTGTGATGTGTTTTTAGGACTGTTGGTTTACCCAGGGGATACTCTGGAACAGGACATCCATAATTACCAGCTAAGGACCCAAGGCAAGTACATTCTCCGATAATTTCCAATTCTTGATAATTTTTATAAGTTCAACAATCATGAAATGTTACATTTGAATCCTTGACACTGTGCTACACGGACTAGTATAGCTTGGATCTGCAGTCATGAGATGTTACCTTGATTTTCATATTGACATTATACACGATATTGACATTGACATTGACATTAGACATTGATAATTAGACATTGTACATAATATATTAGACAATGTTCGTGTATTCATGACGTGTCATGATTTGATCCACAGTACTAGTTGGGGGCAGGAAAATTGCTAGTGAGAGATGTGATCAAATACCCATGGTATAATTAAATATTATTGGTGTTAATCATACCCCCACATATGATTAGCCAGACTGTAGCAATCGTACATGTTCCCAAGCCGATCATATTTTGAAACTACTATTTCAAACACTTAGAGTAGATGACAGTTTTCCTATTTAAATCATATACTACATCACCCGTATATGATACTGTCCCTTGTTCTTTCATTTTCATACATGCACTGACTGTATCATATTGCCTATTGCCTGTCTCCTTACATTGCCTGTCTCTCTTTACTTGCCTTTGCATTTTATTTCACTGTCTTCTCAGTAGCTAGCATGACATGTTTATTGTATTATAGTCCTTATCAATTAAATGGAATTGTTATTTGAGATTGTGCTTTGCTCCTTCCTGACTGGAAATATTTTTCCAGACTATGCCCTAGAGGACCGCTGTCCGACACTTTATGGACCATATGGTGAGTAGCTGCAGACTTGGTAGTAGTTGTGATTCTGGAAGGTCTAGCCGGAATCACTAGTTCTTCTAGTTTTCTGATTAGTTCTTTTAGTAGGCTATTGGTACCGGATTTGTCTCCGGCATTTTTTGATGATTCTTGGATATTGTTGAGTTAGAATATTACTTGTGGACTTGTGTTGTGTTTAATTTTAATTTCTGTTTCAAAATCTTATCGTGCTGTAATCCTGTGATTGAGTATGTGTTCATCTTATTTGTGTCCTCCGTGCCTCCTAATGGAGATTGGATGCTTGCGTGACATTAGTTAGATAGTATCAAGACCTTGACAGCGTTCTACCGCCGATGCTGCGGCGTAGGCTGGACGTACCCACGCACTCGTGCCCCTAAACCGGGTGTGGGTCGTGACAATCTCAATATGAAGTACCAAAGGATGATAGTCGGATGGAAACAAATCCACTACCAAACTAGAATATAGAATAAACAAGATAAATACAATAATAGTACAACAACTACCAATCACGAGACTCGAAGAGAAGACCTCCTCGAAATATAAGTAGCCAGTTCGGGTCTGCGCTCCTGCGAATACTCATGAACATCTACAACTGAAAAGGAATCAGGTCCTTAGAGGGACATAACAAGATACATAGAAGCATGCAATAAAGTAATTACTGAATAAATAAAAGGGGCGCGCTAACCATCTAAGTGAATGTAAATTTGAGGACAATTTTGAGTGTATGGAAAAGTGTAGGCAAGACATATGCTGACGTAATTCACCAATCGTCATGACTGGCTAGTATATGCCATATATGCCCCCATACAAGGGCACTGTATAATAACATCCATCTTCGAAGAGCATGGCATCTGTATAATGTAGCGTCCATATCGCTCCGAAGAACGTAGTATCTGAATAGTATAACGTCCATATCGCTCCGAGGAACGTGGCATCTGCATAGTATATATCGTCCATATCACTCCGTCGAGTGTGGCATCTGAATAAAGGAAGTGGGTGTCCTATACGCCTACTAGTTGTCCTCTCCGCCCAATGATCTATGCATGTTGTATCCACAACACGCCTTAGCTACTACGCCGAGGCATCGTAACTCTGACTCATAGTCTAACGTTAGAACAATAGCCCAACCTTATAACCAAACAAGGACAAGGATTGGACCTTCGTACCACAATAGTCTATGCTCCAACTACTAATAACTGCTAAGTCTTCTATCATGCATCGCTAATAGCAGTTATTCCCTATCCGTCGCATGCCTACACGTACAGGTGGCCAACCACATACGCAAGTTCGTGCCCTACATGAGACTCACAACACGTATAAGAAATGTGTCAAGGCCTGGAGAGTTATACCAATAACTCCATAACTTTAGGTGGGTCTACTAGACACTAGGTCAGACACAAGTCCTAACGTCAACACATTCGTTGACTGCACCCGAGTCTCTCTTGGATGCGCACAGTTATATAATCTAAAATAATAAATATGCAACTAACAATAACTGAATTTAAACAGTACAACAAAGGCAAGGTATACTTGTCTGGCAAGAAAGCTGCGTAGCACCAATATTCTGCTCCGGAAGTCGCACAGAACAATCCAATAGATCTTCAGGGTCAGCGTGCACAGGCACGAGAATCGGGGGTATCTGCTGCGGTTTGTCTGGCAAGGGTGTCGGGTCCATAATGACGATGATGATGAGGATAATGACGATGATATGATTAGGTTATGGTTAAGGTGATGATTAGGTCAATGATGGTGGTTATGTTGATGATGGGGGTTATAATGGTGATGATAATTACAATGGTGATGATGATAGAATAATGATGGAATTTATAATAATGGTGGTAACATGGATGATGAAGTCGGGGAAGAAGGAAGTCGCGGAGATGGCTCCAGGCGGCCGGGGTTGGCTGTTGACGTAGGGACGAGGAGGAGGTTCCGGCGGAGAGGGCGAGCGCAGGCGAGCGGTGGGTTCTCCTCGACGAGGCGACGGCGGGGACGGTGGTGAACGGTGGTGGACGGAGGAGGAGGCTCAGGGAAGAGGGGGAAGAGAACGGTGGTGGCTCGGTGCACCGTTCGGCGGGACCGCTCGGGAAGAGGAGGGTGGCGATGGTGAACAGCAGGAAAGGGGAGGTCGGGTTGCACGGGTGGAGGTCGACGTGGTAGTAGAGGGATGCTGTAAACCCCTTCGACCAAATTTTAGGTCTACTTAACTTAGATCGAGAGACTATGGTTAGTTTGAAGTCAATTGGAATTTAAATCATATTATTTTAGATTATTGTGCAATATTCGTAACACCTTGTGCACCTTACCGTTGCTTCGATGTTTGGAGCACTACACTAGCATTTGCTTTCCAATAAATTTTACACACTTTTCCTAGTCATGCCAGCCTCATATTCTGACCCTTGTATAACTCATAAATATCCTCACTTGTGATTTATTTTAGTCGCACAATATTCGTTACAAACGTCCGTTCTCAAATTCAAATAAATTCAACTTTGCATCCTTGTCCGTTCCAATCTAAATTAGAGAAACAACTTGGACCCATTTTGTACAACCCAATTATTGACACTATTCTATTCTGAGTCTTCTACGTCCATGACACTTGTGTCCCACCCAATTTTAATTCTATGTACTTCCAATGAATTAAAGAACGCCTTGTACATTAATTTAAATTAAATTAATGTAATGACCCAACTAAATCCTAATTTAATCCAATACCTCATTAATTAAGCCCTTGCAAAACACACAACACCCCCTCACCCTACAAAATACCAAACACCAATTCCCCCACCAATTTTCTATCATTTCATGTGTTTGTGTAAATACCCCAAATTTAAGGGGCTTATTTGCAAATGTTGTACTATGTGTCATCACCTCATTGGCCCAAGTCAATAAAGAAGCCACCCTCAACTCATTGACTAGTCAACCTCACTCCTCTCTCTCTCTCTCTTTTTTGTATGTATATTTCTCTATGATGAATCTGAGCCACCTATTCAAATGGGGACTCATTATCACCATACACCACCATCACACATCCCTATAAAATGCCTCTTTCTACACATTTCCCAAGCAGGCCCTAACCCTAATACATTGAAATCCCCCGTCCTCTCTCTCTCCTCCCTCTTCCTAACAGCTGAATTCTTCTTTTCATTATTCTTCTTCTCCTTCTTCACTACTCTCTCCTCAGGCGAACCAGTCGGCCGGCCCTGCAACTCCGGCAAGGCGAGCCACCCTCACCCCTACGAACGATCGACTTTTGCCCTGATTCCACCCAACTGGCCTCTGCTGCAGTTTCTTCTCCGCTACCCCCAATCGCCACCCGCATTCGCCATTATCCCCACGACTACCCGCTCCTCCAGCCGACCGGCCACCGGCCATCGCCTCCCTCGATATCTCCTCACCTCCAACCAGCGTCGACTCCCCTCAACTCGACCACCTGATATCGATCCCTAACCTCTCCCATCGAGCTCGAAGGTCCGAGCTATGGAAGATCCCTCAGATTTGGATCTCCAGCTCCGGCGACTGACAGCAGCCTCCACCGTGAAGCTTCACCAGCATCGGTCGCTCTTGGCGGGATAGATCACTTCCTCTACCAAGTTCGACCATGTAGCTGCGAAGACGACGAGCTTACCGGCGATTCACGGTTGCGGTCGGATGATCGGTCATCTTCTCCGACTTGAAGCTTCATCAGGGATTCTTCTTCTTCGATCGTTCTTCATCGTTCCCTTGTCAGCGCTGCAACTTCACAGGCGAACAAAGCATTGATCTCGCCACCGCGAGATCTACAACAACTTTGTTAGAGCATTTTTCGGCGACCAGATCTGTCCTTGACGACGATGACCGAGGATCTCTCTGCCACGACGTCTTGAGTCTCCGATGACTATGCCGACCGTAGAGACTTCCGACGAGGAGCATCAGCCGAGCTCTCGGGAACTTCTTGAACCCTCGAGCACTGATCCGGCGAAGCTTCGATCGGTGCGAGTGGGCCATCCTCGATGAGACGATAGGTAAATTACTTGATTCCGATACTTTCTTCAGTTCTTGATTTCTCTTCCAAAATTTTCTTAATCGAAGAAAGATTGGTTTATAAAACATTAGAATTCTCCGATACGGAGTTGGACCCGTCAATCCGGGCATCCTCGTTGTATGCTGTTTTTACCGAAAGGTGCGCACTATCAATACGGACGTGTGTGATTTTGCGAAAGTTGATTTAGATGTGCGTGCACACCGGAATCAACGTGTATTCATCGATGACACCCAATATCGGCCCTGTTCTGGAACTCGTTGTAACTTTTTGTGTGCTCGTCATTTCGAAACAAAACTTACGCCATCAGACTCGTAGCGAGACACTGGTCCTGTGACCCAAGTTTGGTTCGATTCTGAGAACGTTGACAAAATCCCGTATCGTGGGCCCCACGGCTCTACTTGATGGGCAATTTTGTGATCGGCTCATCGAAATCCAGTTCTGGACATTTTATTGGGTTCGTATCATCGTTCTGGACTTGTTGACACTAAGTTTGACGAATTTGGAGAACCTTGTCTCTGGTATATTTTTCGGTGCAAGACGGGCCCACTTGTAGACCCCGTGTTGACCAAAAACTGCATTTTTGCCCCTGTGTCCAAATTGGAAGTATGTATATATTTTTCTGAGTATTTCACTTATTCCGGGACTGTTGGTGATATTTGTGACAGCATCCGGGGATAGCGGCTCCAGTTTCCATTGTGGTACTGCTACTTCCATGGCTAGTTCGTGTTCGCATCTTCGCCTGGCTTCCAGACAAGTATACCTTGCCTTATTATACTTTTTAAATTCAGTTATTTTAGTTGCATATTTTATTATTTTAATATTATATAACTGTGCACGTCCGAGAAGACTCGGGTGTAGTCAACGAAGACGTTGACGTTAGGACTTGTCTGACCTAGTGTCTAGTAGACCCACCTAAAGTTGTGGAGTTATCGGTATGACTTTCCTGGCCTTGACACGTATTATTTCACGTCACAAAGTGAGTTCAGGTAGGGACGCGTGCCTCATAATCGACTGGCCATCGATGTGAGCAACACGTGTAACGGTATTTAGCTTAGTTGTTTATTTCTATAGAGACTTGCATTTTAGTATGAGATATCCACGTTGTGTTCACGACTTGTACATTTGCATTTGGCGGGGAGGACGACTAGTAGGCGTATGGGACACCCACCTCCTTTATACAGATACCGCACTCGACGGAGTGATACGGACGTATATATTTATGCAGACACCACGTTCTTGAGAGTGTTGGACGTTACTTGTGGTTTTTGCAGATACCACACTCTATAGAACATTTGGATGTTATTATACAGATACTATGCTTCTCGGAGCTGGACGTTATTATATTGCAGAGTGCCCTCGAATGGGGGCATATGTGGCATATACTAGCCAGTCACGACGATTGGTAAATTATGTCAGCATATGTCTAGCCTACACTTTCCTATACCTACTAAGTGTCCTAAAATTGTATGTCACTTAGCTGGATAGTTCACCCTTGAGTTTTCACAGTATTTACTTTATGGCATGTATTTTTGTATCTTGTTACGTCCCTCTGAGGACCTGGTTCCCTTCCAGGATATTTGGGCAGTTTATAGGATGCTTGATATAGTGGAGTGTGGATATCGTTGCATGTATCTTTACATTTTCAGCTATTACAGTCATGTACTAATTTCCATTTTTATTCTACTTTTATAGCCTAGTGTTTATAGACCTGTGTTATTCTTTTGGTCTATTCGAACGGATGTATTATTGGGTTGCAGACTGATGATGTATATCGTTCTTTTTGAGATTATTTACCATGGATTGAGATTTAGATTTAGTTGTTGTATGTTAGAAATAGATTATTACTTGGATCACTTGACCATGGATAGCGTAAGTACACTTCGTCGGGTCCATTAAATTGGAAAACCTTACGAAGTCGTACTAGCTGGCCATTGCCAAGTGTCTGGTCCCATAGATTTTGGGACTAGGGCGTGACATGGTTTTAGTGGTGGCCCATGCAGGTCAGAGCATATTGTTTCTGTTACGTTACTGTACCGAACGAGCCTGCAACTTAGGATTAAAATTGAATAAGATCTAAATCCATAACCGATTTTAAAACTCCTCTTGTATTCAATTGTCGCTCTTGGACTTCATTACTGTATTCATTCATTTACCGCCGATATGATTATTATTGTTTCTCATCTTCATAATTTCGGGAAGATGAATGCTCGCGTACGATAATTTTCTCTAAGAGCAGATCCTCGTTAAGACAAAGAAGGCGTAATTTATAGGACGTTTGAGTAGATGGTTAACCATGGTAGAGAAGGTTGATAAGTTCTTTCTTGTTACTAAAGCTAGTATAGACTGTTGGCATAAGAATTAGACACATAAGTAGAGACTTATAAACTAGACCCTTACTTAAGGTAGTCGTGACCTGTCAGTATTAGAAGCTAGAAGGGTTGTTTGATTCTAAGGCGCTAGAATAAATTAGGAGAGACATAGCTAGATGCTACGAATTAATTATAGTCTTAGGGTAGTGATACAAGGAAAGACATTATAAACTTGACCAGACAAAATGTTAGACTCACATCTAGAAGAAGATTATCGGATACTAACGAAAGTATGGTATGAAATAGCACTTTAGGTAGCAAACCATAGTGGTTACCCCTAGTTACCTTGTGACTTACAATATCTGACCTAGAAATTCTTCCACCCTTTAGACAATAATGATTACGACTAAGCTAAAACAGATAGGTAGATTGCTAGACATAGATTGGTAGACCCAACATTTGGATGAAGAGATAGCTGAGTACTCAAATTAGGTTAGATGTACTTGACTCATTTGGGTTGTCAGTGACTATTAGTCTCGTGTTTTCACCATTGATAATTCGATTAGTTATCTAGTATCTAGAATAGAGTTATTAGATTGAAGGATAAGAGTATCAACATATGTTATAGCCTTGAACTGGATATCGTGAACTACCTATAACGGATGACCAGTTATAAACAAGATGGTACACATATAGTTTAGATGAAGGGTACACATGGAGTAAACTAGGAGAAACCTCAGGTTCGAGGTAAAAAGGTAGAGTGGCAACAAGATAAGATTCGCGACTAATACTTGATCTTGAGTTTTTTTTAAAATTTAGAAAAGTACCTGAACCGGAGACAAGGATATTGGCTAGAGATGATGACAGACTTTGAGAGCGAGCTACAGTACCATCCGAGAAAAAGCCAACATAGTAGCTGACGCATTGAGCAGGATACCCATGGCATTCTTTTGATTACCAGCAACACCATTTGAGAGATCTAGAGCAGTCAGGTATAGAGGTCATTATTGCCGGAGCAGACGGTCAGTGTCAAGTTAGCAGGTGAAATCGACATTGGTTGAGAAGATCAAGGCTGCCTTGCCAATAGAAGCCAGATTCCAGAGGCTTCGACAGAGAACAGAGGCTGGGATACAGACAGGATTACACACAAACGAGGATGGACTTTGAGATGTGGAGATCATCTCTATGTTCTGAAAGAAGAACTTCGTCAGGAGCTGATATCTGAGGTACACAGTTCAGCATACTCTATTCATCCAGGAGGCACAAGAAGTACAGAGATCTTAAGACAGTACTTACGGTAGCATAGAATGAAGAGGGATATAGCACTGTGGCAAAGTGCCTGGTGTGTCAGCAGGTCAAGACTGAGCATCAGAGGTCTACGGGTTTACTTTAATCCACTCCTGATACCAGAGTGAACATGGGAGCACATCACTATGGACTACGTTACGGGCTTTTTGAGGAGTTCCAGTGATTGCAACGCGATATAGGCAATCGTGGATCGACCTACGAAGTCCGCTCACTCTTTACCTTTCAGAATTCGACAATCTATAGAGATCTTAATATACATGTATATGAGGAAGATCGTACGACCGCATGGATGCCAGTAGGTATAGTGTCTGACAGGGATACGAGGTTCATATCTTACCTTTGACGGAGCTTAGAGTTGAAAATAAGATCAATGTACTAGAAAGATATGAAGGTGTGTAGGAGACAAAGGATAAGAAAAATATATTGGAGTCACGTAACCTAAGGAAATTTATTTTTTAGAGTGGAGAGATAATACTTATAGTATTGTAATGCTTTTAGAGTTTCAAGGATTTAGCACAGGTAGAAATTTGTCGATCAGTCTTGAAGTGCTATAAATTTCAAGGAACAAGATACAGGTTTAGGTCACACACCGACTCATTAGTCAATCAGTAGATGATTACCACTAGACTCTAAGATTATATATTGACACTTGAGTATGGAGTATGAAAGGAAGATAGAAGTCTGACAGGAATAGTAGCTGATTATTGTGGATTATACATAAACTGCTTAAGGATAGGGATTTAGACTTTTGACTAATAGGACATGAGCTTGCTGAATCTAATCCTTAGTAGTAGGCGGTGTCATTAGAACCTAAATTCTATTTGTCCTAGCCGATAAATTTTTGGGTTAGTATTCTTATTGGTTACCTTTTGTTCTACGGTACTTAGCTAGGGTACTTAGAATGACTGAATAAATATTTATTATATAATTTCTATATATTCTTAGTACTATGTAATGAGTAGAGGCTTATGTTGTATCTCGTTACATATAATTCTCCCCGAAATTGTTTCAGTTGAACTTCTAGACTAGGTAGGACTGACTAGCTATATTAGACTTGTTACTACTAAAGGCAATGGTAAGAAGTTTAGTTACCTGATTCAATTGTGGATACTATAGGATGATGATATTATGCCTATGAAAGAACGCTAAGATATTAACTATCCTAGTTATAGAAGAAGGATAAGACAGTGTTCGAGGTACGGATTGAACACATATTAGGCTCAGGAGTGTACCCAGTATATGAATAGAGCCCAACAGATAGTGAAAAGGCCAACACCACCTATCCTAGATATGTCCGTAGCATTGCTAGATAATTTATGGTTTAGTATGTGTTTATTTTAATTTTGAGGACAAAATTCTTATAAGTTGGGTAGATTGTAAACCCCCTCGACCAAATTTTAGGTCTACTTAACTTAGATCGAGAGACTAGGGTTAGTTTGAAGCCAATTGGAATTTAAATCATATTATTTTAGATTATTGTTCAATATTCGTAACACCTTGTGCACCTTACCGTTGCTTCGATATTTGGAGCGCTACACTAGCATTTGCTTTCCAACAAATTTTACACACTTTTCCTAGTCATGCCAGCCTCCTATTCTGACCCTTGTGTAACTCATAAATACCCTCACTTGTGCTTTACTTTAGTCGCACAATATTCGTTACAAATGTCCGTTCTCAAATTCAAATAAATTCAACTTTGCCTCCTTGTCCGTTCCAATCAAAATTGGAGACACAACTTGGACCCATTTTGAATAACCCAATTATTGACAATATTCTATTCTGAGTCTTCTACGTCTATGGCACTTGTGTCCCACCCAATTTTAATTCTATGTACTTCCAATGAATTAAAGAACGCCTTGTGCATTAATTTGAATTAAAATAATATAATGACCCAACTTAATCCTAATTTAATCCAATATCCCATTAATTAAGCCCTTGCAAAACACACAACACCCCCTCACCCTACAAAATACCAAACACCAATTCCCCCACCAATTTTCTATTATTTTATGTATTTGTACAAATACCCCAAACTTAAGGGGCTTATTTGCAAATAATGTATTATGTGTCATCACCTCATTGGCCCAAGTCAATGAAGAAGCTACCCTCAACTCATTGATTAGTCAACCTCACTCCTCTCTCTCTCTCTTTTGTATGTATATTTCTCCATGATGAATCTGAGCCACCCATTCAAATGGGGACTCATCATCACTATACACCACCATCACACATCCCTATAAAATGCTTCCTTCTACACATTTCCCAAGCAGGCCCTAACCCCAATACATTGAAATCCCCCCTCCTCTTTATCTCTCCTCCCTCTTCCTAATAGTTGAATTCTTTTTTTCATTATTCTTCTTCTCCTTCTACTTTACTACTCTCTCCTCAGGCGAACCAGTCGGCCGACCCTGCAACTCCGGCAAGGCGAGCCACCCTCACCCCCACGAACGACCGACTTCTACCCTGACTCCACCCACCTGGTCGCTGCTGCCGTTTCTCCTCCGCTTCCCCCAGTCGCCACCCGCATCCGCCATTGTCCCCGCGACTACCCGCTCCTCCAGCCGACCGACCACCCACCATCGCCTCCCTCGATATCTCCTCACCTTCCACCAGCGTCGACTCCCCTCAACCCGACCGCCTGAGATCGATCCCCAACCTCTCCCATCGAGCTCGAAGGTTCGAGCCATGGAGGATCCCTCAGATTTGGATCTCCAGCTCCGGCGACTGACAACAGCCTCCACCGTGAAGCTTCACCAGCATCGGTCGCTCTTGGCGGGACAGATCACTTCCTCTACCAAGTTCGACCGTGTAGCTGCGAAGACGACGAGCTTACCGGCGATTCACGGTTGCGGTCGGATGACCGGTCATCTTCTCCGACTTGAAGCTTCATCAGGGATTCTTCTTCTTCGATCGTTCTTCATCGTTCCCTTGTCAGCGCTGCGACTTCACAGGCGAGCAGAGCGTTGATCTCGCCACCGCGAGATCGATAACAACTTTGTCAGAGCATTTTTTGGCGACCAGATCTGTCCTTGACGACGATGACCAAGGATCTCTCTGCCACGACGTCTTGAGTCTCTGATGACTATGCCGACCGTAGAGACTTCCGACGAGGAGCATCAGCCGAGCTCTCGGGAACTTCTCGAACCCTCGAGCACTGATCCGGCGAAGCTTCGATCGGTGCGAGTGGGCCATCCTCGATGAGACGATAGGTAAATTACTTGATTCCGATACTTTCTTCAGTTCTTGATTTCTCTTCCAAAATTTTCTTAATCGAAGAAAGATTGGTTTATAAAACATTAGAATTCTCCGATACGGAGTTGGACCTGTCAATCCGGGCATTCTCGTTGTATGTTGTTTTTACCGAAAGGTGTGCACTATCAATGCGGACGTATGTGATTTTACAAAAGTTGATTTAGATGTACGTGCACAACGGAATCAACGTGTATTCATCGATGACACCCAATATCGGCCCTGTTCTGGAACTCGTTGTAACTTTTTGTGTGCTCGTCATTTCGAAACAAAACTTATGCCATCAGACTTGTAGCGATACACTGGTCCTGTGACCCAAGTTTGGTTCGATTCTGAGAACATTGACAAAATCCCGTATCGTGGGCCCCACGGCTCTACTTGATGGGCAATTTTGTGATCGGCTCATCGGAATCCAGTTCTGGATATTTTGTTGGGTTCGTATCATCGTTCTAGACTTGTTGACACTAAGTTTGACGAATTTGGAGAACCTTGTCTCTGGTACATTTTTCGGTGCAAGACGGGCCCACTTGTAGACCCCGTGTTGACCAGAAACTGCATTTTTGCCCCTGTGTCCAAATTGGAAGTATGTATATATTTTTCTGAGTATCTCACTTATTCCGGGACTGTTGGTGATATTTGTGACAGCATCCGAGGATAGCAGCTCCAGTTTCCATTGTGGTACTGCTACTTCCATGGCTAGTTCGTGTTCGCATCTTCGCCTGGCTTCCAGACAAGTATACCTTGCCTTATTATACTTTTTAAATTCAGTTATTTTAGTTGCATGTTTTATTATTTTAATATTATATAACTGTGCACGTCCGAGAAGACTCGGGTGTAGTCAACGAAGACGTTGACGTTTGGACTTGTCTGACCTAGTGTCTAGTAAACCCACCTAAAGTTGTGGAGTTATCGGTATAACTTTCCAGGCCTTGACACGTATTATTTCACATCACAAACTGAGTTCAGGTAGGGACGCGTGCCTTATAATCGACTGGCCATCGGTGTGAGCAACACGTGTAACGGTATTTAGCTTAGTTGTTTATTTCTATAGAGACTTGCATTTTAGTATGAGATGTCCACGTTGTGTTCACGACTTGTATATTTGCATTGGGCGGGGAGGACGACTAGTAGGCGTATGGGACACCCACCTCCTTTATACAGATACCGCACTCGACGGAGTGATACGGACGTATATATTTATGCAGACACCACGTTCTTGAGAGTGTTGGACGTTACTTGTGGTTTTTGCAGATACCACACTCTACAGAACATTTGGATGTTATTATACAGATACTATGCTTCGCGGAGCTGGACGTTATTATATTGCAGAGTGCCCTCGAATGGGGGCATATGTGGCATATACTAGCCAGTCACGACGATTGGTAAATTATGTCAGCATATGTCTAGCCTACACTTTCCTATACCTACTAAGTTGTCCTAAAATTGTATGTCACTTAGCTGGATAGTTCACCCTTGAGTTTTCACAGTATTTACTTTATGGCATGTATTTTTGTATCTTGTTACGTCCCTCTGAGGACCTGGTTCCCTTCCAGGTTATTTGTGCAGTTTACAGGATGCTTGATATAGTGGAGTGTGGACATCGTTGCAGGTATCTTTACATTTTCAGCTATTACAGTCATGTACTAATTTCCATTTTTATTCTACTTTTATAGCCTAGTGTTTATAGACCTGTGTTATTCTTTTGGTCTGTTCGAACGGATGTATTATTGGGTTGCAGACTGATGATGTATATCGTTCTTTTTGAGATTATTTACCATGGATTGAGATTTAGATTTAGTTATTGTATGTTAGAAATAGATTATTACTTGGATCACTTGACCATGCATAGCGTAAGTACACTTTGTCGGGTCCATTAAATTGGAAAGCCTTACGGAGTCGTACCAGCTGGCCATTGCCAAGTGTCTGGTCCCATAGATTTTGGGACTAGGGCGTGACATGGTTTTAGTGGTGGCCCATGCAGGTCAGAGCATATTATTTCTGTTACGTTACTGTACCGAACGAGCCTGCAACTTAGGATTAATGTTGAATAAGATCTCAATCCATAACCGATTTTAAAACTCCTCTTGTATTCAATTGTCGCCCTTGGACTTCATTACTGTATTCGTTCATTTACCGCCTATATGATTATTATTGTTTCTCATCTTCATAATTTCGGGAAGATGAATGCTCGCGTACGGTAATTTTCTCTAAGAGCAGATCCTCGTTAAGACAAAGAAGGCGTAATTTATAGGACGTTTGAGTAGATGGTTAACCATGGTAGAGAAGGTTGATAAGTTCTTTCTTGTTACTAAAGCTAGTATAGACTGTTGGCATAAGAATTAGACACATAAGTAGAGACTTATAAACTAGACCCTTACTTAAGGTAGTCGTGACCTGTCAGTATTAGAAGCTAGAAGGGTTGTTTGATTCTAAGGCGCTAGAATAAATTAGGAGAGACATAGCTAGATGCTACGAATTAATTATAGTCTTAGGGTAGTGATACAAGGAAAGACATTATAAACTTGACCAGACAAAATGTTAGACTCACATCTAGAAGAAGATTATCGAATACTAACGAAAGTATGGTATGAAATAGCACTTTAGGTAGCAAACCATAGTGGTTACCCCTAGTTACCTTGTGACTTACAATATCTGACCTAGAAATTCTTCCACCCTTTAGACAATAATGGTTACGACTAAGCTAAAACAGATAGGTAGATTGCTAGACATAGATTGGTAGACCCAACATTTGGATGAAGAGATAGCTGAGTACTCAAATTAGGTTAGATGTACTTAAATTATTTGGGTTGTCAGTGACTATTAGTCTCGTGTTTTTACCATTGATAATTCGATTAGTTATCTAGTATCTAGAATAGAGTTATTAGATTGAAGGATAAGAGTATCAACATATGTTATAGCCTTGAGCTGGATATCGTGAACTACCTATAACGGATGACCAGTTATAAACAAGATGGTACACATATAGTTTAGATGAAGGGTACACATGGAGTAAACTAGGAGAAACCTCAGGTTCGAGGTAAAAAGGTAGAGTGGCAACAAGATAAGATTCGCGACTAATACTTGACCTTGAGTTTTTTTTTTAAATTTAGAAAAGTACCTAAACCGAAGACAAGGACATTGGCTAGAGATGATGACAGACTTTGAGAGCGAGCTACAGTACCATCCGAAAAAAAGCCAACGTAGTAGCTGACGCATTGAGCAGGATACCCATGGCATTCTTTTGATTACCAGCAACACCATTTGAGAGATCTAGAGCAGTCAGGTATAGAGGTCATTATTGCCGGAGCAGACGACCAGTGTCAAGTTAGCAGGTGAAATCGACATTGGTTGAGAAGATCAAGGCTGCCTTGCCAATAGAAGCCAGATTCCAGAGGCTTCGACAGAGAACAGAGGCTGGGATACAGACAGGATTACACACAAACAAGGATGGACTTTGAGATGTGGAGATCATCTCTATGTTCGGAAAGAAGAACTTCGTCAGGAGCTGATATCTGAGGTACACAGTTCAGCATACTCTATTCATCCAGGAGGCACAAGAAGTACAGAGATCTTAAGACAGTACTCACGGTAGCATAGAATGAAGAGGGATATAGCACTGTGGCAAAGTGCCTGGTGTGTCAGCAGGTCAAGACTGAGCATCAGAGGTCTGCGGATTTACTTTAATCCACTCCTGATACCGGAGTGAACATGGGAGCACATCACTATGGACTACGTTACGGGCTTTTTGAGGAGTTCCAGTGATCGCAATGCGATATAGGCAATCGTGGATCGACCTACGAAGTCCGCTCACTCTTTACCTTTCAGAATTCGACAATCTATAGAGATCTTAATATACATGTATATGAGGAAGATCGTATGACCGCATAGATGCCAGTAGGTATAGTGTCTGACAGGGATACGAGGTTCATATCTTACCTTTGACGGAGCTTAGAGTTGAAAATAAGATCAATGTACTAGAAAGATATGAAGGTGTGTAGGAGACAAAGGATAAGAAAAATATATTGGAGTCACGTAACCTAAGGAAATATATTTTTTAGAGTGGAGAGATAATACTTATAGTATTGTAATGCTTTTAGAGTTTCAAGGATTTAGCACAGGTAGAAATTTGTCGATCAGTCTTGAAGTGCTATGAATTTCAAGGAACAAGATACAGGTTTAGGTCACACACCGACTCATTAGTCAATCATTAGATGATTACCACTAGACTCTAAGATTATATATTGACACGTGGGTATGGAGTATGAAAGAAAGATAGAAGTCTGACAGGAATAGTAGCTGATTATTGTGGATTATACATAAACTGCTTAAGGATAGGGATTTAGACTTTTGACTAATAAGACATGAGCTTGCTGAACCTAATCCTTAGTAGTAGGCGGTGTCATTAGAACCTATATCCTATTTGTCCTAGCCGATAAATTTTAGGGTTAATATTCTTATTGGTTACCTTTTGTTCTACGGTACTTAGCTAGGGTACTTAGAATGACTGCATAAATATTTATTATATAATTTCTATATATTCTTAGTACTATATAATGAGTAGAGGCTTATGTTGTATCTTGTTACATATAATTCTCCCCAAAATTATTTCAGTCGAACTTCTAGACTAGCTAGGACTGACTAGCTAGATTAGACTTGTTGCTGCTAAAGGCAATGGTAAGAAGTTAAGTTACCTGATTCAATTGTGGATACTATAGGATGATGATATTATGCCTATGAAAGAACGCTAAGATATTAACCGTCCTAGTTGTAGAAGAAGGATAAGATAGTGTTCGAGGTACGAATTGAACACACATTAGGCTCAGGAGTGTACCCAGTATATGAATAGAGCCCAACAGATAGTGAAATGGCCATCACCACCGATCCTAGATATGTCCGTAGCAATGCTAGATAATTTATGGTTTAGTATGTGTTTATTTTAATTTTGAGGGCAAAATTCTTATAAGTTGGGTAGATTGTAAACCCCTTCGACCAAATTTTAGGTCTACTTAACTTAGATCGAGAGACTAGGGTTAGTTTGAAGCCAATTGGAATTTAAATCATATTATTTTAGATTATTGTTCAATATTCGTAACACCTTGTGCACCTTACCGTTGCTTCGATATTTGGAGCGCTACACTAGCATTTGCTTTCCAACAAATTTCACACACTTTTCCTAGTCATGCCAGCCTCCTATTCTGACCCTTGTGTAACTCATAAATACCCTCACTTGTGCTTTACTTTAGTCGCACAATATTCGTTACAAACGTCCATTCTCAAATTCAAATAAATTCAACTTTGCATCCTTGTCCGTTCCAATCAAAATTGGAGACACAACTTGGACCCATTTTGTACAACCCAATTATTGACAATATTCTATTCTGAGTCTTCTACGTCTATGACACTTGTGTCCCACCCAATTTTAATTCTATGTACTTCCAATGAATTAAAGAACGCCTTGTGCATTAATTTGAATTAAAATAATGTAATGACCCAACTTAATCCTAATTTAATCTAATATCCTATTAATTAAGCCCTTGCAAAACACACAACACCCCCTCACCCTACAAAATACCAAACACCAATTTCTCCACCAATTTTCCATCATTTTAGGTGTTTGTATAAATACCCCAAACTTAAGGGGCTTATTTGCAAATGATGTATTATGTGTTATCACCTCATTGGCCCAAGTCAATGAAGAAGCTACCCTCAACTCATTGATTAGTCAACCTCACTCCTCTCTCTCTCTCTCTCTTTTGTATGTATATTTCTCCATGATGAATCTGAGCCACCCATTCAAATGGGGACTCATCATCACTATACACCACCATCACACATCCCTATAAAATGCTTTCTTCTACACATTTCCCAAGCAGGCCCTAACCCCAATACATTGAAATCCCCCCTCCCCTCTATCTCTCCTCCCTCTTCCTAACAGTTGAATTCTTTTTTTTATTATTCTTCTTCTCCTTCTACTTTACTACTCTCTCCTCAGGCGAACCAGTCGGCCGGCCCTGCAACTCCGGCAAGGCGAGCCACCCTCACCCCCACGAACGATCGACTTCTACCCTGACTCCACCCACCTGGTCGCTGCTGCCGTTTCTCCTTCGCTTCCCCCAGTCGCCACCCGCATCCGCCATTGTCCCCGTGACTACCCGCTCCTCCAGCCGACCGACCACCCACCATCGCCTCCCTCGATATCTCCTCACCTCCCACCAGCGTCGACTCCCCTCAACCCGACCGCCTGAGATCGATCCCCAACCTCTCCCATCGAGCTCGAAGGTTCGAGCCATGGAGGATCCCTCAGATTTGGATCTCTAGCTCTGGCGACTGACAGCAGCCTCCACCGTGAAGCTTCACCAGCATCGGTCGCTCTTGGCGGGACAGATTACTTCCTCTGCCGAGTTTGACCGTGTAGGTGCGAAGACGACGAGCTCGCCGGCGATTCACGGTTGCGGTCGGATGACCGGTCATCTTCTCTGACTTGAGGCTTCATCAAGGATTCTTCTTCTTCGATCGTGCTTCATCGTTCCCTTGTCAGCGTTGCGACTTCACCGACGAGCAGAGCGTTGATCTTGCCACCGCGAGATCGACAACAACTTTGTCAGAGCATTTTCCGACGACCAGATCTGTCCTTGACGACGATGACCGAGGATTTCTCCGCCACGAAATCTTGAGTCTCCGATGACTCTGCCGACCGCAGAGACATCCGACGAGGAGCATCAGCCGAGCTCTCGGGAACTTCTCGAACCCTCGAGCACTGATCCGGCGAAGCTTCGATCTGTGCGAGTGGGCCATCGTCGATGAGACGATAGGTAAATTACTTGATTCCGATACTTTCTTCAGTTCTTGATTTCTTTTCCAATTTTTTTTAATCGAAGAAAGATTGGTTTATAAAACATTAGAATTCTCCGATACAGAGTTGGACCCTTCAATCCGGGCATCATCATTGCATGCTATTTTTACCAAAAGGTGCGCACTATCAATGCAGACGTGTGGGATTTTGTGGAAGTTGATTTGGATGTGCGTGCACACCAGAATCAGCACGTATCCGTCGACGACACCCCGTATCGGCCCTGTTCTGGAACTCGTTATAATTTCGTGTGTGCTCGTCGTTTCGAAACGAAACTTACGCCATCGGACTCATAGCGATACGCTGGTCCTGTGACCCAAGTTTGGTTCAATTCTGAGAATATTGACAAAATCCCGTATCGTGGGCCCTGCGGCTCTACTTGACGGGCAATTTTGTGATCGGCTCATCGAAATCTATTTCTGGATATTCCGTTGGGTTCGTATCATCGTTCTGGACTTGTTGACACTAAATTTGACGAATTTGGAGAACCTTCTCTCTGGCACATTTTTTGGTGCAAGACGGGCCCAGTTGTGGACCCCGTGTTGACCAGAAACTGTATTTTTGCCCCTGTGTCCAAATTAGATGTATGTATATATTTTTCTGAGTATCTCACTCATTCCGGGACTGTTGGTGATATTTGTGACAACATTCGGGGATATCAGCTCCAGTTTCTATTGTGGTACTGCTACTTCTATGGCTAGTTCGTGTTCGCATCTTCGCTTGGCTTCCTGGCAAGTATATCTTTTCTTGTTGTATTATTTAAATTTAGTTGTTTTAGTTACAAGTTTTATTATTTTAATATTATATAATTGTGCGCGTCCGAGAAGACTCGGGTGCAGTCAACGAAGACGTTGACGTTAGGACTTGTGTATGACCTAGTGTCTAGTAGACCCAACAAAAGTTGTGGAGTTATCGGTATGACTTTCCAGGCTTTGACACGTATTATTTCACGTCACAGAGTGAGTTCATGTAGGGACACGTGCCTCATAATCGACTGGCCATCGGTGTGAGCAACACGTGTAACGGTATTTAGCTTATTGTTTATTTCTATAGAGAGTTGCATTTTAGTACCAGATGTCCACGTCATATTCGCGACTTATACATTTATATTGGACAGGGAGGACGACTAGTAGGCGTATGGGACACCAACCTCCTTTATACATATGCCGCACTCGACGGAGTGATACAGACGGATATATTTATGTAGATACCACGTTCTTTAGAGTGTTGGACGTTACTTGTGGTTTTTGTAGATACCACACTCTATAGAACATTGGACGTTATTATACAGATACCATGCTTCATGGAGCTGGACGTTATTATATTGCAGAGTGCCCTCTAATGGGGGCATATATGGCATATACTAGCCAGTCACAACGATTGGTGAATTATGTCAGCATATGTCTAGCCTACACTTTCCCATATGTACTAAGTTATCCTCAAATTGCATGTCACTTAGCTGGATAGTTCACCCTTAATTTTCACAGTATTTACTTTATGGCATATATTTTTGTATCTTGTTACGTCCCTCTGAGGACCTGGTTCCCTTCCAGGTTATTTGCGCAGTTTATAGAATGCTTGATATAGTGGAATGTGGACATCGTTGCAGGTATTTTTACATTTTCAGCTATTACAGTCATGTACTACTTTTTATTTTTATTCTGCTTTTATAGCCTAGTGTTTATAGACCTGTGTTATTCTTTTTGTCTATTCGAACGGATGTATTATTAGGCTGCAGATTGATGATGCATATCGTTCTTTCTTGAGATTATTTACCATGCATTGAGATTTAGATTTAGTTTTTGTATGTTAGAAATAGATTATTACTTTGATCACTTGACCATGGACAGCGTAAGTACACTTCGTCGGGTCCATTAAAATTAAAAGCCTTACGGAGTCATACCAGCTGGCCATTGCCACGTGTCTGGTCTCATAGATTTTGGGACTGGGGCATGACAGATGCTCGATCGGGTCGACTGGAGGAACGCTCCAGTCGGTGGGGTGCTTCTCCGGCGACGTGGTTCGATCCGGCGGTCGAGAGGTTGAAGGAGGGTGAATAGTATTTGGCTGGGTGAAAATAGGTTTAGGTAAAAATTTTATGAAGAGATATATTTATACATGGTGTTGGGTTGACCTAAAAAGGTTTGACTTGGTCAACATCTCTTGGAATGGGCCTTGGGCTCACATGGGGATGTTTGGAGGGCCATAGTTGCATTGTTTAAATGCAAGGATAGGTTTAAAATAAAGGGGGCGACGAATGCGTTGTACATTCCGAAAATTATGGAAAAATTTTCATGAAGGGTAAAGATGGATTTCTTCATGTATTATCCAATGGGGTGGACACCTTAATGCGCTTTTGCATAAAAGTGCCCAAAAATTAGAAAATTATACAAAGACGGAAATTAGATTAAATTAATTAAAATTTGTGCGCACGATATTCTGGAATTAATTAGAAGTACATGAGGATAAAATTAGGTGGGACACAAGCATCACGGACATAGAGGGCTCAGAGTAGAATATTATTATAATTTGGGTTGCACGAAATGGGTCAAGATTGTGTCTCCAATTTCGATTGAAACGCACAAGGATAAAAAGTCGTATTTATTTAGAATTTATTATAAACGTCCGCGACGAATATTATGCGACTAAAATATAGCACAAGAGAACATGATTATAAGTTACACAAAGGTCAGAATAGAAGGCGGTCATGTCTAGGGCAAGAGTGTAAAGTTTGTAGGAAGGCAATGACTAGTGAGGTGCTCCAATCGTCGAAGCAACGGTAAGGTGCGCTACATGATATAAATATCGTATAATTAAATAAAATGCTGCATTCTAATTCTAATTGGATTCTAATTAGCCCTAATATCTCTAACTAAGCCAAGTAGGCCTAATTTTGGGTGAGAGGGTTTACATCAGCCGCCTGCCATCTCCTTTCCCTTACCACCGTCTTGCCATCCTGACTCGCCTGAAACCGCTGTACATCCCTGCCACCCCGTCGACAACTCGACCGGATCTCCTTCCTCCGCTGCCGTCGACCAGAGCCCCAACCATCCCGCTGCACTTCGACCCCGTCGATGACCCACTTTACTTCGACCCCGTCGACTACCCATTATCACCTCGACCACCACTACACTACACCACCACCACCATTATTACCTCGACCACCACCACTCTACACCATAACCATTATCACCTCGACCACCACCACCATCATAACTTCGTCCTCCTCCTCCAATCATAATCATCGTCATCACCTTCATCACCATCATCATCGTCATCATCATCGTCATCATCATCATCGTCGCCATCATCGTCGTCATCGTCGATCTCGTGCACGTGCACGCCGAGGCCAAGGTGAGGAGTATTTTCTCTTGTGATTTGTTGTGCACGCATACGTACGCGTATGCGTATATTATTCATTTGGTATATGTACAAATATATTTAGTATGTATATATTTAATATGTATGTATCTTATTCATTGGTATATATATATATACATATATACATATATATATATATATATATAGTATATGAATTTAATTAGTATATTTATACGTATATATATTGTATATGTATTTAATTGTATACATATATATTGTAAGTATTTAATGTTATATGCTAGTTAAGACTATATGTATATTTATACATGTACCTTGAGACCCTAGTGTTAATTACGGATATTCCATATTTCACACATGACCCTGTAACCCTGAGTTTTGTGAGTTGACTGCCATATGTACACTGACGTACTGGCGAGACTTGTATCATTTTTAATGTTTGTTTTGTACAACAATTACATACGTGACACCGGTGCAATTAGACGCACACTTGACCCTAGTTGACCAGTGTCACCCTAGTGTAGCTGCTGAGTTCAGTGTAATTATGTTGTGTATGTGCTAGTATAATGACTGATGCTATATTGTATTATATTTATGTATATAGGACCATTGGATCGTCCTGCGAGACTTCAGGAGCACGACATTGGTATTGCCAGCTAAGGACCCAAGCGAGTACATTCTTTGATAGTTTTTTATTTATGATATCCTCTATGTTCATTGTATCTAGTGTAAATATCCATATTCCTTGACATGATGGTTACACGGATTGGTATATCCAGATCTCGTCATGAGATATTATTTCTTGTATATGGTATATCTTGTATAAGTCTTGTTTGATTGGTTATCTTGTGCATGTACAGACACTGATTCTCGGGGAGACTTGCTACCTTCCTAGAGAATCCCATGCCATAGCGTACCATGGTTAGATCTACTATACCAGTCGGGGTAGGGAGTATTTTAGTATAGATATGTGATCATACCCTTTATGTACAAGTCTTGTTCTCATGTTAGTGTTGGTCATACACCGCACGTATGACTAGCCAGGCCAGCATTCGTGTACAAGTTCCCAAGCCGATTACATGTTAAAGCTAGTACTCACACACTTATTCATTAGTATTCTTGTTCATTTCATATTGTTTATTCTTGTATTTATTTCCAGTTTTCCCTTTATTGTGTATCTCTTGTATATGTATATGCATCTTTAATATTTCTATCTATTTACTGCTACATAGTTTATATCATTGATGTAGAACTGCTGTTAGAGATATACTTTGCTCCATCCTGACTGGAAATATTTTTCTAGAGGATCTTGAGGACTGGTGTCCGACATATTATGGACCAGGTATATATGCAGACTACACACCAGAGATCTTAGAGGAGATACTACCTGCAGCTATTTAGACAATATTTATCTTATGCATTAAGACTTATTTGATGTTATTTTGAGTTTATGTTTAGACTCATTCTTAGTTTATGTTGAGACTTGTGGAGAATTTATGTTGGACAGCTAGACTGTAGTTTATCTCTATTGAGACATTGTATTTGACTTATGTCATCATTTCTTATCTTTTATCGTGCCATTTATATATTCTTATAGTTTGTGATTGAGTATACATTATGAGATGTAGAAAGATGTTTATTTCATTGTCCTTCTTATGGAGTCGATATCATTGACAGGTTGTGAGTTATATTAGTATATTATTTAGACCTAGACAGAATTCTAACCCCGATGCTGCGGTGTAAGCTGGATGTACCCCCGTACTCGTGCCCCAATACCGGCTGCGGGTCGTGACACATTTTTAGTGGTGGCCCATACAGGTCAGACTTCACAAGTTGTACGATGTCGTGGTAGTGTGACATCTTAGTTATACTGCTGCGTGCCTGCGATAGGATCTAGGATATAGCATACTAGGATGAGAGTGAATACTCAATCACAACTAGGAACATTTCCAATCTATCTACCTTGTTATCCTTATTCCTTCTGAATATTGCTTCCTTAGAATTTTATTGTCCTTCCTTGATGATATCGTAATTATTGCCTAAATTGATTTTTTTTGGTCTGTCTTCAGGATGCCGCCAAAGACAAGATCTATGAGAGTGGGAGCATCAACTTCAGAGGGGTCTACCACCTGTCCACCTGACGGACAGACATTTGGAGTTCTTCCTCTTCCACCTTTTTCAAGTGTTGCCCCAGCTATGATGGAGAACCTTCCTGCAATACCGACTCTGTTTCCTGGAAGTATGCCCGTTGACGGGGCACATATGTTTACCTTGATCCAGGGCATGGTAGATGCCCAGAGAGTGACAGCAGAAGCTCAGCGAGTTCAAGCTTAGGCTCGGAGAGTGCAGGCAGAGGCACACCAAGCGCAGACTTAACTGATGAGAGAGAGCATAGAGAACGCTCACCAGATGACACTACAGGCAGTTGAGAGAGTTGCCCAGCAGTATCCTGACCAACAGCAATAGCAGAGACCAGGCACTATAGTTGATTTCAAGAGGATGATGCCTCAAGAGTTCAAAGGCACTGAGGGGATACTCTACGCAGACGACTGGCTAGAGGATATAGAGAGGAATTTGTGTTTGGCACAGATTTTAGAGATTCTTCAGATCGAGGCCACTGGAAGTCAGATGATCGATATCGCACTCACGCGGTATCGTACAGAGCCGAGACTTACCGCACAAGGACTTACTTGGGAGACCTTCAATGAGCTTTTCAAGGAGATGTTCTTTCCCGACGTGGCCTTGGAAACTTTGAAAAGTCAGTTCCATGACTTGGTCCAAGGAACCATGTCGGTCGACGATTACGTCACAAAATTTTGTCGATTGAGCTGCTTTGCATCGTCTATGATTCGAGACCCAGGAGACAGAGCCCGAAAGATTAGAAAGGGGCTGTCGAGAGAGATTAGGTCGTGCACTTCCGGTCGTCGTACCGCTACCTTTGGGGATATCTTGATGGATGCCCAGATTGTAGAAGAGTATCTGGATCTCAGGCCTTAGAGGAGTCACAATATTTTTGGAGATACGAGTGGTAGCGCAGGACCGACCAGGCGTCCACATATTCAGCAGCAGCCGAGGGCATTTATGTATAACCACCAGCAGTACCAGGCACCGGTTCGTGTTCAGTAGGATCAGCAGACTTGTCATTTCTGTAAGAAGCCAGGTCACCTTTGGTAGAGCTGTAGATTGAGGCTAGGACTTTATTTGCGCTATGGCGATACAGGACATCGAATGAGGGATTGTCCTCTAGTTCATTATCTTCCCGGATAGCTTGCGGCTCTAAATTATAGAGATCCAGTTAGGCCACCTGTGGAACCGTAGATTGCTCAGCACCCGCAGAGGGAGCCACCCCAACAAGGTGGAGCATTTGCGATGACGGTCGAGGAGACAAATACTGCAGGTGATGTGTTAGCAGGTTTTGTTCTTTCCTTCCTTATGTTCCTTTTTTCGTCTTTTGGTTAATCGATTTCTTAGTACCGTAGCTTGTATCAGTGATTTTTGCTAGAATATAGTTAGTAGTACACCCTGATAGAGACTACAATACCATAACAAAACAGAACATAAACCATACATATATTTTTCTAGATTGTATGTTGTATGACTGTAGGTAGGATTTTCCTAGACTCTGATTGTTGGAGGTTTGACCATAGTGAAGAGTAGTGAAGAGGTTATGACTTGACAAAGAGAGACAAGGTACCTTAAATTTCGAGGATAAATATTAATTTAAATAAAGAGTTGAGAACTTAATGTGGCAGAATTGACGATTTGTTAAATAATAGATTTTATGAAGATTAAGATATGATTGAAATTGTCATTAAAACTTGAAGAATTTAAGAAGATTATCATTATATTTATTTGACTGCAAGATATAAATTGAATGCGGTATTTAAAGATTTTATAAGTATTACATTGATGAGTGTTGTATGGAAAAAGAATAGAGGAGTAAATCATTAATGGATTAGTGTTTGAATTCAATTTTTTGGGATGAGACTTTAGATTTTCTAAATATGCATTGATTGGATGTAAATTAGAGGATTGGATATTAAATTTTTGAGTATTTAATTATTAACTTAAAATTTTGAAGGAGATTGTAATAAGAATAGAATTTGATTTTTATTTCGAGGATTTTCAGGAATATGATATTTTGAAAATTTTGTGAAATAACAATGTGGATTTACTTCATGATTATTTGGTTTGATAAATTTAAATTTTGATGGAAAATAATATAATGAGTAAATACAACTATTAAGGATCTTAAATTTCGAGGATAAATTTTTTTTAAGGAGGGTAGACTTGTCACTATCACATTCTGAAATAGGTGTATTTTTGACTTTTTGTTTATTATAAGTGTTGTGTGAATTTATTTTAATTAATTGCGTGATATGTGAATTTATACATATATTATATAATGTTCTTAGTGCATGAGTTAGTAGACTAGACCTAGAAGTCCACTAGATGAACCCCTCACCGAAATATAGGATTGTGGATTTAAATTGTATTATTTCAGGATTTATTTATTTAGGGTTATAATTAATTACCGTAATTTTATTTTATTGTTGCGCCGTACCGTTGCTTCGATATTTGGAGCGCTACCCTAGCTTTTGTCTTCTAACAAATTTTAAACCTTTGTCCTAGACATGCCTGCCTTCTTTTCTGATCTTTGTTTAACTTATAATTATGCTCTCTTGTGCTACATTTTAGTCGCACAATATTCGTCGCAAACGTTTATATTTAATTTTTAATAAATCCAATTTTGTATCTTTGTGCGTTCTAATCAAAATTGGAGACACAATCTCGACCCATTTTGAGCAACCCAAATTAGGGTAATATCCTATTCTGAGTCTTCTTCATTCATGACACTTGTGTCCCACCAAATTTTAGCCCCATGTACTTCTAATTAATTTTAGAACACCAATTATATTTATTTTTAATTAATTAAATCATAAACCCAATTTTGTGCAATTTTCCAATTGTTGGGCACTTTTATGCAAAAGTGTATTAAGGAGTCTACCCTATTGGACACAACACGTGTAGAAACCCATTTCTCCTTCATGTGATTTTTTCCATAATTTTTGGAGTGTGTAACACTCAACATCAACCCACATTGAACCATGGCCCTCCATTTTAAAAAAATTATAATCCTAGCCCTTGAAATACCTACATGACAAGCCAAGCCCAAATTCCAAGGGGGGATGTTGCCCAAGTCAAATTTTTTTAGGTCAAACCAACCCCCTTACATGTGTATATATACTCTTTTCTTTACTTTTTCCTTTTCTTTATTTCTATTCCTAAACCTAAGCTATCAGCAGCACCCCCATCTTCCTATTCATCTTCTTCTTCCTTCCCTGCCTGTCCTTGCCGGAGTCCTCGCCGGAGCAACCCCATCGACGTCTGCATCCCATCCTGCATCCGCCGTAAACCCAACACTCAATCCACCTCGTCATCTCCCCGCTGAAGCCGAACCCGACTGCACCAGAACCCGCAACAGCCTCCTGCACTCGCCAACCGACGATGACCCACTTCTTATCCTGTTCTCCCCTCGACTGGACTCGACAGCCCGCCTGAAGCTGCCGGAACATCCCCGTCACTGCCTCCCATCAACGCCGGAGTCTTCAGCAGCCTGCCATCTCCTTCCCCTCACCACCGTCTCGCCATCCTGACTCGCCTGAGACCGCTATAAATCCCGGCCACCCCGTCGACAACTCGACCGGATCTCCTTCCTCCGCTGCCGTCGACCAGAGCCCCGACCATCCCGCTGCACTTCGACCCCGTCGACGACCCGCTGTAATTCGACCCCGTCAATGACCCATTATCACCTCGACCACCACTACTCTACACCACCCCCACCATTATCACCTCGACCAAGACCACCATCACGACTTTGTCCTCCTCCTCTAATCATAATCATTGTCATCACCTTCATCACCATCATCATCATCGTCATCGTCGTCATCATCATCGTCGCCATCATCGTCATCATCGCCGATCTCGTGCACGTGCATGCCGAGGCCAAGGTGAGAAGTATTTTCTCTTGTAATTTGTTGTGTACGTATACGTACGTGTATGCGTATATTATTCATTTGCTATATGTATAAATATATTTAGTATGTATATATTTAGTATGTATGTATCTTATTCATTGGTGTATATATATATATATATATATATATAGTATATGAATTCAATTAGTATATCTATACATATATATATTATATATGTATTTAATTGGTATACATATATATATTATAAGTATTTAATGATATATCATAGTTAGGACTATATGTATATTTATACATGTACCTTGAGACCCTAGTGTTAATTATAGATATTTCGTATTTCATACATGACCCTGTAACCCTGAGTATTGTGGGTTTACTGCCATATGTAAACTGACGTACTGGCGAGACCCGTATCATTTTGACTGTCTGTTTTATACAATAATTACAGACGTGACACCCATGCAATTAGACGCACACTTGACCTTAGTTGACCAGTGTCACCCTAGTGTAGCTGCTGAGTTCAGCATAATTATGTTGTGTATGTGCTAGTATAATGGCTGATACTATATTGTATTATATTATATGTATATAGGACCATTGGATCGTCCTGCGAGACTTCAAGAGCAGGACATTGGTATTGTCAGCTAAGGACCCAGGGGAGTACATTCTCTGATAGTTTCTTATTTATGCTATCCTCTATGTTCATTGTATCTAGTATAAATGTCCATATTCCTTGACACGATGGTTACACGGATTGGTATATCCGGATCTCGTAATGAGATGTAATTCCTTGTATATGGTATATCTTGTACAAGTCTTGTTTCATTGGTTATCTTGTGCATGTACAGACACTGATTCTCGGGAAAACTTGCTACCTTCCTAGAGAATCCCGTGCCATAGCGACCATGGTTGGATCTACTATACCAGTCGGGGTGGAGAGTATTTTAGTGTATATATGTGATCATACCCTTCATGTACAAGTCTTGTTCTCATGTTAGTATTGGTCACACACCGCATGTATGACTAGCCAGGCCAGTATTCGTGTACAAGTTCCCAAGCCGCTCACATGTTAAAGCTAGTACTCACACACTTAGTCATTAGTATTCTTGTTCATTGCAATATTGTTTATTCTTGTATTTATTTCCAGTATTCCCTTTATTTTGTATCTTTTGTATATGTATATGCATCTTGTATATTTCTATCTATTTACTGCTACAAAGTTTATATCATTGATGTAGAACTGCTGTTAGAGATGTACTTTGCTCCATCCTGACTGGAAATATTTTTCTAGAGGATCTTGAGGACTGGTGTCCGACACATTATGGACCAGGTATAGATGCAGACTACACACCAAAGATCTTAGAGGAGACACTAGCTGCAGCTATTTAGATAGTATTTATCTTATGCATTGAGACTTATTTGAGGTTATTTTGAGTTTATGTTTAGACTTATTCTTAGTTTATGTTGAGACTTGTGAAGACTTTATGTTGGACAGCTAGACTGTAGTTTATCTCTATTGAGACATTGTGTTTGACTCATGTCATCATTTCTTATCTTTTATCGTGCCATTTATATATTCTTATAGTTTGTGATTGAGTATACATTATGAGATATAAAGAGATGTTTATTTCATTGTCCTCCTTATGGAGTTGATATCATTGACAGGTTGTGAGTTATATTAGTATATTATTGAGACCTAAACAGCGTTCTACCGCCGATGCTGCGGCGTAGGCTGGACGTACCCACGTTCTAGTGCCCCTATACCGAGTGCGGTTCGTGACTTTTTGTTTATTATAAGTGTTGTGTGAATTTATTTTAATTAATTACATGATATATATATTTATACATATATATTTATATATATATATATTATATAATGTTCTTAGTGCATGAGTTAGTAGACTAGACCTAGAAGCCCACTAGATGAACTTCTGACCGAAATATAGGATTGTGGATTTAAATTGTATTATTTCAGGATTTATTTATTTAGGGTTATAATTAATTACCGTAATTTTATTTAATTGTTGCGCCTTACCGTTGCTTCGATATTTGGAGCGCTACCCTAGCTTTTGCCTTCCAACAAATTTCATACCTTTGACTTAGACATGTCTGCCTTCTTTCTGACCTTTGTGTAACTTATAATTATGCTCTCTTGTGCTACATTTTAGTCGCACAATATTCGTCGCAAACGTTTATATTTAATTCTAAATAAATTAAACTTTCTATCTTTGTGCGTTCCAATCGAAATTGGAGACACAATCTTGACCCATTTTGAGCAACCCAAATTAGGGTTATATTCTATTATGAGTCTTCTTCATTCATGACACTTGTGTCCCACCAAATTTGAGTCCTATGTACTTCTAATTAATTTTAGAACACAAATTATATTTATTTTTAATTAATTAAACCATAAATCCAACTTTGTACAATTTTCCAATTGTTGGGCACTTTTATGCAAAAGTGCATTAAGGTGTCCACCCTATTGGACATAACACGTGTAGAAATCCATTTCTCCTTCATGTGATTTTTTCTATAATTTTTGGAGTGCGTAACACTCAACATCAATCCACATTGAACCATGGCCCTCCATTTTGAAAAAATTGCAATCCTAGCCCTTGAAATACCTACATGACAAGCCAAGCCCAAATTCCAAGGGGGGTATTGACCAAGTCAAATTTTTCTATGTCAAACCAACCCCCTTACCTGTGTATATATATATATATATATATATTCTTTTCTTTACTTTTTCCTTTTCTTTATTTCAATTCCTAAACCTAAGCTATCAGCCGCACCCCCATCTTCCTATTCATCTTCTTCTTCCTTCCCTGCCTGTCCTCGCCGGAGTCCTCGACGGAGCAACCCCATCGACGTCTGCACCCCAGCCTGCATCCACCGTGAACCCAACACTCAACCCACCTCATCATCTCCCCGTTAAAGCCGAACCCGACTGCACCTGAACCCGCAGTAGCCTCCTGCACTCGCCAGCGGACGATGACCGGCTGCTCATCCCGTTCTCCCCTCGACTGGACTCGACAGCCCGCTTGAAGATGCCGGAGCATCCCCGTCACTGCATCCCATCAACGCCAGAGTCTTCAGCCGCCTGCCATCTCCTTTCCCTCACCACCGTCTCGCCATGCTGACTCGCCTGAGACCGCTGTACATCCCGGCCACCCCGTCGACAACTTGACCGGATCTCCATCCTCCGCTGCTGTCGACCAGAGCCCCGACCATCTCGCTGTACTTCGACCCCGTTGACGACCCGCTGCACTTCAACCCCGTCGATGACCCATTATCACCTCGACCACCACCACCATCACGACTTCATCCTCCTCCTCCAATCATAATCATCGTCATCACCTTCAACACCATCATCATCATCATCATCGTCGTCATCATCATCGTCGCCATCGTCGTCGTCATCGCGGATCTCGTGCACGTGCACACCGAGGCCAAGGTGACGAGTATTTTCTCTTATGATTTGTTGTGTACGTATACGTACGCGTATGCATATATTATTCATTTGGTATATGTATAAATATATTTAGTATGTATATATTTAGTATGTATATATCTTATTAATTGGTATATATATATACATATATATATATATAGTATATGAATTCAATTAGTATATCTATACATATATATATATATATATATATATATATATATATTATATATGTATTTAATTGGTATACATATATATTGTAAGTATTTAATGTTATATGCTAGTTAAGACTATATGTATATTTATACATGTACCTTGAGACCCTTGTGTTAATTACGGATATTCCGTATTTTACATATGACACTGTAACTCTGAGTATTGTGAGTTGACTTCCATATGTACACTGACGTACTGGCGAGACCCATATCATTTTGACTGTCTATTTTGTACAGCAATTACAAATGTGACACCGATGCAATTAGACGCACACTTGACCCTAGTTGACCAGTGTCACCCTAGTGTAGCTGTTGAGTTCAGCATAATTATGTTGTGTATGTGCTAGTATAATGACTGATGCTATATTATATTATATTATATGTATATAGGACCATTGGATCGTCCTACGAGACTTCAGGATCAGGATATTGGTATTGCCAGCTAAGGACCCCATGCGAGTATATTCTCGGATAGTTTCTTATTTATGATATCCTCTATGTTCATTGTATCTAGTATAAATATGCATATTCCTTGACACGATAGTTACAGGGTTTGGTGTATCCGGATCTCGTCATGAGATTTTATTCCTTGTATATAGTGTATCTTGTACAAGTCTTGTTTTATTGATTATCTTGTGCATGTACAAACACTGATTCTCTGGAAGACTTGCTACCTTCCTAGAGAATCCTGTGCCATAGCGTACCATAGTTGGATCTACTATACCAGTCGGGGGTGGGGAGTATTTTAGTGTAGATATGTGATCATACCCTTCACATACAAGTCTTTTTCTCATGTTAGTGTTGGTCATACACCGCACGTATGACTATCCAGGCCAGTATTCGTGTACAAGTCCCCAAGTCGCTCACATGTTAAAGCTAGTACTCATACACTTAGTCATTAGTATTCTTGTTCATTTCTATATTGTTTATTCTTGTTATAACTGGTGCGGGTCGTGACACCACATGAACCCGACCTCATGCCTCACCACTGCTGAACCTCCAACCACTTGTTATAACTCAATTGATACCTCGATCCCTTAGTTGCAACTACACCACTGCTCAAACCTGAGCCTATACACTCACACACACACTCGACAAACTGAAACCAAACTCATACACAACCCGAAATACCCACATATATATACATAAACACAAACACAAACACACTTATACACTATGACACAGACCTATACATATACTTCCCTGTGTGCACAAACACACTCACCCAATCCCTCACACACATGACCATCATACAAATACCTTAAATAATATACATATTATATATATATATATATATGTGTGTGTGTGTGTGTGTGTGTGTGTGTGTGTGTGTGTGTATCCAATAACCAATGAATTTAGCATTCTAAATAAGTATACCCTTTATTGGTCATTTTAACAAACACCTAGTGTGCACAAGCAATGTACTCATGATACACTCATGCCAACATCTTTAATTACAACTGATAACACATCTACATATCAAATATAACTATATATATATATATATATATATATATATATATATATATATATATATATATAATATTATTAGTTGTTATGAAAAATAGGGAAAAATACACCCTTAAAACATAAAACCCCAAATTTACATACAACATCATGAAGAAAATATCATGAAAACCAATAAAGACTCATGCTCTTCCCTTATGGCTACTCCTAAACCATGGGTGGGCTCCTAATGGCCAAAATAAAAATAAAAATATAATTTAAAGAAGAGATTTCAGGTTTTTTACCTATTGGGAGATGGATTCCCAATGCAAATTCTTCTTCTCCAAGGCTCCTTTTGACTTAAGTTTTTAGGCTTCTTTAGATGAGGGAAATGAGAGGGATTTGAGGTTTAAAATTCTAAAATTTGTGGAGGGAAGAAAGGGTTTTGGGAAGAACTATTTCTAGGGTTTCTTCATGAGTTATGGGGAATTAGAGGGAGTCTCCCTGTCTACTTATAGTGCCGGCCACATCTATGGTTTAGGGTTGCTATGCATAAGGTCCTCAATGCCCCTATGGTTAGTCATAAAGAGTTATTTAATTAATGCAGTTTAGTTCCAAGTGAGGGGGCCTAACTAGATTCTAATTAAAAAGAATAGGGATTATTCTAGTAGGTTTAATGTCTAGTCTAATGCAAAGTCCATGGTCACATCAAGTCTAGTCCACTAACCCATATTATTAATATAATATAATTTATTTTATATATCATGCAACTATTAACACAATATATATAAATATTGCAAATGACAATAAAGTCCCTACTCTGAAAATGTGGTAGTAACAAGTCTACCCTCTTAAAAAAAGTTTGTCCTCGAAATTGAACTAGACTAGCACAAGAACTCAATCAGAATAATAAGAACATACCTCAAGGCTCGAAGAGATACAGGTATTGTTCGTGCATTTTGTCCTCCCTCTCCCAGGTTGACTCACCTGGAGAGTGATGTCTCCATGCAACACGAATCAAAGGAATAGTTTGGTTTTGCATTACCTTCTTTCTTCGATCCAAAATCTCTACAGGCTGCTCAGGATAGCTAAGAGTCGGACCAACCTCGATCTTCGAGTGATCTAGTGCGTGACTAGGATCTGCCATGTACTCTCTCAGTTGTAATACGTAGAACACGTTATGTACTCCCTCTAGTGTAGGCGAGAAGTCTAGTCTGTAGGCTACTGCATGGACCCTTACAAGAATACAGAAAGGTTCGATGTACCGTGGACTAAGCTTCCCGCCTCCACCAAAGTGAATCATGTCCCGTGTCGGAGAAATCTGCAAGAACACCAAATCACCAACCTAGAATAGAAGCAGCCTTAACACGGAATCTAAAACAAATAAATCACAAGAAAAATATAACAAAACCTATACCTCAAACTCCAAGGGTCTACGGTGGCTGTCGGCCCAATGCCGCTATCTGTCCTGCGCCACTTGAAGTCTTTCTCTAATGAGTTTTACCTTTTTTGCTGCATCCACGACCATCTCTGGTCCCAACAAGGCTCTCTCTCTGTCACATCATTCCAAGATAACGGTGTGCAACACCGTCGTCCATATAGAGCCTCGAATGGTGACCTCTCAATACTAGCTTGGTAGTTGTTATTATAAGCAAACTCTACCAGGTGTTGATGATCCTCCTAAGAACCTCCAAGATCTAGAACACAAGTGTGTAGCATATCCTCGAGATTCTGAATAGTCCTTTAAGACTGTCCGTCTGTCTGGGGTGATATGCGGTACTATAATTGAGCTGAGTGCCCAAGCTATCCTGTAAACTCCTCTAGAAGTGGGAAGTAAAACGACTATCCTGATCCGAGATGATGCTCACAGGAACCGATTATAATCTGACAATCTATCGCACATACATCTCTGCTAGCTTCTCCGTTGACGTACCCACTTTGAATGGTAAAAAGAGGGCTACTTTGGTCAACTTGTCCACGATGACCTAAATCGCGTATTTTTCTCCTAGAGAATACAGAAGCCCTCACGAGCTCCCACTTCCACTCGGGGATGGGTAAGGGATGAAGCAATCCACCTGGCCTCTATCGATCCTCCTTTATGTGCTGGCACACTAAACACCGGGTACAAAGCGTGCTACCTCACGCTTCATACTATACCACCATATGTGCTCCCTCAGGTCTCATTCCATCTTGTTGGCAACTGGATGCATCGATTACTGAGAGCGATATACCTCATACAAAACCTCCTTCCACAGCCCCCCGCACGAAACACATATCCTAGTATCATGCCATAATGACCTATCATCAGCAATAGTGAAGTCATCTGATAATCCTGCCTGAACCTGTGCCCTGATACTCCTTAGAGTCTCATCATCATACTAAGTAGCTCAAATTTTGTCCATCATCTCAAACTGTATCTTTAATTCCCACATCTGAAACTTGATACCAGGAACTAGCACCTTAATTCCCAAGCTGTCAAGGTCGGCCAACAAGTATCTGTCTGTCGTCAAGTATATAGCCATCAGATACCAGCTCAAGACATCAGCGATTATGTTGGCCTTTCCAGGGTAGTATTATAATGAAATATCGAAGTCTTTTATCAACTACAACCACCTCCTTTGCCTCATGTTCATCTCTTTCTGCATAAACACGTACTTTAAGCTTTTGTGGTTGGTGAAGATCTCCACACGCTCTTCTTACAGATAGTGTTTCCACAACTTTAGAGCAAAGATAACCGCTGTCAACTCTAAATCATGGGTGAGGTAGTTCTTTTTATGAGGATATAATTATCTGGAAGCATAGGCAATCACCTTCCCATGCTGCTGAAGAACACAATCCAAACCCTTCTCTGAAGCATCACTGTAGATAGTGAATCCGCCTGTCCCCGATGGCAACGTCAATACTGGAGTTATCGTCAATCTCTTCTTTATCTCATCAAATATGGCCTGATAATCCTCCGTCCAAAAGAAATCCACATCCTTCCTAATCAGCCTAGTCATCGACTCTGTAATTCTGGAGAAGTCTTGTACAAACCTCATATAGTAACCTGCTAGTCCGAGGAAACTCCTGACCTCAGCTACTGAACTGAGATTAGCCCATGACTCCACTACCTCGATCTTCTTTGGGTTAACTGAGATCCTATCATCCATCACTACGTGCCCAAGGAATTCAACCTTGTCAAGGTAGAACTCGCACATCGAAAGCTTCTCGTAAAGCTCATCTTTCCTGAGAGTCTCCAAAACCATCCTCAGGTGCTCCTCATGCTCCTCTAGGATCTTCAAATATACAAGGATGTCATCGATGAACACCACCAAGGACTTGTCAAGGTACTGGTGGAACACCTTGTTCATCAGGTTCATGAATACTGTCGGTGCATTTATCAACCCAAACGGCATTACCATAAACTCAAACTGGCCATATCGAGTCTGAAAAGCTGTCTTCAGAATGTCTTCTCTCTTTACTTTTACTTGGTGGTAGCCTGACCTTAAGTCTATCTTTGAGAAAACTTTCGCTCCGCTCAACTGATCGAAGAGATAATCTATCCTCGGTAGTGGGTATTTTTTCTTGATAGTGAGGTTGTTCAGAGCTCTATAGTCGATACGCATGCGTACCGACCCATCCTTCATCAGTACAAAAAAAATCGGAGGTTCTTATGGTAATCTATAGTAGCATGGTGCCTACTCAACCAATCCATTCCGAGTACAATATCGTAACCCGAAAGTGGTATTATGAGTAAGCACACTCTCAACTCTTGGCCTCCCAATGAAACTCTTCGGTCCTTGCAAAAGTTATTGACTAGAATAATGCCTCCGCCAGTCGTGATCTTACAAGTCCTATCTAAGGTTTCCGCCTCTAAATGATGCTTAAGAGCATAAGATACAGATACAAAACTATGGGAAGCACCATAATCGAATAATGCAAGTGCTGGAATAGAATCGAGAAGAACTAAACCGAATATCACGTCTCCTGCTGGCTTGGCCTCCTCGACCTTCTTGGCATACGCTCATCCCTGGGGTACACCTATCTGCTGGTGGTGGTGTTGGGCAAACCTCTACTGCTGTGGAAGAAGTGGTGGTCCCCTCTACAGGCCTTCTGGTGCAATAGGTGTGTCACGACCCGCACCCGGATATTCGGCATGAGTACGTGGTTACGCCCAGCCTATGCCCTAACATCGGCGGTAGAACGTTGTCTGGGTCATTTCTAACTATCTAATATCTCAACAATATAATATGGTACATGTCAATCATCTCAACTCCAAACGGAGGAACAATATGGTATCTCACAAGTATAACTAATCTCAATCACAAAACAAACTAAAGAAGATAAAGCACGAATGGAATAGATAAGGAAAGAATAAGATACAATCCACAATCTGAAATAATATACAAACTATGAATCTCTACAAATATAATTGTTTTTGGTGATAAATAAAAGAAGAAATGTATATAAGACGAGGTTTATATGAAACCCGTTTTCTTTAGTTTACAAACAAGCTTGTACAATTAATCCTATACGAGGATGTCGAGTACAATTTTTAAATCAGGGTAAATATTGCTATAGGTGTCTGATCTGCAGTCGATCACTTTAGCCCTTGGACCACACGATGACGAAGAAGTGTCGTAGAAGACGGGAAGCAGCTTCGGAGGTTGCTAAGGAGGATGAATGCGCGATGCCAAAGTCGTCGATCTCTACTCCTTGCCTGAGCTCCGGATTCTTCTCTCTCAAAGACACTTCGACCAATCTTCGATTTTTGATCTTTGCTCGATCTTTCCGAAGTTTGACCTTTTGATCTTTTTAACCAATTTTTTCGACCTCTTGATCTTTTTGACCAATTTCTTCGACCTCTTGATCTTTTTGACCAATTTCTTTGACCTGTTCCTCTGTTGATAGAGGTCTCTATTTATAGAGTTTTAGTGACAGTGACCACTTAGTCGGTGTAGAAACCGAGTAGTGGAAAGTACAGTACCCTTTTACACAACGGTTAAAATAACCAATGCCTGCGTATAGATGATTTTTTGAATGAGCGTGTGACGCGGGTCCAACTAAGGGACAAAACGCGTATAATCGCTGCGAAGATCACGGCGTAGAAGCCACGTAGGTAGGTATCCCTCGTGCAGAAGAGGTTGGCGTAGAAGCCACTGTCTGTCACCATGGCGTAGAAGCCAAAAATAGGCATAAAAGCCAAGTAGGCATAGAAGCCGAGTGGGCGTAGAAGCCTAGAGAGCATAGAAGCTGAGAGAGAGCATAAAAGCTGAATGGGCATAGAAGCCGCTGCATAACGTGCCAGAGTGATGACGTGGACGTCTTAGCCGGAATTATGGCTATTGAAGATATAACCAAATCCCTTGTATTAAATGCAGAGATCTTCCACCATCCTGTGCATTAAATGCAGATGCTTGTCTTTAAGATTTGCCATCATTCAGCGCATTAAATGCAGATACGCGTCTCGAATCCTGCACGCAGAGTAGCTGCTGACATGGCAGTCTGTTTATCTTCCGTGGAGTGTAAGAAGCTCACGTCTGCCTGTGTAGAACTAGGCAGCGTATTCCCTTGTATGCGTAGGATTAGTGTTACGCAAAGGGGATGTCACTAAACGACGGTTCGGTGATATTTAATTAAATCTTTTGCATTAAATGCAGAGATCCGCCTTCATCTTGTGCATTAAATACAGAGGCGTGCTTTGAAGGTCTGCCACCATTCTGTGCACCAATCGCAGAGACATGCCTCGAGAAACTGTCATCGCTCTGTGCATTAAATGCAGAGACGTGCCTCGAGCCCTGTATGAAGTGCAGCTTTTGACGTGGCAGGCGGTTTGTCTTCCGCGGAGCGTAAACAACTCATATCTTCCTGTGTAAAACTAGGCGGCGTATTCCTCTGTACGCAAAAAAGCAGTTTACGCAAAGGAGATGGCGGTAAATGACAGCTTGGGTTGCAGTGCCGCGCCATCATTATAGCCATCGTCTAGGTAGTCGAGCAGTGTCCTTTTGTCAGAAGTCCAGATGTCAGGTTCATTGCAGGATCTGACAGGTTTATTTTGAAGAACACGAAGCGTTCCTCGTACGCTTTAATGCTGCATTGAAAGCGGATGTGTTTTACGCCATAGAGGCGATGAAGCACCCTGTTTTTACGCTTGAAGCAGCTTGGACGTACTGCATTACGCGGATGGTCCCTTGAGCTTATATTTTATGCTGTGCTCAGCGAAAAAGCTCTGTTGTACGCATGATGGCTCTGAGGTCCTCACTTTACGCTGTCCCGCATCAACATGCTGCGTAGAGCTATCCAGCATATTTTTTATGCTTCTACAAGACCCCCTTCATAGCTTTTAAATTCCTCGTAATTTGAAATGCTTTAAATAAAGAATGAACCGTTCCTCGTAACTCGAAACATTCTGAATGGAGCCTGAAATGGTCAAGTCTGACACGTTCTTTCAAGGCTGACTTTATGGCAGAGTTATTGGGGATCGGTATGATCTCTCTCGCCTATAAAAAGGCTGAGGAGTTAACCTGTTCTTCCCGCACTTCCTTTACCGCACAAAGATGATCACCAAAGTTCGTTGGGTCGATCTAAGGAAGAAGAAGACCATGTTCTTCCAGCATGTAAGGAGCCAAAAAAGATGGCATCTTCGAGCAAATGTCCTCTGCATCGATGGATCATGAAAGGATATCATAGCCTCCTTTGCTCGGGATAATCAGCAACTTTGTATGACGGTTCTTTCGGAGAGAGAGGAAGGGTTATGTTTCGCCATGCTGCTTGCAAGTGGTGCCTTCTCCCGTTACTGGTGGACGAGGGCAGGCAAACTGGCTGCTGTCTAGGATTGAGTTGGGTGAAATATCTCAACTCAATCTGTCACGGCGTTGGATGTAAGAAAGCAGATTTTAGTTTCTGCTTTTCTTCTGTTGGAGGATAGGTCTAGGCCCATTTTTGTATCCTCCCACCATTGACCAATATGTCAGTCAGTTTGCGGCAACCGACTGACTGCTGGGGAAGATGGATGAAGAATTGCCGCCCATGCGAGAACCTGGAAGAACAGATTCTGGGTGCGATCTTCAGACAACGACGAGGAAGTCCTTTGTAGACGGGATTTCCCTCATATGTAATCATAAAAATGAAGAAAACCCTTGTAGACCGGATTTCCCTCATATGTAATCATGATTTTGATCTTTAATAAAGTCGTCTTTCTTCTCTGCATATGTTTATCTCGTCATACTTTGTTGCTATGAAGTCTGAATGCGTGTAGCTTTGACAAGTCTGATTCTTTACGCCGACTCTGTTAGAAAAGAGTGCTAGGTCCTGTCCTATCTTTTACGCATAGCTAAGGATGCGCAGAAAGCCGCTCAGCATTCGAGTGTTCGAACTGTCCTGCTGTTAGGAATGAGGAACCGCGTAGAATTCTGAACTGTTGTTTCTGATAAACAGAATTCTTGTTCAGACATCATCTTCAAGAATGATTTCTCGAAAGTCTTTCGGAATTAGGGCAAGAAATGGCTGTCAAACTGAGTCACCGTCTTGAACTGTAAATGAAATATTCAGACTGGAGTTTGGATGAACTTCCAATTGACCCACAGAGAAGAGTATTTTTCGATGTTTGAACTCTGCATGCTTCGGGTACTTGGGATATCTTCTGGTCAAGAAGGAGTATCTTCTGTGTGAACTCTTGCAATTGACCGCTTTGAGAACCGTTCGGATGTACGCATACTCTAGCCGGCGTATCTTTCAGATGTACGGGAAGTCGTGGAGCGTGAAATCATAAGTTTGCAGCTTCTGAGCGTAAACTAAACACCACCGAGCGTAAAATCATAGACTTGTAGTTCCTGAGCGTGAAGTCATAGGTTTGTAGCCTCTCGAGCATAAAATCTACCGAGCACAAAGGCATCTGGGCGTAAAATCCGACTTGTAGCCGTCGAACATAAAGCCGTAGATTCGTAGCTGTCGAGCGTAGAAAGATCCTTAGCGTAGAACTGGTGATTTATAGCCTGTGAAAAGGAAATCTTCCGTGCGTGAAGTCGTGGATCTGTTGCTTCTAAGCGTAAACTAAACGCCACCGAGCGTGAGATCAAAGATTTGTAGCTGCTGAGCGTGAAGTCGTAGGTTTGTAGCCTCTCGAGCATAAAAGCTTACTGAGCACAAAGGCATCCGGGTGTAAAACCATAGACTTATAGCCTGTTAGCGTAAAACTGTAGATCTGTAGCTGTCGAGCGTAGAAAGCTTCTTTGCGTAGAAACCACGAATCTGCTTTGTGTGAAAACTTTTCGAATTCGCTGACTGTCCGCCTTCTCTGAGTAATAGGCTGACGTAGTACCCAATCATAACCGAATATTAATTAGGAGATTTGGTTTGGGTTTCGAGGAGTCCATCCGAACTCTATATATATACCCCAAGTTTTTAAGAAAAACTTTTCACCCGTCTTCTGCGAGAGAAAGCTTTCGACTGTTTGAGTTCATCTTCGTTTCTTCTCCGAGTCTTCCAAGTTTCCAGTAATGGCTTCGAAGCAATCCTCCTCCTCTAAGGGAAAGAAGGTTGATTCTTTTTCTCGTTCTTCCGCTCAAGCGGGAGTGTCTCCGGTCGGGCAAGGCGAACTCCATTCTGAGCGAAGTGTCCCGCCGACGAGCAGTGCACCCGGTCTGCAAGGTAGAGTTTTTGGGACGAAAAGAGACCGACGAAAAACCCTTCGCACACGTTGTACATGACCGTACTAGGTCGTCTTCTGTGCTGATAGCCTCTTTGAGGAAGATGATGCATGGAGACCTTTCATCTTTTACGCCCACATTTCTAATGTGTCAGCGTAAAAAATCCAGATATTTGCAGTTGAGCGTAAAAGCTTTAACTACCAAAAACTTGGTGCATACTATAAAATTTGAGTTTTACGCTTGTGGATAAAAATTCCGGTGTAACAACTCAAATTTTGGCAGTCTGGCGTAAAACACAGACTGTATACCGCCGACTTGAATTTTACGCTTGTGGATAAAAATTCCGGCGTATACGATCAAATTTATACAGTCTTGGCGTAAAGCACAGACTGTTGCCTCTTGGCATATGTTGCAATATTGTAATGTCCAGTATAGAAACTAACGTGTTTTTCTTGCACCCTTGCAGTTAACTTGCATGAGTCTCCGCTAGCCGAGGTGATGGGTTCTGTCGCCGGGATGCTGCACTCCAACTATCTGGAGGATCTGTCCCATATGACATTTCCTATCTCTGGGCCCCAGTATCCCGAAGGAAAGAAAATTTTAATATCGGCTCAGGGCGAGCGAACGCTGCTGAACATGATTAATAGAGATCCCCTGACGTACGTAGACGAGGACCAGTATATAAAGCCGGCTTTTCTCTTTGGGGACATGATTGATAAGCAGTCCCAGACGAAGCCCAAGATAGAACTCTGGGTTTTTCCTGCCGGGAAGTTGGTCTTGCATCTGTCCAAGATGCCGAGAGATTATCCCATCTCGACATTCTTCCATGCTAAACATCCCAAGAGGATGTCGTGGACGCTGACTCCCGATCTTCACGGCAAGCAGGGGAAGATCTTCTATCAGAAAAGATCTGGCCTATTTTTCAGCCGCCCCTCCGGCCCTGTAACATCGTTCAGGGGATTGTACCCAGGCAGTGTCCCGTGTGAAGACAGCTTGGTGCTCCAGCTGGTGCAATTGCCGACCTTTTACAATGATTTCATGGGACGAGAAGGAGTATACCCCAAGGTGAATCCTCGGTGCAATGGGTGGATGACCCCAATAAATCTTCGATGGGCTCGCTTAGTTTATTGGGCCCTGAAGCATTTTCAGATCGAGTTGGAGAGCATCGGTCTGTTTATGGCTGTGAGTGCCACCAGTGTTGGGTTACCTCATAACCCCAACCTATTTCTGGTACTAATGGAGCGATATATTTCGCTCACCGGGACTTTCGCCACTCCACTAGGGGAGTTGGGATTGGCCCTGCATGAGATGGCAGAGATCTCGAGACTGCCGATGGGGGATACTCCATATGAAGAGTATGTTTCCATGAACCGGGAGCTAGGGGATTCAGACCCTCGGGTAATGGAAGTGTACCAGGAGCTGATGTGCCACTACCTTGCTTGCACCGCCTTCTATGAAGAGCCTTCAGATTTGGCTCACACCAGTAAATGGACGTCCTACCTCTTTTTCTACCGGGCCAGGACTGCTCAGCCGGAGAAGGTATTGGAAGACAAGGATCAGCCTGTGAATTGTCTGAGCGTGCTCAATGCTCAGGTAGTCGACGATCTCATGGTAGAAGTTGACGCTCCAGATCGGATCCTCGACGAAGGGATAGGAAAGTATCCCGCAGGTACTAAGGCCTACAGTTATCTGAGGCATTACCGCAGGCCTCTGTCCAAGGAAGCTCAATTGGCTGGCTTCCTCTCAATATGGCTGCGTCGACTGGTGGTACCCGGCATCACATCTGCGGATCGTATTCACCGCAACACCTTGTGGCCTGTATTACGTCTGGTGTTTGGGGCGAGACTGGGCTTGCTCCCTGCCATGGTGTGCCGCATACAAGCTGGCCTGAGGGCGATGACTGAGGAGCTGCTCGCCGATGAAGCTCGGCGTGAAAGCTTTCCCCGGGTGGAATTACCATACCTGTATTTGATGGGATGGTTAATTCTCCATAACCCCCGGGTGATGTCTCTAGGTTCCGGCAATAGTTTGGGGGTAGTTTCTTGCTGAATTACAATAAATTCTCCTGGAACGTGCTCACAGTTTTAGACTGTCGGCGGGTGCTGAATTGCGGCCATAGCTGGAAGCTCCTTTGCACCGTCCCCTCTGTTCATCGCAATCAATCAGAGATTAGGCTTGAGGACTCAGGTAGAGAGAAGACCATTCTTTCTCCCGAGGCTTTCAATTGGTTGGTCTGCATTAGACCTTCCCACTTGCTGTACAGAAGTGAAGACCACTGCTTCTTTGAACCCTACCTGCCTAGTCGGTTTGCCAGGCAGTTTGGGTATGATCAGTTGCACGTGGGCAACGCCGTTACCAGCTTCAGGTCCAGAGGTGGACTCATCGATGGAGCGAGGGGATGGCAATATTTTATCATGGGCTGCACTGGGGTAATTTTTACTGTGCCCTTCACCACACTCTCCACGGAGTTGCGCATCCTCCACTTGTATGCCCAGTTCTATGTGGCCACCAACACCTTCTATCATGATTTTGATATACGTGGAAGTTTTAGGGTGCCCTCTTCCAAGCCTGAAGGAAGAGTCGAAGTCCCCTCGGTGTCTTCTGACGAGGGTGAGGAGTCCATTACTTCGGACGAGCCTCTTGTATCGGTATCGAGGGGTGAAGTACCTCTGCTTGCAGGGGCTTTGGTAATCTCTGGGAAGCGAAGGGCTCCTGCTCCGAAGGAGACTTTCCTTCGTAAGAGGAAGAAGAAGACGGTTACTCGTCTTCTCCGGATTCCTGGTAATGAGGCTCCTGGAAGTGAGCCTGATTCTCGCCATATTGGGGATGATTCTTTGATTGGAGGTTCCTCGCCTTTTAGAGAGGGCCCCTCTTCTGTTTCGGCTGGCGGTGCCGGAGGATCTCAAATGGAGGCTGATGTCGCTGCTACTGCTTCAAGTAGTGGAACAAAGTCGCCTCCGGGGCTGAGTATAATAAGATTCCATATACTTTTATCCGGATCAGCATTGGGAGAGACCCCTACCGTGCCTGTCAGCGCCTCTAGCGAATTCCAGCCGATGAGCCTCAAGTGGATCTCAGCGAAGACCCGAAAGAGCATTTCCCAGTGTTTGTTAATGCACCCCCTTCTCCAGGTATGACAGCTTGCCTAGCATCACTAAGAAATGATTTAGCTGTACTGGCCGCAGACGTGACATATACACCATTGGCCATGGGTAAATGTCATCTTTACGCCCTTCTTTTTAGAGAGATTAACATCGTGTCGATATTAACTTTCTTGTCTTCTTTTCAAGGGAAGACATCTTCGGGGAGAGTAGTGTAGATGCGCTTTTCGGCTCTGTGTCAGGTCCTAACGGCGATACGGAGGTGCTTGATTTTGAAGAGGAAGCATCTTCGGGTGCCGGCTCTCCTGCCGCCGAGGTTCCGATACCTCAAGAGGATGAGCTGTCATTGTGACAATGCCTCCTTCGAGTACGCTGGTTACTTCGTCCGGTGTTGGCGCTTCATCTTTCGTCGTACCACCTGTTGAGGCGACGGCCATGGCAACATCGTCTGTGGTTGTTCCTGGAGCGAGGTTTGCCAATATTGCAGCCACTCCCAGCATCCATTCAGACCTAGCCCTGGTGACCGAGCAGTACACCGGTATTTTTTATACCACCCTGAAGATGCTCATATCCAGGGTGTTGGAGAAGTACTTGAGCTTTAAGGCTTTGAAGAGGTCCTCTCAGATTGTGATAGCGCCGGTCAGGGAATTCGGCGACACTGGGGTAGCTGACGCTCTGGAGGAGGTGGTTAATGGTTTGGAGCAACCCATTAACGAATACCTGCAGCTATCCCAAGACAGTGTTGACGATCTGGTCCAGGCTGAATACGACTCCTTGACTGCAAGGCTGGGGGAGTTGGAAGCTCTGAGCATGTCCATCGAGACGCGACAAAAGGAGGCGAATGATGAGCATACCATCTTAGAGTGTGTCGTTCCCCAGTTGGCCAAGAGCAAAGCTGAACATGAAGGAAATAAAGCGAGGGTCCGCAAGTTGGAGGCTAAGCTCACTTTAGCGAAGGAGTGGTCTCGCACTTCAGCCGCAGGTGTACATGTGTTACAGAGCCAAGTGGAAGCGGCTCAACAGAACTTGGCACATGCGAGTGCCATGCACGTCGCTTTTTTATATGCTCTGTCCGATTTATCCGTCTTGAATGATGAGGAGACAAGGTTGGAGCGAGCTCGAGCTACCGTTTTGGACTCCAGGAACGCGAGGATAGCTGCACTGGCGCAGCAGATTCGCAGTTTGACTGCTCCCCCCTAATGTTGTACTTTTCTTTTTTGCTTTGCAAATGTAATTTTGCTCTTTTTTGGGAATAATAAAGAGGCTTTTCATCTGACTTTGTGGACCCATTATTTCGGAATGTAAATGACAGGTTCGGGTGAAAGTTATATCAAAGGTAGTATGGACGTGATATACTCTCGGTAAACTTTAGCAGGACATATCTATTCAGAGGTCATACGGACATGATAGGATATGCTTTAGTAGGACATATCTATTCAGAGGTTATATGGACATGATAGAATATGCTTTGACTAAAGTTTATACACAAAACACTATCAGAGGTAACATGGACGTGATAGGTCTTGCAGTTCCAAATTAGTCGAACATATCTATTCAGAGGTCATATGAACATGATAGAATACGATCCAACTAGTTTCATTTTGGAAGTAGTTTTGTCAGAATGAGGTTTTTTCCACATTCCACTTGAGCAGAGGAGATTAAGCATAGTACATTTTCAGGAATTTGTCGTTGATAGGAGCCAATAGTAGGTCTCCATTAGGCTGGGCTAACCTGTAAGCGCCGTTTGAGAATATGGTCTCGATCACATAAGGGCCTTCCCATTTGGGCTGGAATTTGCCCTTACTCCTGTGAGTAAGAATCATTGGCCTTCTTACAGCTAAGACTAGCTCGCCGACTCTAAACACTCTTTCCTTTACTCTTTGATTGAAAGATCTGGAAATGCGTGCCTGGTAGAAAGCGATGCTCTGTTGAGCTTGAAGGCGTTTCTCGTCTAACCCTTCTAGCTCTTGAAGCCTTAAAAGGTCATTCTTTTCCTGAGTTAGCTCATTAGCGACTGCTATCCTGAGTGACAGAATTTGAATTTTGATGGGAAGAACTACTTCACTCCGGTAGACCAATGAGAATGGGGTGCAACCTGTCGGTGCTCGGACCATTATGCGATATGCCCAGAGACATTCTTCCATCTTCTCGCTCCAATCCCTCTTATTTGAAGAGACAAATTTCTTCAAGAGTTTGATAATGGTTTTGTTGAAGGCTTCCGCCAAACCATTAGCAGTTGGATAATACGTCGTAGAGGCGATATTTTGTATCCGATTTTTATCGCAAAATCGATGAAACGCTTGGCTGATGAACTGAGGCTCATTGTCATGGATTATCCTTCGAGGAATCCCGAAGCAATAAATAACGTGATGCTTGATGAAGCTGATCAAATTAGACACCTTCACCTCAGCAAGAGGGATCGCCTCTACCCATTTGGAGAAATAGTCCATGATGGCCAGTATGAACCGGTGACCTCTGGAAGAAGACGGGTGAACAGGACCAATGATATCCATACCCCATGCTTCGAAAGGCCAGGATGCAACCGTAGGATGCAGATGTTCATACGACTGATGTATGAAGTCTGCATGAACCTGACAGGCTCTGCATTGTCTGGCATACTTGATTGCGTCTGCGATCATAATGGGCCAGTAATAGCCCATTCTCCTGATACGATCCTGGAGCTTAGGACCCGGCTGATGAGCTCCGCATACGCCATTGTGAGCTTTATGGATAATCTGCTGTGCTTTGTCATCAGAGAGACATCTCAATAGCAGTCCGTCGTAGGTCCGACGATATAGGCACTGTGACGATACGTCGAAGTAGAAGCGCAATGATCATCTTTTGACGGATACCGCTTCTTTAGGGTCCTCTGGCAAGATTCTGTATGCCATAAAATCTACAAAGGGACTTTTCCAATCTCTCGTGGGAGGATCGGTGTTCACAGCGTAGCTGCGTTCTATGTGAAAGTTGTTCTTCACACATAATAAATTTCTTTAAGAAGGATTACCGAATTCTGCCTTCTTATAGGAGTAGCCAAATCTGTAGCTAGACTGGCTAGGGCATCAGCTTCCAGATTCTGAGATCGAGGTACATGCTCTAGGAAGAATCCTTTGAATGTCATAGCTATCTCGACCGTTGCTTGGTGATAGGGGATGAGGTCTGGATTCCGGACTTTATATATTTCTCTGACTTGATTGACGATAAGCAAAGAATCACCAAAAGCTTCCAGAGATTCGACCCCCAGCTCTTTAGCAACTTAGAGCCCGATTAGTAGAGCATTATACTCAGCTACATTGTTGGAACAGGGCTCGCTAAGAGAATAGGCTCGGTAGATGACGAGCTTATCAGGAGTAACCAGGACAATCCCTACTCCTGAAACCACGTTTTCCCTGGGACCAGTCCTGGAGGATCCATCGAAGAACAGTTGCCATGCGTCACTTTCCATTGCGGAATTACATTCTGCAGCTTCGTCGAGAATGTCCTCGTATAATTTGGAGGCCTCCGGGATCGGATGAGCAGCTAGGAAGTCAGCCAATGCTTGGCCTTTGATGGACTTCTGATGGACGTACACCATGTCATATGGTGTTAATAACATCGCCCAAGTCGCAAGTCGGGAGTTAAGAACACTTGGCTTGTTCATCAGTACCCGAAGAGGATTGATCTTGGAGATGATATGAATAGTCTGGCCGGTGACATAGTGCCACATCTTCTGGATAGCGAACATCAGAGCCAAACATTCCTTCTCCACTGGATTGTACCGGTGCTCAGCTCCGATCATCATTCTACTTAGATAGTAGATAGCCTGTTCATGTCCCATATCGTTCTTTTGCGCGAGAAGAGCTACCAGAGAATGGTCTATCGCTCGAACGTACAGGAAGAATGGTCTTCCTATGACGGGAGGCACCAAAATTGGCGGATGAGTGAGGTAGCGTTTGATATCGTTAAACGCTTGCTGACAGGCTTCGTCCCATACGAAGGATACACCTTTCTTCATGATACGAGAAAAAGGCTTACATCTCCCGGAGAGGTTGGATATGAATCTCCGGATATAAGCCAGACGACCTTGAAATCCCCTGAGCTCCCTCAGATTGTGGGGCGGTCGTATTTCTAAGATAGTCTTGACTTTATCAGGGTCCACTTGAATGCCTTTGGCGGTAATGACAAATCCTAGGAATTTGCCACTAGATACACCCATGAAGGACTTTGTAGGATTTATTTTGAGCTGATGTTGGCGCATCAGCTCAAATACTGTCTTCAAGTCTTGGATGTGATTATCCTTGAGGCAGCTTTTGACAGCTATATCGTCCACGTAACATTCCACTGTCTTGCGTAAATGCTCATAGAATATGTTACTCATAGCCCGTTGGTACGTAGCCCCGACGTTCTTCAATCTGAAGGGCATGACCGTATAGCAATATACCCCCAATGGCGTCCAGAAGGCAGTATGCTTCTTGTCTTCAGGATGCATCTTGATTTGATTATATTCTAAAAATCCATCCATGAAATATATACGTTCGAAACCGCATGTATTGTCAATCATGACGTCCATAATAGGAAGAGAAAACTCGTCCATGGGGCAGGCTGCATTCAGATCTCGGTAATCGATGCAGACGTGTACTTTCCCATTTTTTTCATGACTGGGACAACATTGGCGACCCATTCGGAATATTGTTCCTCCCGGATGAAACCGTAGGCTATCAACTTCTTGATTTCAGCTTCAATGGTATCCATCATATCCGGGCGAAACCGGCATTGGTGCTGCTTCACAGGCTTCGAATCGGGCAATATATTGAGTTTATGGGTAGCCACCTTTGGATCGAGTCCTGGCATATCCTCATAATTCCACGTAAAGACGTCAATGTATTCTTTTATCAGTTGAATAACTTTTTTCCTTTCGGTTGGGGAAGATTGTTACTGATAAATATCGGCTTTGGTGAAAGTTTATCCCCAATATTTATCTGGATAACTTCATCTTCAGTGGGAGGTTCTCTCTGCTCGAAGCGGAACTCCCATTGTGTATCCATTTGTTGAGCCCAGGAGTCATTCTCAAATGGCTCAAATTTTTGTTCGTCTGCTTCAAAGGAATCTGCCACTACCATATTCACAGATAATGTTCGTTCGAAAGTCTCAGGCGAGTCGGAGGGCGATGAGCCGTCTTGAAAAGAGAAAAAGATATCCTCGTTCGACTCGAAAGTTGCAAGGGAGGCGGCATACCCTAACCTGAAACGGGTTTGTTGATAGTGGGGATTGCCAAGCAGCAGTATTCGTCTGCCTTTCCCGCAGTTGAGACCTGGTTCTAGCTTCAATTCGTAACCCATATTTTATATAATCTTCAAAGCTTGCGGGCCGTACCTGTGAATTTGTATTTCACCAACAACGTCATCGAAGGAATCTTCTTGTATAGTCGGTTCATTGCGCCTGCGGCCAAAGACTATTGAATGCCGACTGCTGCGAGTAGGCAAAACAATGAAGATAGAATCCTCAAGCGGTTCATATGTCGTGGTGACATTGGATGATGATGCCACCTCCTACATGTACGGATGATAGGAATCTATAGCTTCCAAGAATTTCTGTGCTATAGGCTCTATATCGTCATGGGGAGGGATTCTTGATTTGGAATCTGAGCATCGATATACTGGAAAAAAAGATGTTTATTATCATCTGGAACTCCGTTCCTGGTTGCATTTACATCAATCGGCTGCCTGTTGCGCCGAAGGTTTATGACCAAGGGTGGAGGCTTCTGGTTCAAAGTGATCACTAGAGGATCACCCCCTTTTCCTGACCTGGTTTTGTTCAGGTGGATAGCCATAGGCTCCATGGCTTTTTGACGAGTAGTTCGCCCTTTCACTCTGATTGACAGTGGTTGTGTGGCAGAGGGTTCTTCTGGCTCCCGGTGGGATTCCTTCTCTGCTTGTGCTGAGACCTCTTCTGTGTAGTCTTGAGAGTATAACACGGCATCGGAGTAGTAGGATTCTAATCCTTTAAACGGGTTTAGGTCAGGAACCTCCGTTTGTACTGTTCCTTGGACGTCTACATATTTAAGGCATTAATGTAGAGTCAAAGGAACGATGTTGTGGTCGTGGATCCATGGTCTGCCCAGCAAAATATTGTAGGATACCTCTGAATCAATGACGTAAAACGTAGCCACCGATCTGAGGTTGCCAATCTGGATCCTCAGGCAAATTTTCCCCAACGGCTTACTTCTTCCCGCGTTGAAACCCACGATTGTAGTGGTGGTGTAAGCCAATTCGCTGGTAGGAATCCTCAGCGGTCTAAGCAGACTATGAGGAATGATGCTGATTGATGATCCCGGATCTATGTGAATCCGGTCGACCTCCATGGAACCGACATACCCGGTGTAATAGAGGGGTCTGTCATGCCTGTTATGTTTTAACAACATGTCGTCTTGAGTGAAAGTGATATTCGGGACCACCTCCATCACACTGTGGCATTGAGGGCATGCCACTGGTTCTTCATCAGGGGACTTGAGCTGGGTCAAGTATGCTTTCGCCTGTATCAGTACTTCACTTAGGGCTAGACGAGTATCTTGGGAGAGCCTGAGTAGGTCGAAGATGGACAACCTGGCTGGTGTATTAGCCAGTTGGGCCAGGATGTCGAAGTTGTACGGCTTTTCTGAACCTTTGTTTTGAATGTTCTTCACAGGTTTATCGAAGCGCACTTCTTTTTGCTTCCCCTTGTCCGCCGAAGTTGGTCTCGAAGGACCGGTCTCTGGTACGACGGGTTCTGGTTCTGAAGGCTTGGTAGCTGAAGCGTCTGCCGGTGCATCTTTCGGGCTCGCTCCGTAGTCCTTGAGGTAAGCTTTCCCTGAACGGGCTGCAGCCAATACCTCGTCTTAGTCTGATGTCGAAGAAGTCATAACCATATGGCATGGTTTGTATTTGGAGCTCTTCCTAGACTTAGCTTTAGTAGCATTAGTCTCTTTCTCGAGCTCCGACACCAAATCTGGATGAACCCACATAATCTTGCCTTGCCGGGTGGTTAGGGGTACTAGGTCATGATTTTGACCCCTAACCGGAGGAAGTTAACAATGTTCATTGTCGTCCGAGAGATAGGTGTAACACCGTCCAGGACTTCTTGGGGAGACAGATTGCCAAATTGTAGAGAGATCATGTTGGCCGTGACCGTCTTCTCGCTATTGTGCAAAGTGATGGCCTTAGCATCAATCAGCTCCTGGATCTTCCTTTTCAGTATGTAACACGCCTTTGTCGGGTGGTGTACGTATCTGTGGAAGATGTAGTAGTTAGGGTTGTTAGTACTGCCGGCTTCACTGGGCTGCCTCTGCTCCGGAAGGGTGATTTTTCCACTTTTGACGAGATACTCGAATATACTTGGGATATCGTCGTCGTCGAAAGAGTAGACCTCGATGGGCCTGGAAGTCCCAGGTCTTGTCTGCATCGTTGCCGCAGTCTTTTGTCTGGACGTATTGATCGCCAGAGCTTCTTTTTCTTTGGAACCGCGAAGAAGGTCGCTATTGGGGGATGACTTCTTTCCTCTGTCGGAGGCAGAGATCATGATGCCATTGTCACGTGCCTTATGACTGTTGTCCTCGGCGGCTACCACTGAGATGATAAACGAGGGCCAATCATTGAACTGATATGGTCCTGTGAACACCGAGATCACGGAAAGAAGGTTCTTCCTGCAAATGTCTACTAATGTAGAGTCTGGAACTCCGGGAGGCATCTGCAAAGTGGCTTGACGAAAATGTTCGATGAAGGTGCGAACGTCCTCTTTATCCCTCTGTTTTAGTTCGATGAGAGAGGACATTGACATGTCCATCCCTCCCTCGTAGAATCGTGTGAAGAATAAAGCCTTGAAGTCTTTGAAGGACGCAATGCAGTTGTCCGCCAGGCTGCGGTACCACTGATAAGCTACCCCCGAGAGACAGCCCTTGAACACCCGGGTGAGGAGGGCGTCATTCCCTTGTAATAGCACCATCATTATGCTGAAGTAGTTCATGTACTGGCTCGATAACGTTTTTCCTTCGAACAAAGCCATGGTCTGTGGCTTGTACCTCGGAGGGAAAGGGACCTCTTCCCAGATAGCCGGGTAAGGCTGGTTGATTCCCAATTTCTTGAGCTGATCTTTTTGCTTCAAGGCATCAAATTGGGCTTTTAACTCCCGTACTGCATGCATCGAATTTTTAGCCGGTAGCGAGACCACGGAGTGGTGCGGAGTCGGTTGTATCGCGAATCCAACAGGAGGTAGTGCATTCTCCGAGTGAGGGAGAGGAGGACCTGCTGACTCCTGGTCTAGAGCAGGCTCTTGGATCGTGTTGGATGGTGGTAAGTCCACCCCCTCACGTATCTGAGTTGGAGGGACCGATGTTTGAGCCATAGCAGCTGTGTGCTGGGTTAGCATCATCTGGTGCATGTTTTCCATCATGGATTGTATTTGTTTCAGAGATGTCTCCAGTATAGTGATGCGTTGTTCTGCGCTCCCTGATGGCGAAGCTTCCTCGTGTTCATCTCCAATGGCATAAACTCCCATCTCCCGGGGTGTCATTGAAGGATTAGTATAGGTCGCCGTAGAAGTTGACTCTATACTTTCAGCGTCTGATTCGGGAGACTGGCGACCCCCAGCGTCGGAATCAGAAGAGTACGAAGACAGTTGTCGTGACTTCAAACGAGTGTTTTAGAACACCCCAGCTTCAGTGTTTCTAAGGAGCTGGTTGAATCTCCTTCGACTTGGAGTTCTAGAAGGATGACGTCTTGAGCTCGATCATCCTCTAGGTATGTGTGAAGCCATGTTCACCGATGCATGTGCGGGCTCTTCTTCTTGGGAAGACGGAGAGTAGATTAACCGGTCGAAAACCGACCATCTTGCTTTAGAACAGCAACAATTAACTACAATCCTATGACTATTACAACAGTGCTCGCTAGGAGGCGCAATAGACATGCTGGAAGATCCCCTATCCTTGCGTTTCTGGATCAGATATGTACGCAGGTCAGGAGGATTTACAGAAGAAAAAGAAGGAGAAAATGGCTTGTTTGTTCTGTTCGTCGTAGCGGGCATGCGGATGTTGGGAACCACATTTTTCCCTGTGCCACCCGTGTACAACAGGTTGGCCATCTGGTCGGCGAATAATCTCCGAGGAGCGTGCCTTTCCAAAAATTGAGCCTTCTTTACGCTGAGGGATTCTTCCTGGCATAAATTGGAGCTCTGCTCCGTCTGGCGTAAAGCCGAGGAGGCCCTCAGCCGGCCATCAGTTCCTCGCGTAACCCGGAGGGTGGGTAGATTCTTCCCTTACTGGCATAGAGGCCGAGAAGTTGAGCAGTCTGCTACTTGCTTTCCCTTGCATAGATTGCAGGGATCATCTGGTTTCCCGTAGAGGGCAGATGCAGTTTTACGCGCGGAGCGCATTTGGTACTTCTGATTTGGCTCTGAGGCAATATCATATGTTTTTTCTATCCCGCCGAGGACGGGAGACTGAATTTCTCATGCAGAGCGTGGAGTAGCCTTCTGGACTAGCGCTGAGGCATTGTTCGAAGTTTCGTCTGTTCCGCCAAGGACGGGAGACTGAATTTCTCGCACAAGGCGCGGAAGATACTTCTGGGTTAGCGCTGAGGCATTGCCAGAAGTTTTGTCTGTTCCGCCAAGGATGGGAGACTGAATTTTACGCACAAGGCGCGGAGGGAGCAAAGCTACAACCTCGTTGGTCGGAGAGATCAGAGAGATCGGAGAGTCCACAGGAATGGTAGAGGATGTCTTGGGCATCCAGACCTTGCGCAGCTTCCTGTTGTCTTGGACGGAGAGAGAGTAAGAGCTACCCCCTATGCGAAGCATGTCTTCATAGGCAGACTGGTCGAACTGGACGACCAGTGTCTTCTTCACGGATCCCACGGATACCGTATCCTGTTGAGCAATTGCTTCCTCATCAGAAGAGAAAGATGTCCCCAGCAGAGTCGCCATCTTGTTTATGGTGATAAACGAAAGAAGAAATGTATATAAGACGAGGTTTATATGAAACCCGTTTTCTTTGGTTTACAAACAAGCTTGTACAATTAATCCTATATGAGGATGTCGAGTACAATTTTTAAATCTGGGTAAATATTGCTATAGGTGTCTGATCTGCAGTCGATCACTTTAGCCCTTGGACCACATGATGACGAAGAAGTGTCATAGAAGACGGGGAGCAGCTTCGGAGGTTGCTAAGGAGGATGAATGTGCGATGCCAAAGTCGTCGATCGTTACTCCTTGCCCGAGCTCCGGATTCTTCTCTCTCATAGACTCTTCGACCGATCTTTGATTTTCGATCTTTGCTTGATCTTTCCGAAGTTTGACCTCTTGATCTTTTTGAACAATTTCTTCGACCTGTTCCTCTGTTGATAGAGGTCTCTATTTATAGAGTTTTAGTGACAGTGACCACTCAGTCGGTGTAGAAACCGAGTAGTGGAAAGTACAGCACCCTTTTACACAACGGTTAAAATAACCAATGCCTGCGCATAGATGATCTTTTGAATGAGCATGTGACGCGGGTCCAACTAAGGGACAAAATGCGTATAATCGCTGCGAAGATCACGGCGTAGAAGCCACGTAGGTAGGTATCCCTCTTGCAGAAGAGGTTAGCGTAGAAGCCACTGTCTGTCACCATGGCGTAGAAGCCAAAAATAGGCATAAAAGCCAAGTAGGCATAGAAGACGAGTGGGCATAGAAGCCGAGAGAGCATAGAAGCTGAGAGAGAGCATAGAAGCTGAATGGGCGTAAAAGCCGCTGCATAACGTGCCAGAGTGATGACGTTGACGTCTTAGCCGGAATTACGGCTCTTGAAGTTATAACCAAATCCCTTGCATTAAATGCAGAGATATGCCACCATCCTGTGCATTAAATGCAGATGCTTGTCTTTAAGATTTGCCATCATTTCGCGCATTAAATGCAGATTCGCGCCTCGAATCCTGCACGCAGAGTAGCTGCTGGCATGGCAGTCTGTTTGTCTTTCCCAGAGCGTAAGAAGCTCACGTCTGCCTGTGTAGAACTAGGCAGTGTATTCCCTTGTATGCGTAGGAGTAGTGTTACGCAAAGGGGATATCACTAAACGACGGTTCGGTGCATTTAATCAAATCCCTTGCATTAAATGCAGAGATCCGCTATCATCTTGTGCATTAAATGTAGAGGCGTGCTTTGAAGGTCTGCCACCCTTCTGTGCACCAATTGCAGAGACGTGCCTCAAGAAACTGTCATCGCTCTATGCATTAAATGCAGAGACGTGCCTCTAGCCCTGTATAAAGTGCAGCTTTTGACGTGGCAGGCGGTTTGTCTTCCGCGGAGCGTAAACAGCTCACATCTGTCTGTGTAAAACTAGGCGGCGTATTCCTCTGTACGCGAAAAATTGATTTACGTAAAGGATATGGCGGTAAATGACAGCCTAGGTTGCAGTGCACACGCCATCATTATAGCCGTCATCTGGTAGTCGAGCAGTATCCTTTTGTCAGAAGTCCAGATGTCAGGTTCATTGCAGGATCTGACAGGTTCATTTCAGATAACACGAAGCGTTCCTCGTACGCTTTAATGCTGCATTGAAAGCGGATATGTTTTACGCCATAGAGGCGATGAAGCACCCTGTTTTTACGCTTGAAGCAGCCTGGACGTACTGCATTACGCGGATGGTCCCTTGAGCTTATATTTCACGCTGTGCTCAGCAGAAAAGCTCTGTTGTACACATGATGGCTCTGAGGTCCTCTGTTTACGCTATCCCGCATCAACATGCTGCGTAGAGCTATCCAACGTATTTTTTATGCTTCTACAATAATAGTCTAATACAGCCAACACAAATAACTAGACCTCCTCGGGCTCTGCAACTAAGTCCTCATGGCCTATAAGAGTATCCTCTAAAGGTACGCTGTCCTACAGCCCGTAGAATGTGGGACACTACTCTATAAGCCAATCATCTGGAAAAATATATCCAGTCAGGATTGGAGCAAAGTACATAACTCTGAAAGCAGTTTCAATAACATAATCGAGCATATAAAATAGATAATAGAAATAAAATACAAGATCACTAAACATATGAATGAATGAACAATAGGTATACAGGTAATATACGAGAATATAGAACAACAATATGAATATCAGAAATATGATAAAATAACTACAATCTAAACTAATGTGCCTCAGAATACAAGTTCATTATGTGATCAGTTTGGGTGAACATGATCAGGTAAGATGATTACAAGTGAGGTATGTAACCAGAATGTACACGATGAACAATGGGGCTTTGATCACATAATCAACTCCTACTCTCCCATCTCCAACTAATACCAATATATCCAATCATGGCACGCTACGAACACGAATATAACCACTGAACACGAGCAGTGGGTGTACACGAATATCATAACCACTGAACACGAGTAGTAGGTGTACACGAATAAGCACACTGAACAGGAGCAGTATGTGAACGTGAAATATAAATCAATACCCAATATATACGATTAAATACATGTACACGAGTACCCGCAGAATATGGTAGGGGATAACATCTCATGACGGGATCCATGTAGTACAAGTCCGTAAAATCACTGTATCGGAGTCAAGTATACAATTCTAGAACATGTATATATACACTATTATGAATTGAAAACTATCAAAGAAATGTACTCGCATGAAGTCCTGAGCAAGGTGTGTCTCTCGATGTCCAAGCTGGTGTCACACTGACCTATATATGGTATGTTGCATCAATACAAGGTTCGGAAATAAAAATAAGTTAAGTTGATGCAATTATAGGTCAATAAGCCATTTCTAGGTCAAACCTATTAAATCTTGGTTGCAAGAGTCTAATACTAAGATGCTAGGTCGATGCACTATGAAACTAAACTATACAAGCTAACCTATGATACTAAAAAATACTCAAAAAGCCGTATCCTAAGATACGCAAGTTTCCATATATGAAAATAGTATATTAGATATATATTCAAGTTAATATACATAGTACTATAACAAATCAATGAAAATATGATACCTTGGCCTTGCACTAATGCATATTGCACCTATCTCGATACCCAAACCCAATACCTTGGGGATCGACCTCTTACCTTGGTATTACCTTGGTATCCCAAGGAAATCCAAAACCTCCTGATATAGCTAACATATAGTTAATACCCCATAAACTAACTATAAAATATGTAATATGTTAATACCATACATATGCCTATTAACTAACAATCAATACCACATATCTACAAGATACATATATACACATATAACTAACTATATATATATATATTCCAAGTATCACACTAACTATCTATTATATAACAAGTATATATATAACCAACTAACTATAATAGAATACATACATATCCATATATAATATACCTACATATATACATATAGCTAAACTATATGCTAAATATAGCTATTAATCTACTATTAACTATCTAGACTAACAGTTATATATACTCATCCCTACCCAACTACTAATACTACTAGTGAAACAAAAAAACCCAAACCTTACTGAACTTTACCTTCTCGATACTGATACCTAAACACTAAACTAATTGATATCCTAAAACACATACTCATCTAAACCAAAACCTAGTTAAACCAATAAGATACCTGGATATTGGACTGATACGGATACTGTAACTGTGCAGCTCACTGCACAGTGAGGTAACTGATAAGGCTCACTGTGTAGTAAATGAGTATTTCACTGCAGTAACTCTCTTCCTGCTGAATTTGCTGCTGGTACCTTCCATCGCAGATCTCGTACACAGAAACTATACTGCACTGCTGAGCCTCTGTTTGGTTTGCACTACAGTGTCCCCTTGCTGCAGCAACTGCTACTGCACAGTGAACTGCTCTCCCCGAGTTGTTGTCCAACCGTGCTCGATACTCCCTGCTGTCTGCAGATTACTGAAACTCCTCATGCTGCTGATGTTGTATGCTCGTGTACTGCATGAGCTACACTGATACATGCTGATAGCTGCTACATATATTGCTGTGTGCTCCCTCTTTTGCTGCTATTGAATGCTAAGTCTCCCCTCACTCACTGATATACACCCACAGCCACACAACCACACACAATACACACATACATATATACATATACAAACAGCTTCTATATATCAATATCTATACGTATAATGTATCTATATCAATTTATATCTACTTATCTATAGATAGATGCATATATGCTTGTGTGTGTTTTACTATATATATATATATATATATATATATATATATATATATATATATAGTAAAACACACACAAGCATATATACATATAAACTCTTAATACACACACACACACACACACACACACACACACACACACACATATATATATATATATATATATATATATACAATCACATATAGATATACATAACTATATACACTTACTCATATATACATATCATACATATATATATACACAAGTACATATAGAAAATAAAGGCAATAAACCAAACACGTGGAGTGCACCGCAGCTGTATCTCACTAACTCTATGATACTCTTGCGGTACGGCTCCACCACACAACCAAATATATCTCGGAGGACACAAGCAAGTCTAATACGCTAAATATGAACAATACGTATAGTAATTAGATCAACTACGTATTTGTGTCACAATGTGATATGCACAAGTCTCCGTGTCGGAGGAAAACCTCCAAAATCAATCCGTATCGTCAAATTGACGAGATACGGCCTATACGTACCCAATTGTGGATACGACGCTAGTCACAAACAAGCAATCATATGTCATATGGATCTATTTGACCAAATAACAAATACCACATGTGTCAATCTCGAAATTTCCCCAAAATTGATACCAAAATGCACATAACTTCCACCATAGGTCTCCTATGAACCTAAAACCAATTCCTATGGGTATCCTATGTATGTGGGTTGGTTTCTCATGGTTAAATCTCAAATTTAGAGTCTACTAGAAGAGGAAAAACTAAAATGTACCTATTGGGAGATGGATTCCCAATGAAAAATCTCCAAATAAAATGTAGCTCATCTCCTTGTAGATCTTGGCCTCCTCCTTATTGCTCCTTGCTTTCTTCTTATAGATCCTTGATGTTAAAGCCTCCAATGAAGAATAAGGAAAGAATTTATGAAGAAATTGGTGGAGAATTGATGAGGGAATAAAGGAAATTGGAAGAGAAAAAAAACTAGATCTAATAGAATTGGAAATTGAAATGAGAGAGACACTTTCTCTCTCCTTCTATGGTGGTCGGCCAAATACCCCCTTCCCCAAGCAAAATAAAATATCCAAAATATCCCTTGGGGCCTCTCATGAAAAATTAATTTGGGAGGGAAGGTTCTAGTCTAATAGTTTCACTAATTAATCCAACCTCCTAATCCATGGGCCTAATTCATGGGCTCAATCTAAACCAATCTAAAATGTTGGGTTCATGCAACTAATAAATTGGTTTGGTCCACTACACAAGTCTAAAATAAATCTACAACTATCAATCAAAAAATAATACAACAAATAAATAATTATGCATGCACAATATTTAAATACAATATATCCTAAAATTTAAAATACCTATGTCAATTACCAAACTACCCTTAAATGAAAATATGAGGGTGACAAGGGGCTCTGGCAGGTCCCTTCTGAGTGGCTACCCCACCCTGACCTGGACGAGTCTGAATAGATGGACAGTCCCTCAACTGGTACGCTGACGATCACAAGACAAACATGTACCCAGCCTCTTCCTGCAGATATCTCTCGTGTGTCCCATCTTTTCGCAGTACGCACACTGGACAGCGGGCTGGGTCTGCCTCTGTGGCTGTTAATACGACCTCTATTGCTGCAGAAAGTGGGGATGCTTGGCCGGTCCAGTGCTACCACTCGCTACTTCAGAAATGTCTCATCCTCTCTTGGACCTGAGGTCTAAATCATCCTCAGCAATCTGGGCATCCATCAGAATGCCCTCAAAGGTAGCAGTGCGATGTCTAGATGCGAGACTTGATCTCTCTCATTAGCCCCTTCCTGAACTTTTGGGCTCGGTCTCCTGGGTCCTGAATCATCGATGGTACAAAATGACTCAAGCAGCAAAACTCTGCGGCGTACTCATCAACCGACATATTTCCTTGGACCAAGTCATGGAACTGACTCTCCAAGGCTCCCAAGGCTACATTGGGAAAAAACTTCTCCTTGGAAAGCTCCTTGAAAGCCTCCTAAGTAAGTCTTATAGCAGTAAGTCTTGGCTCCGTACGATACCAAGTCAGCGCGATATCGAACATCTGGTTGCCGGCGGCCTCGATCTGCAGACTCTCCAGAATCTGCCAAGCGTAAGTTCCTCTCTATATCTTCCATCCAGTTGTCGGCTAGAGTATCCCCTCAACACCCTTGAACTCCCGAGGCATCATCCTCTTGAAGTCCACTATAGTGCCTGGCCTCTATTGCTGCTGCTGCTGGCCAGGATGGTATTGTGCGACTCCCTCCATGGCTTAGAGAGCCACCTATTGAGCATTCTCCATGCTATTCCTTATCAGCTCAGTATGTGCTTGGTGTACCTCTGCCTGCACCCTCTGGTCCTCATCCTGAACTCGATGAGCCTTTGCTGACGTCCTCTGAGCATCTACCATGCCCTGGATCAATGTGAATATCTATGCCTCGACAATGGGCACACGTCCTGGATATAAAATCGGTGGTGGTGGAAGGTGCTCCATAACAGCCGGAACAATCCTTTGAACATGTGGGGGAGGAGGACCCCCAAAAACTGTGAAAACTCCTATATGAACATGTGAAGTAGGAGGAGCAACTCCAGTTATCTGGGTGTCAAGTCGAGAGGTGGTAGACCTCTCAAAAGTTGTGGGCCCCAATCTCAGCATCTTGAAGACAGACCGAAAAGTGTAAACCCCCTCGATTTATTCTGTAGATAGTTAGAGTGGATTTGGAAATTTTGGTAGCAGATATCGAGGTTTAGCTTAGAGATAATTTATCTGGTATTTAATTCAATTAATTAAAACCCATGGCACGCCCCATCATTTTCTGATTTTTCGGAGCCCAATATCAACCCATAAATTCCCCGGACTTTTGTACTTCTGACTCGATTCGCCAATTTAGGCACTGGACTTTTTCGTCACTCAAAATCATATTTTGTTGTGCTCTAAATTAATTGCATAATTTTTCGAAACCGTAATCCATATTTAAATCTGTGTCGGACACCTGTGTCGTTATCCTAAATTTTGAGATACCAACTTAACCCGTTGAGCCAGACCAACTAAAGGGTCCAAGGCTGACTCCAAGTCACCACCATTTTTGGCCTTTGTATCATTTTCGAATTTTGACCCCAAGTGCCCCCATTTAATTTAAAATCGTGGGACACTTTATTTCTATTTAAATCAGGGATACCCATTTTCCCTAATCCTATTTTTAATCCTTAATTAATCCCAATGCCCATTTAATTAAACCGTGCCTAACGCACAATACCCCCTCACCATGAAAATTACCAAACACAATTTTCTCCATAATTTTTGCATCATTTTATGTGTTCATGCAATTTCCCGAATTTAGGGGGCTAAGTTATAATTTAGGAATTTTAGGTACCCTCACCCCATTGGCCAAAACCACATGGAGTGGTCACAAAATTTGGGACAGGATTAAACTTCCCCTCATCATTTTTTTTCATGAAGAAATGAACCTTCTCATGAGTAATCTTGACCCTCTATTTTGAATGCCATTATCTCCACCCTCCATCCTTTCACCACTCCCTATAAAACCATCACATCACCCTTACCACTCCCCAAACCAGCCCTAATCCTAATGCATTGAAAACCCCATCGCCTCTCTCTCTCCTCCCTCTCCTCCACCTAGAAAACTGAGCCACCTCTTCATATATTTTTCCTTTTTTCTATATCCTTCCATTCTTCTTCTTCTCTTTCCATTACTCTTCTCCCTCCTGGGAACGAAGTTCGGCCACCGACTGCGGTGATCCGGTGGGCCAGCAGCATCTCCACCACCCCACGGGCTGCTCCGCCACTCCACGAGCTCCGGCCGGCCCTCACAGTCCCGCACCTCTTCAAGCCACCACCACGAGCCCGTATCCGGCCATTCTCCGGCCAACCGAGCAGCAGTACCACCCACAACCCAGCCTCGAGCTCCGGCCTGCTGCCATTGCACCACCACTTCCTCCACTCCAGAGCTCCGATAAGGCTGTTCTCCAGCGCTGTCTCCGTATAAAGCACGCCCGCGGTTATCCGACGAATCTGTCCGGCGTCGAGATCCCCCGTTGTTCTCAGTCAGCCGACTCCGGCCTCCTCGTGCAGTCGACCGGCCATCCCTTGGCTTCACGGAGCTGCTGCTCCCTCACTCGACTGTGCAGTTCCTTCCCCCCCACAGCGGCCTGTGCAGCCGCGATATCGTCCGACCAGTGACCCCGACTTCGCCGTTCGAGCACATAGCAACTCCCCCGTCCGGCCGAGCCCCCTGAGCTACTGTTTCCCCGATCGACCTCCCTTCATTTTCGACCAGCGAGCTGTCCCTCCACGACCCGGGCAGCAATACCTACTCCCACCTCCTTCCGGCCATCGACGAGCCACCCCCTACTCTGCCACTACAGCCATAGCTCCGACTTTACGACGTCGAGTTGCCCTCGACTCCCCGCAGCTCCAGCACAGTGCAGTCCGCCACTCAGGCGAGCTTCCAGTCTCAACCACCGTTGTATCACCGTCACCGCCACCACCTCAGCGACTCCGACCTATTCCCCCTGTCCAGCCACACTCCTCTACCGGCCGTACTCCGGCATCCACACCCTCATCGAGGTATCGACTATCACCCCCTCTCTATGTTTGTATCTCAAGTAAGTTTTTAACTAGGATTTTTGTAAATCTTGTTGGTGATGTTTTACCTTAACCTCCATATTGTTCCCTGGTTTAGTAAGAGAGAAGAGTGTAGTTATGAGAAGAATAAACTATAGTGCATGGGTGGGTTCCATATTTGAGTATAGAATAGGTTATGATAGGAAGAACAGAGAACGGATAACATATATAAGTTCTACTAATGTATGCTTACCAAATCATTCAAGAGTGCAAGTAGTGGTTGAGGATTCTAACCGTAGTGATGTTGATGTTGATGTTGCTGTAGAAATTATGGTAGGAATAAAAGTCATATGAACAGTAGGAGTAGTGCATTGTACCTATATTGTAAGGATTACCTGTGAACAATAGAAGAAGGGTGGTCTCATGAGAGCTTGCCTTTACTTTTGTATAAGGGAAGAAATCAATTATACCTGTGAAAGATTTAGATTTAGTTAGGGTTTATATATGCTATATGGAGTTTAAGGGTTGTAGACATTGAGATTTAGGGTTTATCGTATTAATTTATATACATGTGATTATTATTGATGAGCAGTGATTTTTGGGTGAAATGATGATGATGGGTGTATAAAGGATGACCTAATATTTAATAAGTAATTACTTCTGAGGAAGACATACTTAAACGTGCATGATAACGTTTGCGAAGACCAAGGGGAATAAGGAATGAGCATACCTTAACTACTGAACCACGTGATGAATATAGTAAGAATGAGGATTGGTTGATGATAGTATACTGATGACTAGATGATTTGACGTACCGTACCAATAGTCAACTGTGGTCAACCCCCCTAGTGTCTTGTCCTTATGAGTCGTAGCAGAGACTGAGTTTAGGTGTAGATGTGTGTAGCATCCCTGTCTGACGTAGAGCAGATTATTGATTATTGGTTTATATCTCATCTCTAGGTACTGCGGGACCTGAGGACTTGGACGTGGTACCGGATTCCCGTCATCAGCAGTCGAGCGCAGGCAAGTGTACCTTGCCACCCTGTATTTCAGATTATAGATATTTATTATTTCTTTATGTACATTGTGCACGTTTTTATGTGGACGTTCGATACTTCGCGTCCGGTTCACAACCGGGTGAAGACGTATGTCGTAGCATCATAGAAAGATTGTTGGATGTTTTATAGCATCTCGATATGCATACCTGAGTATATCGACACCCCAGGACACACTCATACACTGTGATCGTGCCAGATTCCTGTATCCTGATACTGACATCATGACCAGAGACTCGGATGACCTTAGGATCGCGTCTGTTGAGTTATCTTCCGTGTGTCGAGACTGTTAGATAGAGGTTCAGGTTCAGCGCACAATCGTTAACCACTTGGGAAGGGAAAGACAGTTACTAGACGTTTGGGCTACTCTGCACGCGCTTATATATGTATATATACTATTTTTGTAGTGATCTTGTATCTAGTGTAGTTGTACCACCCGTGTGACTCCTTGCCCGGAGCTGCGGTACGTGTCGTGTGTTTCCGTGTCCGGAGCTACGGTTTTATTTTAGAAAGCCCACACGTCGAACATTGTCTTTAAACTGTGTCACACTTGTTTGGTTATGCTAGAGTACCCTGTAGTTGCACTTGTACTTTCTGTTTACTTGGCATGTTATATTTTTGTACCTTGTTACGTCCCTCTAAGGACCTGGTTCCCTGCCAGTTTTGCAGCATAGATGATTACGGAGCATTTGGAGTTGTTGTTGGAGTTGCATGTCTTGCAGGCATGGTACCAGGTACTAACATTATATCTACCGGCATTATAGTTATTTTATAATGTTTATTTTATCTGCTGTTGTAGCCTAGTTTTTATAGACTCGTACTTATTCCCGAGTCTATTCGAGTTAGTGTGTTATTGGGCGGCCGACTCTAGCACATATAGCTCTTTCTTGTATACTGTTGTACATTGTGGATTGAGACATAGAGGTTTATAATTATGGAATATCTAGATAGTGCCATTTTATATTACATCTTATACGTATTAGACTAGAGTCTGGTCGAATGCGTAGCTGGCGTGTCACGTATTCCTGGTCCTACGTATTTTGGGACTGGGGCGTGACAAAAAAAATCAATTAAGGCATCATATACGATATCATCAAAGAAGGACATTAGAATTTAAAGGAAGCAATTATTAAGAATAGCAATATAAAATTAGAAATTTCCTAGTTATGATTGATCATACTCTTATCTTTACCCTATCTCATGTTTGTAATAGTACTCTAAGTCTGAGCACTACCACGATACTGCACTAGTTGCTACCTAATATTACTCTTAGACTTGACACAGACATAGACCTGTATGGGCCACCACTAAAATATGTCACGACTCGCACCCGAAAGTTGGGCATGAGCCGTGGGTATGTCCAGCCTACACCACAGCATCGGCGGTAGAACAATGTCTAGGTCTCAATACTACTAATCATTTGTCACAAAATAACTTGTCAATGATCTCAACTCCATAAGGAGGACAATGAATATACATTTGATCATCAAATCATAAGATAATCACAATAACTATAGGAAACTAAATGGCACGATAAGATGTAAAAGATAAGAAAGTTCTGACATAAGTCTAACACAAAACTCAAATAACAATAATAATCTAGAGTCTAGCTATCCCAACATAAATAGTCTCAACATAATACAACTCGAGTCTCAAGTTCAAAAAAATTCAATACATAGATAACTAGACTAAGAAGCTGTCTAAACGACTGCAGGTGGTGTCATCTCTAAGGAGAGTGGCTCCTATGGAAACTCTAGAATGTAGTCTCCATCTACTCCTGGGTCATAGTGGGTAGGACCGAAATTCTCAAGATCCTCTAAAAATGTTATCCATTTAGGATTGGAGCGAAGCACAAACACTAAATAGCAGTTTCAATTATATTGACAAAAAGTATAAGACAGTGTAAGGAAATACATGATGAAGAAATACTAGAAAATAAGGAATACTGGAGAGACATATAATCATCATATAGATCTAACTAGCAACGAACAGATATATGTGAATACTAGAATGAGTGAACTGGAATAAGAATAGAAATTCTAGCTAAGTGTTATGAAATATAAGTTCGCTATGTGATTGGCTTGGGACTAGATCATGCTTGTTATATATGATTGGCTATGATACATGTGAGGTCAGGCTAACCATCTGGTTAGCTATAATATGAGCAATAGTCATGCTAATCATATATAACGGGCTATGAGGCATATAAATGGTCAGGCTACATCCTACGTGATATGTGGGGTGAGCTATGATGCATGTAAAGTAGGGTATGATCACATAATCTTGCTAATATTTTCCCGTCCCCAGCTAGTATGATGGATTCCACTCACGACTCCTCATGACAGGTATCTATGATACTAGCCCATGTATCTGGCTGTGTCAGAATCAAGCATACACTACAACTAGAATTATAGTAATAATCGACATCTTAAAAACTATCAGAGAATGTACTCGCCTGTGGTCCTGAGCAAGGAATTGGGATCGATGTCCAAGATGGAATCACAAAGACCTAGATATCAAAATAATAATATTATTTGGTGTTTTAAAAGGACAATATCATCAACTATGTTGAAATACAATTTTTAGGCCAAAACTAGGTCTTTAATAGGCTAACTATGTCATTACCTTGTTATACTAGGTTCTCTAGGTCTTACCAAGGTTAATTAGCCAATAGTAGACTGCACTAGTCATTACCTAACTGTACTAGTCATACCAAGTTATACTGGCTAATATTAATTAATAGTAGCTACTACACTATACTATATACCATATAATGTATACATAGACCCTAATATAATACTAACCAATCTCTAACATATACAAGTAACTAATATTAATTAATATATCCCTATCTATGTTATCTATAATACTAATATTACCTTAGCTCGGTATAAGTAATACTTAACCAATATCTAACTACTACTACCTAACCAATGCACTATATACTAACCGTCATCCATAAATAACAGTTATCTAACTGTTATAGATACTCTACTAACTTAGTATATATATTAGAGTATCTCCTCTACAACTTGATCCTCAAGTACTTACTCTAACCATATAGTACCTCACTGATACTTCAACCCACCTAACACTCACTATGCACTGCCAGCACTTTGTACTTAATGCACCATGTACACTGCACAGTGGTGCATCCACTGCAACCCAACTGCAGTATGCAACCTATCATATTGTCTGTGCCAATACCAACTCAACACCAATTATCAACAACATTACCCTACTGACTACACCTGGGCTTGCACACCTACATTATTCAACCCTCAACTGCATTTTCAGGTAGCAGTCCCTAGGCAGTATACTGATACACTACCTACAATACCTCATAATGCACAGATCTATTACCTCACATCCCCCAATACTGATACATTCAACTGAACTCTAAGTGCATCCAAACTCTGATACATTCAACTGAACTCTAAGTGCATCCAAACTCTAATACATTCAACTGAACTCTAAGTGCATCCAAACTCTGATATATCAAGTACTGCACCTAATATTTTAGTTCACTTCAGTGAACTGTTACTAGTACACAGAGGTTATGTTCACCCTCGGTCCAACACAAACCCTCTGAACCTGACACGAGATCACACAATGTTTACACATAAGAACCAATACCATACTCACCTCAATGACCTGATACACATAGACATTAGTAAAACTATAACTCACACTGATAAAGATCTAACCTGATCCCCCATCAACACCAACACAACAGTTTTATGAGTCCCTCTGCTATGCAAAGCAACCCATTACACTAACCCCAAATAGTGGTTGATACTACAGTATCAGTTGTATGTCTGATACTGTATAGTGCTTCTAGGTATCAGTCACTCACTAGACTTATACACCCTAACTCCTTCACATCACCCTCATAACTCACTCACTCCGATTTCAGTCTTGAGCATACTTTAATACAGTTGCTTATTGATTCCTGACACAAGGTTGTCTCAAATCACCTAATCACAACCTATATGTGTTTTAGGCTTGAGTATCATTCATAGACTCTATTATCAAACCAATTAGACACACTTACATTCTAAGAATACTGTGCACACTATCACAAACTTCTGCGCATACTTGCCGCAATCATTCTTTTACAGGATTCTCCATAACCATCACTATACCCATAGATAGAAACCTAAATATTTGCTACTATTTCCTGTCGATGTTATGTACTTACTACAGAATGAAAGTTATATACAATGCACACCCTCTTGATGCTAAGTGCATGCCCAAGGATCTGCACTACCTAGCAAGCAGAGCTTGCTTCCACAGTCGGGTTGCATTGCAACCATATGAATCCGACCTCATGCCTCACCACTGCTGAACCTCCAACCACTTATTATAACTCAGCTGATACCTCGATCCCTTAGTTGCAACTACACCACTGCTCAAACCCGAGCCCTAAACACTCACACACACACTCGACAAACTGAAACCAAATTCATACACAACCCAAAACACCCACATATATATACATAGACACAAACACACTTATACACTATGACACAGACCTATACATATACTTCCCTATATGCACATACACACTCACCCAATACCCTCACACACATAACCATTATACACATACCTTAAAAAAATATACATTCATATATATATATATATATATATATATATATATATATATATATATATATATATATATATATATATATATATATATATATATATATATATCCAATAACATGCCAAAACCTTCAATTACAACTAATAACACATATATATATCAAATACAACTATATATATCTAATATGATTAATTGTTATGAAAAATAGAGAAAAATACACCCTTAAAATACTAAACCCCAAATTTACATACAAAATATCATGAAGAAAATATCATGGAAACCAATAGAGACTCATGCTCTCCCCTTATGGCTACTTCTAAACCATGGGTGGGCTCCTAAGGGCCAAACAAATAACAAAAACAAAATTTAAAGAAGAGATTTCAGATTTTTACCTATTGGGAGATGGATTCCCATTGCAACTTCTTCTCCTCCAAGGCTCCTTGTGACTTAAGTTCCTAGGCTTCTTTAGATGAGGAAAATGAGATAAATTTGATACTTAAAATTTTAAAATTTGTTGAGGGAAGAAAGGATTTTGGGAAGAACTATTTCTAGGATTTCTTCATGAGTTATGTGGAATTAGAGGTAGGCTCCCTCTCTACTTATAGGGTCGGCCACATCTAGGGATTAGGGTTGCTATGTATAAGGTCTTCAATGCCCCTATGGTTAGTCATGAAGAGTCATTTAATTAATGGGGTTTAGTTCCAAGTGATGGGGCCTAACTAGATTCTAATTAAAAAGAATAAGGATTATTTTAGTGGGTTTAATGTCTAGTCTAATGCAAAGTCCATGGTCACATCATGTCTAGTCTACTAACCTATATCATTAATATAATATAATATAATATAATATAATATAATATAATATAATATAATATAATATAATATAATATAATATAATATAATATAATATAATATAATATAATATAATATAATATAATATAATATAATATAATATAATATAATATAATATATTTTATATATTATGCAACTATTAACACAATATATTAAAAAATAAAAATGATAATAAAGTCCCTACTCTGGAAATGTGGTAGTGACACCCTTGTCTAGAGTTCTAATAGATTCAGTCTCGGGTGTTATTAGACGATCGACCTAAATACCAAAGTAGCTATTGTAAGTTATTTATTATGCAAGTGCATAAAGAAAAAGTAATTACCGAGCTCCTTACATATGCGCTCAACCAAGAAAAAAATAATGTCTCATTTCTTATTCTACTTCTTCGTCTGTTATGTAGGGTCTAACCGACCTCAGCTCATCATTATATATGCTGAAAAATAATGAAGCAATCGCTGATTAGTAGCATAATATTAGCTTATACTATTACATTGAGATGACGTAAATGTGGACGTATTAATTTCTTACCCCTCTTGCTTCTCCACTTCATCCTCATCGTAATTGAGTAATATATACAACTGAGCAGCCCTTAGCTCATCCTAATTCAAATTCTCTTCTTCTTTTTCCTCGAAGGCTTTTCAGATGCATTGAATGCTTTCAGTATTATATCATTAGATTCGTGATATCCGTCGTTATTTCTCGGAGCTCTCGTTCTATTAGTAGCCACATGAGGTTTAAAATACGTCGAGCAAAAGTTTATAATTTTCTCGAGAACATAAGCTTCACAAATAAAGCCCTCAACCTGTGCCGTATTTTTTATATTTCTCTTTAGGTGATTCAGATGCCGCTCGAATGTGTATATCCACGATAACCGACAGGACCACCAACATGTGCCTCATAGGAAAGATGGGTTGGCAAATGCTCCATGGAGTCGAAGAATCTAAGAGGAAATACCTTCTCGAGCTTGCATAATATTACCGCAATATCATTTTCTTGCTTTTCTAGACGATCAACGAGCAACTTAGTAGAACAAAGATGTCTGAAGAATATACTGAGCTCTGTCAATGTATCCCAAATGATCTGCGATAAGAATTTCCAAAATATAATTGAAATTAACCTCTCCATGAATATGTGACAATCATGGCTCTTCATACCCCCCAGTTTATTCTCCTTGGGGTTGATGCATCTTCTCAAGTTTGACATATACTCGTCTGGAAATTTTATACCCTAAATCCACCTACAAAGTCTCCCTTCATCCTCTTTCTCTAGTGAAAAAATTCACTTAGGTTGCTTTAACTTTCCATTCCCCCCCTCTATCAAATGCAATACAGGGCGTCTATATATTTCTTCCAAGTCCAACCTGGCCTTCTGATTGTGTTTCGTCTTCCCCTTTACATCCATTTCAATATTAATTATGTTATCAAACACATTCTTCTCGATATGCATGACATCAAGGTTATGTCTGATCAGTTTGGTGCTCCAATATGGCAGATCCCTGAATATACTCCTCTTCGTCTAGTTATGAGTGTGACCAAATCCGTCATACTTGTACCCCTTAGCAGGCTCTTCGATAGCACTTGATAAATCTTTTACCTCTTCCCATATTGTGTATCCGGACCACCTTGACGGTGGATTAGCCTTCTCCACAACGCCGGTAGAACAATTATTCCTGTTCCTCCGGTACGGATGATCCTTCGGCAGAAATTGTCGATGATAATCTAAGAAGCACGGTTTGCCTCCGTATTTTAAACGTAAAGCCTTAGTGTGGTCCATACAATACGAACATGAGAGACGACCATGAGTGCTCCATCCCAATAACATTCTATAGCCTAGAAAGTCATTGATGGTCTACATAAGTGCTTCCCTCATTTAAAATTTTTGCTTTCTAGAAATATCGTATGTGTTGGCACCTACCTCCAACAGCTGATTCAACTCATCTATCAATGACTGTAAATACATATCGATATTCCTCTTCAGATTGTTCGAACCCAGGATAATAATGGTTAGTAACATATACGGAGTCTTCATGTACATCCAAGGCGGTAGATTGTACGGAGTGACGATCACAGGCTAATACGAATACTGGGAGCCCAAAACTACGAATAGGTTAAAATCGTCGAAGGAGAGCCCCAATCTGATATTATACGGATCTGAAGCAAAATTTGGATACTCTCGATCAAAGTGCTTCTATGCTTCTCCATCAGATATATGATCCAACACTCCTTCGATTTGTTTGTGCCTGTGCTAGCTCATATTTTCTGCAGTATCCTTCACCAAAATTAACCTCTACAACCGCGGCGTCAAAGGTAAGTAGTGCATCAAATTGGTAGGCTTTCTTGCACCGACAGACCTTCCTCTACCAGTGACCTTATAGCGATCAGCACCACAGAATCTTTACGCATCTTCATCCTTGCCGTCTTTGTAGTATAACATGCACCTGTTGTAACATGCATCGATTTCTCGTATCCCATCCAGAGCGATCTCACCATCCTCTTAGATCAGTAAAAATCTTTAGAAAACTTAGCACCCTCTGGCAAGATCTCTATAATCAACTCCATCAATCGGTTGTAGCATTCTTGTGACATATTAAAATTGGACTTGATGCTGAACAATCTTTTAACCACCTCTACGGTGAATGATCCTCACAACCAGAATATAATAGAGTCTTTGCATTCTCCAGCAACTCCATGAACTTTACAGCATCGACATTCGATGCCTCCTCAGCTGCATCATGATTGTCCGGATAGAAACTAGGCCCCGCCGCATAAAAACCATGTTCACCCACCCATCGTCGTAAGTAGCGTGGTCGTGGACATCTATATACGGCTCCACATAAGGCTACGACTCCGATGCTAAAGACAAAAGTTCTCCGTACGTGGTCCACTGATAGTAATTCAGCGTAAAACCCTTCGAGTACAAATGATATATGACTTCCTCTTCTGGATGATATTTTAAGTTACGATATCTCACACACGGATACTTAATTTTGGTACCGTCCATGTAATGAGGGAACGCCTTGGCTAACTGCAGGAACTGCTTTACACCCTCTATGAATTCATCCCATACACCACACATGTCATCAGGATGACGGTTGTACATCTACGAACGATAACACAAATAATAATTCAGATCCATTTCTAGATACTTTTTGCAAAGATGAATAGGCATCGTTCAAGTATATACTCATATGAATATTTGATAGTGTATATTATCCAAATGGCACTCACTCCAAATATAGGTTACCTGACCCCCTGACCCAGAAAGGGGGTCGTCGAGGTTGAGGGAAGCCGAGGGGGGTCATCGAGGATGAGGGGGACGTTGTGTCCTTTGTTTCGTGATACATACACCAATGTCATTCCATAACCACCCGAACATAAACTCTTGTGTCAAGGATAGGTTTGACACTGCTCTAACCCAAGTTGGATAAGAGTTCTAGAAGAAACTAATACCGTGTCGTGTCTCAACTTGGAAGAGTCATTCTCGTATTCGTGTGTACAACTCTTCTTGAGTCGATATCTGTATTGTATTGTATATGATGCTGATACCCAAGATTGCGTCTAATTAACTCAGATAGGGTTAGGGTCTGTGTGGTGTCTCAGCTTTGGGTTAGGGTCTGTATCATGTCCTATGTCATATCATTGAAGAGAGATAGGATTAGGGTTAAGATATGTGTCATGTCCCGTATCATGTCAGTGATATATCGTGCCAGTATATATGTTTGTGTCGTATCTATGTCTGTGTATGTGTCGTATTTGCTATCAAATATCGTGTCTGTATCCGTGTGTGTGTGTGAGAGAGAGATAGGTTTAGGGTTAGGGTTTACCTAGAGGAGAAGGAGTAGTCAAAGCCCGAGGTCGTCGGAGGGGAGGAGACGCACGAGGGGAGCAGCCGCGTGACGGGTGCAGCTGCACTGGAAGGGAGGAGCCGCTCCGGGGGGGGGGGGGACTTCGCCGGGGGGGGGGGACTTTGCCAGCAGGGGGGACTTCGCCGGTGGGAGGAGGACGCCCTAAGGGGGAGGGGACTTCGACGGAGGGTGGCTTTTAAAATTTTCGTCGAGAGAATGGGGGTAAATCAAATCTTGAACCCTATAAGAAATAATTTAGCGACGTCTAAAATAGACGTCACTAAAGGTCGCTAATATATTAATATACTACGACTTGAATACAAAATATCTCTAAACGTCGCTAATTGAAAAGTTTGTGACATTAGCGATGTCGCTAAAAATGTTCCGAATTAAAAAATAAGCAACATCGGTAAAAACGTCGCTAAATCAAAAAATTCAGCGACGTTAAAGAAGCTTATAGCAACTATTATTTACAAAGAACCTTAGTGCAGTAACTAAACGTAACTTTCCTTCGCCAATAGCGATGTATAGCAATGTTTATTTTTGGAATCGCTAAAATTATTTAGCATTAGCGACGTTTTATGACGACGTCGCTAAAAATGTCGCTATTTCATCATATTTTGGTAGTGTAAGTTTTTTTGTGATCGGCTAGAAATATTTTTGATGATTTCTACTAAGGAAAAAGCTAGCTCAATTATATGTGAAGTGTATAATTAGCTAGTAGCCGATGATTTACACTAGTTGACAATAGTTCTTAATCACATATCTAGCTAGAACTTCCCTACCCCAACTAGTACGATAGATCCAACCATGACACGCTATGATACAATAATCAATGTCAATAGCAATACGATGAATAATGTCCAATATTAATACGATGAACAATGTAACATCTCAAAACTGAAGATCCAATCTATATAACAATCCATGTACTAACGTGTCAGGAATCAGGTATAACATTTCTAAATATATGAATCATAGTAATTATCAAACAAAGAAAACTATCAGAGAATGTACTCGTCTGAGGTCCTGAGATAAAAATATCAAACATTGTCCGAAATGGTGCCTCGTAGACCTATATATGAATTTTTATGTCAAAAAGGTGATTTGAAATCCTAAATAGGTTTAACCTAAATTTGGGTCAATTCTAGGTCAACAAGGTCAAACTAGGTTAAAATTTTGTGTTCCAAATACCTATTTAGTTGGCCTATATATTTATATTATTCAAACCGTGCTAATACTAGGTTGTACCCAGTTATTCTTACGTTTCTAGGCCTTACTAGTTAATATAATATTAAGTAATATGTATATATAGTCATATATACCAATACCTTATATATCCTAGCCTATAAACCTATTACCTAACCATTACTCTAGTACCTAACCATGTTACCAAGATATCCTAATACCTCACTATTACCTAGCCAATAAACTCATACCTTAGCTCATAACTAAATATTAATATCCTAATCTCACATGATACACACCCTTTAGAATACTCTTGTATTCATATCAAACATATATATATATATATATATATATATATATATTACCCATAGCTTACCTAGTTATAAACCTAACTCACTAAGATACCCACTAGTACAAGCCTCAACTTAAACACTCACCCTAACCGAGATCTCATCCATAGCCTGTGGCATTTGCCATTGTTCCAACCGTCGGGCTTTGAGCCAACCGACTCTCCCTGTTCAGCAATAATAGATAGCTGCTAATATATTTGATCCCATATAGGCGAAGGTGAGGACGGAAAAAACGGGGGTGAAACCAAAGCTAGAAGTGGTTTATCCGGGCTGGTTGAACCAGTTTGCCCGAAAGAAGCAGCAGACCTGTACCTCTCCACTACTTACCTCACTACAACTGCTTCTTATACAGCTCATATCCTGAACATCAATACCCAGACATACATCTGAAACACTGGTACCTCACATATAAACCACATCATATTGTCAACCTGTAGCATACTTGATCCCCTTTACCTGTGCAGACATATGCACAGGTCTGCTCTTACAGTGCCCCAAAGTGCACTTGTACTCAGATAAGTCCCCTCACTGCAAGTGAACCAACACAACAGTTATTGTGTTCAATTCCCACTGCAACCCAAGCCCCTACTACCCAATTGCCTGCACATCATGCTCACTGTTTCTTGCTGTAGTGCACAAAGTATACTACAAAATCCCCATCATCTCTATTGTTGATGTTTCAACAAAAACCTACAGTAACCGAGCATTGCCCAACCTCTGCAGACCTCACAAAACTTAAACAAGCTTTTTCCTTCTTACACCTATCTACTGCATCTGTATTACCCATATTATGCAGTCCAATATTTTCTTTCTTGCTAATGCTGCTGTTTCTAATTCTGTTGTACCTGCAGATAATTCTTCTCCCTTTCCAACTGATCTGACCTAGTTAAGTTCATAATCCCCTTTACACCTTCACTCCTATACCAAAACACATACACTTGCACCCTATATAATACTGATACACAAATCCACTCTGAACCCCTAGCACAACAAAATACACACACACACATGCACACATACACACACACATACACACATGATCACAGGCATCCCCCTCACTGCTTAAACCTGACAGGTACAACACTCCCTCTCCCCTAGTAGACCTTATACTCAAATGCAATACACACACACACACATACACACACACACACACACACACACACACACACACACATATATAGCACACACACACAATACTCTATGCAGGTGTCATACCTCAAATTATTTCACCAGAACAAAGCAAATTCGTTAAAAGTAGGGAGATTATGGATAATATCACATTAGCTCTTGAGATTATTAGCATGATTAATCATAAAAACTGGGGATAAATGCAGCCATTAAACTTGATATGAACAAAGCTTATGATCGGCTTGATTCGGGTTTCCTCCTGAGGGTGATGCGTACATTTGGTTTCTGTAAAAAATGGATTGATATAATATTGCATCTCATCAATAATGTGTGGTTCTCTACTATTATAAATGGAGATGTATTCGAGTTCTTTCATGCAACCAGAGGAGTTTGTCATCCAATCTCGCCATCTCTCTTTGTAATTGCAGCTGAAGCCCTGTCAAGGAATCTTAATCAGCTTGGCACCACTACAGGATTTATTGGCTACTATTCTCTAAGTGGCTGTCCAAGAATTACTCATTTGGCCTATGCAAACAATGTCCTTATCTTCTCAGGCGGAGATAAAAGGTCCATTCAAAAACTCCAGGCATCCCTCCAGAGCTATGAGAGAGCTTATGGCCATAGTATTAACTGGAATAAGTCAGCATTATATTTATCTGAGTCCTTTTCGAGTGAACGAGTGGAGGAACTTTATTTTCTTATGGTTTCTCAGGTGATGCATCCACCTCTCATTTTTGTAGGGTGCCCCCTCATGGCTATTAGTTAATAATCTCGACCTGGTCCTTGGAGTAGAACATGTCAAATCTCATATCCACTTTAGTAGGATCTAGAGTCTATTAAGGGATTTTGTTAGCATAATTCTAGTGTTAAGTTGTGAGCAACAGTAGCTATAAAAATGTGGTTGTAATTGCACGTTAAGAACTACTGAAAAAGAAAAGAAAAATAAGCTTTTCTTTCTCTCATTCTTTGTATTCCCCTACTAATCTTGCTCTCAGTCCTTGCCTCCTACAAGTTGCAATAAGGAACCCTCTAGCCAATATTTGGTATCAAAGCTCCAGGTTGTATGCCAAAGTACATTCGGCTCGACAAGATGGAAGTTGTGGAGCACTCGTCGGCGCCAGTAACAAAGGAGGGAGGCATAACCTTACACTATCCGATGCTGACATCTTGCAACTACTCTACTTGGGCGATCAAGATGGAGGTCTTTATGGATAGTCAAGGCATTTGGGATGCCATTGAACCCACGGTCGGGGTGGTCGTAGAAAAGAAGGGAGACAAAATAGCGTTGGCGTGCATTTTTTAGGCTGTCCCCGAGGAGATCCTACTCCAGTTGGCCAAGCACAAGACGGCTAAGGAAGCTTGGGAAAGTCTGAAGACAAGATACTTAGGCGCTGATCGGGTGAAGAAGGCAAGGATTCAAACCTTGAAGAGTAAGTTCGAGGCTCTGCGTATGAAGGAGACAGACTCCATCGATGAGTTTAGGGGGAAATTGACAACCCTCACAAACAAGATTCGTGGATTGGGAGACAAGATGGAGGACGTCGCCATCGTCAAGAAGCTGCTCATCTCTGTCCCAGATAAGTACCTGCAGGTCGTTACTGAGATCGAGAAGTTTGCGGATGTGGAGACCATACAGGTCGAGGAAGTGATCGGTCGCCTCAAAGCGTACAAAGAACGCATACGCGCTCGAGACGAGAGCAACAGCGATCAACTTCTTCTTACTCACGCTGAGTGGCAGGTGCGGATGAATAAAGGCGGTGCTGATTCACCGTCGAGAGGCAAGGGGCACTCTTGCAACGACCGGGGCTGTGGCAAGCCCCATGGCCGTGGTCGCTGGCGCGACAGGGGTGGTTGTGGCGGCCAAATAGTGCAACACGAGGAGGGTGAGGGGACTCGCGGTTCAAGCTATAATTACGATAAATAAAAAATCAAGTACTTTAATTGTGAAAACTATGGGCACTATGCGTCGGAGTGTCGCAATAAACGTCGTGATGAGGAGGCGAAGCTCGCACGAGCGCAAGACGAGGAGGCCACATTGCTGCTAGGAGAGACTCAGGAGGAGACGCCTGACCTCGTCATGCTCAATGAAGAGAAGATAGTACCAGACTTGCGCAGTGCTGGAGAAGTACCGGCCGACACCGATGTGTGGTACCTCGACAATGGCGCTAGCACCCACATGACGGGCCATCGAGAAAAGTTCAAGGACCTTGATCAGGATATCACCGGCCGTGTCAAGTTCGGTGACGGATCAATCGTGCAGATTGAGGGCAAGGGATCAATCCTATTCCAATGCAAGAATGGCGAACAACGTCTTCTGTTGGAGGTATACTTCATTCCAATTTTAAGAAGTAATATATTGAGCCTTAGTCAATTAACAGAAGATGGAAGCAAGGTGGAGATTGTCGGTTCCTACTTGAGGGTGTTCGACAGGAATGACATTCTGCTGATGAAGGTGAGGAGATCACCTAACCGCCTATACATGATAGCTCTTGAATCTTCCAGGCCGATATGTCTAATGGCCAAAGTACAAGATCCAGCCTGGTTGTGGCATGTAAGGCTCGGGCACGTAAATTTCTTTGTACTCAAGATGCTGGTAGAGAAGGGAATGGCCACCGGGCTACCGAAGATTTCTCATCCAAACCAGCTCTGTGAAGGGTGCCTCATCTCCAAACAAGCACGACTACCGTTCCCTCTGCAGGCAAGCTTCAGAGCTGAGAGGCCACTGCAACTTGTGCATGCTGACATTTGCGGCCCGATTACACCCGCTACACTTGCTGGTAACAAGTATTTTCTTTTACTTGTTGATGACTTCAGTCGCATGATGTGGGTATATATGCTCAAAGAAAAGAGTGTTGCCTTTAATACTTTCAAGAAATTTAAGTCTCTTGTAGAGAATGAATATGACAAAAAGATAAAGACACTAAGAACTGATCGAGGAGGTGAGTTTCTGTCCAAGTAATTCACAAGCTTCTGTGAAGGCGAAGGCATACAACGGCACCTCACCACACCATATACACCACAACAAAATAGCGTAGTAGAGCGTCAGAATCGCACCATGATAGCTACGGCTATAGAAGCATAAATAACACGCTGGGGAAATATACGCGTAAAAAGCCCCAACATGCATGAAGCCCGCGTACAGCAGAGCTTCAACGCTATACAGCGTAAAATAGAGCTCTAAAATAACCCGCATAAAACAGTACTTCCAGACTACTTTGGCGTAAAAAGGTTGCTACATCGCCACTCCGGCGTAAAACATGTCTGCTTTTAATGCAATATACAGTTGTACAAGGAACTCTTCGTATTCCTCGAATGAACCTGTCAGACAAAATAGTGAACTGACTCCTGACAAAGAGTACTGCACGACGATCGAGTGGACGGCTGTAATGATGATTTTGCACAGAGACCCAGACTGTCGTTTAGTTACATAATCCTTGATATAAGACGTTGTTTACGGATTCAAGAAATACGCTGCCTATTCTACACAGGCAGACATGTGCTTTTACGCTCAAGATGAGACAAAATCAGACGCCACGTCAAAAGTTGTTCTTCGTACAGAACTCAAGGCACGTCTCTGCATTTAATGCGCGAGATGGGGACAGATCTCTGCATTTAATGTACGAGATTTGGTTCTACTTTTAATAACTGGGAGAGCTAAAATTAGGGCTAATACGCCCACATCACCATCCCTGTATTTTACGTCAACCAGACTATTTTCAACTATAGGAGCACGTCGTACGCTATCTCCTCGAAATACGCCAACTCAGGCTATTTTCAACTATAGGAGCACGTTGTATGCTATCTCCTCGAAATACGCCAACCCAGGCTATATTTGCAAAGGTGCGTGATAAGGCTATTTGGCCCAGAATATGCTCCAGACCTCAGTCAGGAAGGATATTTGGCTATCTTTACGCTGGTTATCTATTATACAGCTATTTGGCTTTTACGCCAACCAGACGGCTACTTGGCTTTTATGCCAACAAGATAACTATTTGGCTGTTACGCCAACGAGACAGTTACTTGGCTTTTATGCCAACCATCTCTACGCGAGGGGCAGTTACCTACATGGCTTGCATGTCGTGATCTTCGAAGCAGTTATACGCGTTACCTCATAATGGGATACGTGTCACACGCAGATTCAGGAGATCATTCAGACGTGGGTAGCAGTTATCATAACCGCCGCGTAAAGAGCGCTGCTCTTTCCACTGTTCGGTTTCTATGCCGACTAGACAGTTACTATGACTGAGCTCTATAAATAGAGACCCCTAGTAACAGAAGAAAAAGGTCGGTAGGTTGGGCAGTCATAGTCGAAAGAGAGGTCAAGATCGCTCAGGATCAAAGAGATCAGAGAGATCAGAAAGAGAGATCATACAGAGAGTGTTGATTGACAACTTTGGCAACGAGAGTTCAATCCCTCCTGTAGTCTCTGAAGCTTCTTCTTCTTCTTCTACAGCACTTCTTCGTCATCGTGTGGTCCAAGGGACAAATTGATCGACCGCAGATCAGACTCCTATAGCAATATTTCCCAGAATTATTTTTTTTGTACTTAACATCCTCGTATAGGATTAATTGTACTCTTTTTTCTTGTTTGTAGACAAAGAAAGAGTTTCGTATAAACCTAGTTTCATTTCTTTCGTTTATCATCAAACACAAGATGGCAACTCTGCTGGGGACTACTTTCTCTTCTGACGAGAAAGTCATTGCTCAACACGATGCTGTATCCGTTGGAGCAACAAAGAAGACTTTGGTCGTCCAATTCGACCAATCTCCTTATGAAGACATGCTTCGTGCAGGGGGTGGCTCTCATTCCCTCTCTGTCCAGGACAACAGGAAGTTGCATAAAGTATGGATGCCCCGGACATCCTTTACCCTTCCTGCAGGCTCTCTCTTTCCGACCAACAAGGTTGTAACATCACAACCTATACGCTATGTGCGTAAAAACCTGTCTCCCGTTTGTGACATGGCAGACAAAGCTTCTGGCAATGCCTCAATGCCAATCTAGAAGTCCAGAACACGCCCTGCGCATAAAACTTTGTCTCCCTTCTCTGACATGGCAGGCATAATTTCTGACATGGCCTCATCGCCAATTTAGAAATTTCAAACGCGCCCTGCATGTAAAAATACATCTTCCATCTATAAGGAGGCAGCTGGACCCTTGGATCACATCAAGGAAAAACGAGTGGCGAATCTCCCGATCTCTAGGCTTGTCCGCCACCAAGAGAAGAAGTCGTCCGCTCTTAAAATTACGCGTGACATTGGAGGCCGTTTGAAGACTTCTCATGTTTTACGCGAGTCTGTGCAAAGCTCCAGATTACGCCAAGATAAGCCCGTCCACGTAAAGAAGACCCATTTTACGGGAAAATACGCTCCTCAGAAGGATGATGGATCGTATGCTACTCATATGACTGAACTGCTGTATTCTTATGGCAGCGAGAGAGTTATGATTTCCAATCTCCATACCTCAACTGATGTAAAAAGGCAGAATAAGCCTTCTCCTTCTTCTTCTGTCAATCCCCCTGATTTGCGTGATTTCTTGATCCAGAAGCACAAAGACAGGGGATCTTCTATTATGTCTATTACACCCCTAGGGAGTATTGTTGTAATAGTCATAAAGTCGTAGTTAACTACTACTGTTCGAAGGTAAAATAGTCAGTTTTTGACCAGTTGAACTACTCTTTGTCCTTACAGGAAGAAGAGTCGACATTCGCATCAGTAAACATGGCTTCACACATTCCTAGAGGAAGGTCAAGTTCAAGATATCATCCCTCTAGAAATCCGAGCTAAAGGAGATTTGACAGACTCCTTGAGAATATTGAAGCAGGCGTCTTTCGAAACACTCGCTCGAGGTCGCGACAATCAGCTTCATATTCTTTCGATTCTGACACTGGGGGTCGCCAGTTTCCTGAATGTGATACTAACAGTATAGATTCGATCTCTACAGAGATCTATACGAATCCCTCAGTGACATCCAGAGAAGCGGGAGTTTATGCCATTGGAGATAAAGATGAAGAAGCTTCCCCATCAGGAACTACGGAACAACGCATCGCTGTATTAGAAGCATCACTCAAAGAGATACAGACCTTGATGGAGAGTATGCACCATATGTTGGTGACTCAACACACAGCTGCACCTGTTCCTCCGACTCAACTATGGGTGGGGGTAGATATACCATCAAGTCAGGAGCCTGTTCAAAATCAAGAATCAGCTGCTCCTCAACCTCTCAACCCAAAGAACGTATTACCTCCTGTTGGAGTCACAATACAATCGACCTCTCACCTCTCTGCGGTCCCTTTCCCAACTGAAGATTCGATGCAAGCAGTTCGGGAATTAAAAGCCCAATTTGATGCCTTGAAGCATAAGGATCAGCTCAAGAAATTGGGAATCAACCATCCATATCCAGCTATCTGGGACGAGATCCTTTTCCCCCCAAAATACAAGCCACGGGCTATGGTTTTGTTTGAGCGAAAGACGTCACCAAGCCAGTACATGAACTACTTCAGCATGATGACAGTGTTGTTGCAAGGGAATGAGGCCCTTCTCACTCGAGTGTTTAAAGGCTGTCTGTCTGGCGTAGCCTATAAATGGTACCGTAGTCTTGCGGACAACTTCATTACCTCTTTTGAAGATTTCAAGACTCTGTTCTTCGCTCCATTCTATGAGGGAGTAATGGACATGTCTATGTCGTCGCTCATTGAAGTGAAGCAGAAGGAGAAAGAGAACGTTCGTACGTTTATTGAACGTTTTCGTCAGGCCACTTTGCAGATGCCTCCCGGAGTTCCAGATTCTGCCTTGGTGGACATTTGCAGGAAGAACCTTCTCCAATTGATCTCAGTATTCATGGGACCATATCAGTTCCATGAATGGCCCTCGTTTATCATCTCAGCAGTAGCCGCTGAAGATAACAGTCGGAAGTCGCGTGACAATGGGATCATGATCTCTACCTCTGATAAAGGAAAATGGTCATCCTCCAATAGCGACCATACTCGTGGTTCCAAAGGAAAGGAAGCTCTGACGATCAACTCGTCCAGGCCAAATACTTTGGCAACTATGCAGACGAAACCTGGGACTTCCAAACCCATTGAAGAATATTCTTTTAACGATGACGACATTCCGAGCATATTAGATTGTCTAGTCAAAAGTGGCAAGCTTACTCTCCCCGAAGTAAAGCGGCATAATGAAGTTGGCAGTACCAATAACCCTAAGTACTATATTTTTTACAAATACATACACCACCCCACAAAAGCATGTTATGTATTGAAAAGGAAAATCCAGGAGTTGATCGACGCCATGGCCATCACTCTGTGTAATAATGAAAAGACGGTCACTGCCAACATGATCTCTCTTCAATTTGGCAATCTGCCCCCTTAGGAAGTCCCGGATGGTGTGGTTCTTATTCCACGGACGATGGTGAACATTGTTAATCTCCCTCCGACCAGGGGTCAAAATCATGACCTGGTACCCCTAACTACCAAGCGTGGTGAGATCATGTGGGTTCATCCTGATCTGGTGTCAGAGATTGAGGAAGAGACTCAAGCTGCTAAGGCTAAGTCTAAAAAGAACTCCAGATGCAAACCATGCCATATGGTTGCAATATCCTCGACATCAGAAGAAGAGGCTTTGGCTACCGGAACCCGGTCAGGGAAACCCTACCTCAAGGACTATGGAGAAAATCACGAAGAAGCAACGACAGACACTTCGGCTGCCAAACCTCCGGAGCCTGAACCTGTCATATCAGAGGCAGGTCCGTCTAAACCAACTTCGGCGAAAAAAGTCAAGCAAAAAGAAGTTCATTTTGATAAACCTTTGAACAATATTCAAAACAAAGGTTTAGAGAAACCATATAACTTTGACATCTTGGCTCAGTTGGCTAATACTCCAGCCAGATTGTCCATCTTTGAGCTACTTAGGCTATCCAAAGACACTCGTCAAGCCTTGAGTGAAGCTTTAATGCAGGCGAATGTATGCTTGACTCAGCTCAAGTCCCCAGATAAAGAGCCTATGGCATGTCCTTAATGCCATAGTGTGATGGAAGTGGTCCCTAACATCACTTTCACTCAGGAGGACATGTTATTAAAACATAACAAGCATGACAGGCCTCTTTATTACACCAGATATGTCGGCTCCATGGAGGTAGACCGGATTCATATAGATCCGGGATCGTCGATCAGCATTATCCCTCATAGTCTGCTACGACCGTTGAGGATTCCTACAAGCGAACTGGCTTACACTACCACTACAATCGTGGGCTTCAATGCCAGGAAAAGCAAGCCGTTGGGGAAGATTCGTCTGAGGATCCAGATTGGTGACCTTAGATTAGTGGCTACATGCTACGTCATTGATTCGGAGGTGTCTTACAATATTCTGTTGGGTAGACCATGGATCCACGATCACAACATTGTTTCTTCCACTCTACATCAATGCTTCAAATATATAGACCCCCAAGGGACAGTGAAGACAAAGTTTGCTGATCTCAATCCCTTCAAAGGAGTTGAGTCCTACTATTCCGATCCCATATTGTACACCCAAGACTACATAGAGGAGGTATCAGGCAAGACGGAGGAGGAATCCTACCGGGAGCCAAGAGAATCATCTGCTGAGCAACCTCTGTCAATCAAGGTGAAAGGGCGGACTACCCGTCCGAAAATCATGGAACCCATGGTTATCCACTTGGGCAAAACCAAATCAGAAGGAGGAAAGGATCCCCTAGTGATCACTCTGAACCAGAAGCCTCCACCTTTGGTCATCAACCTTAGGCGCAACACGCAGTCGACTGATGTAAATACAACTGGAAACATGGTTTCTGACGATAATAAAGATTCTCTTTTCCAATATACTGACGCTCAATTTCCAAATCAGGAATCCTCCCCTCATAACGATATAGAGCCTATAGCACAAAAATTCTTGGAATCTATAGACTCCTATCATCCTATGTATGGGAAGCAGCGTCAACATCTAATGTCATCACGACATATAGGCCACATGAAGATTCTATCTTTATTATCCTGCCTACTCGCAACAATCAGCATCCAATAGTCTTCGGTCCCATACGGAACAGACCGATTGTACAAGAAGATTCTCACGAGTCCGATGCTGGGAAAATTCAGATTCACAGATATAGCCCACAGGCTTTGAAGATTATACAAAGTATAGGTTATGACTTGAAGTCGGAGCCAGGCCTCAACTATGGAAAAGGCAGGCAAATACCGTTGCATGGTGATCCCTATTGTCAACGAACTTATTTCAGGTTAGGGTATACCACGTCTCTTGGAACTTCGAACAACTCTGAGTCAAGTGAGGATACCTTTTCCTCTTCTCAGGATGGTTCGTCGTCCTCCGGTTCATATGATGATCTCGAACGAGTATTGTCAGTAAAAATGGTATTAACATATTCTCTCAAAGCAGAGGAAGAAGAATCTGAACCGTATGAAGATGAATCCTGGGCACACCAAATGGATACACAATGGGAACTCCGGTTCAAGCAGAAAGAACCTCCCACTGAAGATAAAGTTATCCAAGTCAATATTGGGGATGATTCTTCACCAAAGCCTGTATTTATCAGTAACAATCTCTCCGAAGAAGAAAGAGAAGAATTGATCCAACTCATAAAAGAATATATCAATGTCTTTACGTGGAATTATGAGGATATGCCAGGTCTTGATCCAAAAGTGGCTACCCATAAACTCAACATACTGCCCAATTCAAAGCCTGTAAAGAAGCACCAACACCGGTTCTGCCCGGTTATGATGGATGCCATTGAAGCTGAAATCAAGAAATTAGTAGCCTGCGGGTTCATCCGGGAAGAACAACATCCTGATTGGGTCGCCAATATTGTCTCGGTCATGAAGAAAAGCAGGAAAGTTCGCATCTGTATTGACTTCCAAGATCTAAATGCGGCCTGCCCCAAAGATGAGTTCCCTCTTCCCATCACAGACGTCATGATCGACAATACATGCGGGTTTGAGCGCATGTCTTTCATGGACGGATTTTCAGGATATAATCAAATTAAGATAAATCCTGAAGATAAGAAGCATACTGCCATCCGTACACCACTGGGGGTATATTGCTATACAGTCATTCCTTTTGGATTGAAGAATGACGGGGCTACATATCAGCGAGCTATGAGTAACATATTCTATGAGTATCTACACAAAAAGGTAGAATATTACGTAGACGATATCGCTGTCAAAAGCCGCGTCAAGGATGATCATATCCAAGACTTGAAGACACTGTTCGAGTTGATGTGCCAACATCAACTCAAAATGAACCCTACAAAGTCCTTTCTCGGCGTATCCAGTGGCAAATTCCTGGGGTTTGTCATTACCGCTAAATGCATTCAAGTTGACCCTGATAAAGTAAAAGCTATCCTAGAAATACGATCGCCCCATAATCTGAAAGAACTCAGGGGATTTTAAGGTCGTCTAGCTTATATCAGGAGATTCATATCCAACCTCTCCGGAAGATGTTAACCTTTTTCTCGTCTAATAAAGAAAGGTGTGTCATTCGTATAGGACGAAGCCTGTCAGCAAGCGTTTAATGATATCAAACGCTATCTCACTAATCCTCCAGTTCTGGTGCCTCCCGTCATAGGAAGACTATTTTTGTTGTATGTTCGAGCAATGGATCATTCTTTAGGGGCTCTTCTCGTACAGAAGAACGATAAGGGTCATGAACAGGCTATCAACTATTTAAGCAGGATGATGGTTGGAGCTGAATACCGGTACAATCTAGTAGAAAAGGAATGCTTGGCCTTAATGTTTGTCATTCAGAAGACGCGATATTACGTGACCGGCCAAACTATTCATATCATCTCCAGAATCAATCCTCTTCGGGTATTGATGAGTAAGCCGAGTGTTCTTAATTCCTGACTCGCGACTTGGGTGATGTTACAAACACCATATGATATAGTGTACGTCCCTCAGAAGTCCATAAAAGGTCAAGCCTTTGCTGATTTCTTAGCTGCCCATCCAATTCTGGAAACCTCCAAACTATACGAGGACATTCTCGACGAAGTTGTAGAATATAATTCGGCAATGGAAGGTGATACCTGGCAGCTATTCTTCGATGGTGCCTCCCTGACTGGTCCCAAGGGAAACGTGGTTTCAGGAGTAGGAATTGTTCTGGTAACTCCTGATAAACTCGTCATCTATCGAGCATATTCTCTTAGCAAACCCTGCTCTAATAATGTGGCAGAGTATAATGCCCTACTAATCGGGCTTCAAGTTGCTAAAGAATTGGAGGTTGAATACCTGGAAGCTTTTGGTGATTCTCAGCTGATCATCAATCAGGTCAGAGAAATATATGAAGTCCGCAATCCAGACCTCATTCCTTATCACCAAGCAACGATCGAGATAGCCATGTCTTTTAAAGGACTCTTCCTAGAGCATGTGCCTCGATCTCAAAATTTGAAAGCTGATGCTCTGGCCAGTCTAGCTGCAGATCTGGCTATTCCTATAAGAAGGCAGAATTCGGTGATCCTTCTTAATAAAGATTTATTCTGTGTGAAAAATATTTTTTACATAGAACACAGCTATGTTATAAACACGATTCCTCCTAAGAGAGATTGGAGAAATCCCTTTATAGACTTCGCATCATACGAAATCTTGCCAGAGGATCCTAAAGAAGCAGTGTCTATCAAAAGACGATCACTACGCTTCTATTTTGATGCTTCTTCACAAAGTATATATCGCCGAATATACGATGGACTATTGTTACGGTGTCTCTCTGATGATGATGCAAAGCGGGTTATCCGAGAAGCTCATAACGGTGTATATGGAGCACATCAACCCGGTCCTAAGTTACAGGATCGTATCAGGAGAATGGGATACTACTGGCCTACCATGATTCTAGATGCCGTAAAATATGCAAGACAATGCAAAGCCTGTCAAGTTCATGCAGATTTTATACATCAGTCTTCTGAGTATTTACATCCTACTATTGCATCATGGCCCTTTGAAGCATGGGGTATGGATATCATCGGTCCTATTCACCCGTCGTCTTCTAGAGGACATCGGTTCATATTGGCTATCACCGATTATTTCTTTAAATGGGCGGAGGCGATCCCTCTTGCTGAGGTAAAGATATCCAACGTGATCAGCTTTATCAAGCATCATATCATTTATCGCTTTGGGATACCCCGAAGGATAATTAATAACAACGGGCCCTAATTCATCAGCCAAGCGTTTCACCTATTTTGCGATAAGAATCGGATACAAAATATGGCCTCAACGGCATATAATCCTGCTGCTAATGGTTTGGCGGAAGCCTTCAACAAAACCATCATCAAACTCTTAAAGAAGTTCGTCTCTTAGAAGAAAAGAGATTGGAACGAGAAGCTAAGAGAATGCCTCTGGGCATACCGCACAACGGTACGAACACCGACGGGTTGTACCCCATTCTCATTAGTCTACGGGTGTGAAGAAGTTTTCTCCATCGAAATCCAAATTCCATCACTCAGAATAGCAGTGGCTAATGAGTTGACTCAGGAAAAGAATGATCAATTAAGGCTTCAAGAGCTAGAAGGATTAGACGAGAAACGCCTTCAAGCTCAACAGTGCATTGCGTTCTACCAGGCACGCATTTCTAGAGCTTTTAATCAGAAAGTGAAGGAAAGAGTGTTCAAAGTTGGCGAGCTAGTTTTAGCTGTGAAGAGGCCAATGATCATTACGCACAAAAGCAAGGGTAAATTCTAGCCCAAATGGGAGGGCCCTTAAGTGATTGAAATAACGTTTTCAAACAGCACTTACAGATTAGCTAAGCCTAATGGAGATTTGATAATGGCTCCTATCAACGGCAAATTCCTGAAGAGGTACTATGCTTAATCACCCTCGCTTAAATGGAGTATGATAAAGATCTCATTCTGACGATACTACGTACAAAGACTGGTTGGATCATATTTTATCTTGTTCTTATGACCTCTGAATAGATATGTTTAACTAATTTGAAATGTCAAAACCTATCATGTCCATATTATCTTTGATAGTGTTTTGTACACAAATTTAGTTGGATCATATTCTATCATGTCCATATAACCTCTGAATAGATATGTTCAACTAAAACTTACCGAAAGGATATCACGTCCATATTACCTCTGATATCACTTTCATCCTAGCCTATCATTTATATTCCAAAATAATGGGTCTACAAAGTCAAAAGAAGTATCTTTATTATCTCTGGGAATATCAAATTACAGAAGAAGCAAAAAGGTACATCATTGGGGAGGAGCAGTTAAATCGTGAATCTGTCGCGTCAAAGCAGCCTTCCTCTCTCCTGGACGAATCGCCATATGAAATTGCTGATTATCCCGAGCAAAGGAAGCTATGATATCATTCTATGATCCATCTTCGTAGAGGATATTTGCTCGAAGATGTCTCCTTTTATAGTTCCTTACATACTGGAAGAACATGATCTTCTTCTTCCTCAGGACAGCCCAATGGATCTCGGCAACCATCTCTTTTGGTGAAGGAAGTGTGGAAAAATTGGTTCACTCGCTTGCCTTTATATAGGCAGAAGAGAACATACAAAATCCTAACAAATTCCTAAAAAATTTGCCGAGAAATCAGCCTCGCGGAACGAGGCAAATTTGACCGTTTCATGCTTCATTCAAAGTATTTTAAATTACGAGGAATTTGAAAACTTTGAAGGGGGTCTTGTAGAAGCATGAAAAATACTCTGGGGAATTATACGCATAAAAAGCCCCAACATGCATGAAGCCCGCGTACATCAGAGCTTCAACGCTATACAGCATAAAATAGAGCTCTAAAATAACCCGCGTAAAACAGTACTTCCAGACTGCTTTGGCGTAAAAAAGTTGCTACATCGCCACTCCAGCGTAAAGCATGTCTGCTTTTAATGCAGCATGTAGTTGTACGAGGAGCTCTTTGTATTCCTCGAATGAACCTGTCAGACAAAACAGTAAACCTGACTCCTGACAAAGAGTACTGCACGACGATCGAGAGGATGGCTGTAATGATAATTCTGCACAGAGACCCAAACTGTCGTTTAGTGACATAATCCTTGATATAAGACGTTGTTTACGTATTCAAGGAATACGCTGCCTATTTTACACAGGCAGACATGAGCTTTTACTCTTAAGATGAGACAAAATCAGACGCCACGTCAAAAGCTGTTCTTCGTACTGAACTCGAGGTACGTCTCTGCAGTTAATGCGCGAGATGGGGGAAGATCTCTGCATTTAATGCACGAGATTTGGTTCTACTTTTAATAACTGGGAGAGCTAAAATTAGGGCTAATACGCCCACATCACCATCCCTGTATTTTATGCCAACCAGAATATTTTCAACTATCGGAGCACACCGTATGCTATCTCCTCGAAATATGCCAACTCAGGCTATTTTCAACTATAGGAGCATGATGTCTGCTATCTCCTCGAAATACGCCAACCCAGGCTATATTTGCAAAGGTGCGTGATAAGGCTATTTGGCCCAGAATACACTCAAGACCTCAGTCAGGAAGGATAATTGGCTATCTTTACGCTGGTTATCTATTATACAGCTATTTGGCTTTTATGCCAACCAGATAGCTACTTGGCTTTTATGCCAACAAGATAACTATTTGGCTGTTACGCCAACGAGACAGTTACTTGGCTTTTATGCCAACCATCTCTACGTGAGGGACAGTTACCTACGTGGCTTGCATGCCGTGATTTTCGAAGCAGTTATACGCGTTACCTCATAATGGGACACGCGTCACATGCAGGAGATCATTCAGACGTGGGTAGCAGTTAACATAACTGCCACGTAAAAAGTGCTGCTCTCTCCACTGTTCGGCTTCTATGCCGACTGGACAGTTACTGTGACTGAGCTCTATAAATAGAGACTACTAGTCACAGAAGAAAAAGGTCGGTAGGTCGGGCAGTCATAGCCGGAAGAGAGGTCAAGATCGGTCAGGATCAAAGAGATCAGAGAGATCAGAAAGAGAGCTCAAACAGAGAGTGTTGATTGACAACTTTGGCAACGAGAGTTCAATCCATCCTGCAGCCTCTGAAGCTTCTTCTTCTACAGTACTTCTTCGTCATCGTGTGGTCCAAGGGACAAAGTGATCGACTGCAGATCAGACTCCTGTAGCAATATTTCCCTAGAATTATTTTTTTTGTACTTAACATCCTCGTATAGGATTAATTGTACTCTTTTTTCTTGTTTGTAAACAAAGAAAGGGTTTCGTATAAACCAAGTTTCATTTCTTTTATTTATCATCAAACACAACGACAAGGAGCTTGCTCAAGAGCATGCATGTTCCTGGAAGAATATAGGGTGAGGCAGTCAGACATGTTGTGTACTTGCTCAACCGATTGCCAAATAAAGCTCTTATGAAGCCTGGACTGGTAAGAAACCAAATCTTGAACACTTAAGGATGTTTGGATGCGACGCACACATGAAGACTGCAGGTCCTCATCATAAGAAACTTGATGACCGAAGCACGCTATTGGTGTACCTTGGCATGGAAGAGGGCTGCAAAGCACACCGTCTCTATAATCCTTAACGTAGCCAGATCCATGTGAGCAGGTATGTTGTATTCGAGGAAGAAAGAAGATAGGATTGGAATAATGGTGATGGTACCGAACCACAAGGCTGGGTAGAACTCTCAGTCGAAGATCCTGTTGTCGAGACAGTGATCACTCCACAGAGAGCAGTGGGCACGGCTATGCACATGCCAGAGGGAACAGGAGATGCGGCAACACCTATGACACACGGAGCGACAATGGCATCAAGGGAGCCTACTACACCACAAGCTGCGGCCTCAACTTCGAACGGCTCACCCACACCAATGGCAGACTCGAATGAGCCAAGGAGATATCACTCAATTGTTGACGTATATGCTGAAACTGAGAAGACCTTTCTTGATCCAGAGATGTTGTTTTTGTCGGCTGAACCGGCAAATTTTCAAGATGCTACACTTGAACATGAATGGCGGGAAGCTATGAAGAAGGAGTTTGAAGCCATCAAGAAGAATGGGACTTGGGTGCTTACTGAGTTACCATCTGGGCATAAACCTATCGGTTTAAAATGGGTATACAAGGTAAAGAGAGACAGTGAAGGCAAAATCCTTATGCACAAAGCTAGACTTGTGGCAAAAGGGTACATCCAGCAGCATGGAGTGGACTTTGATGAAGTGTTTGCTCAGTGGCCAGACTCGACACATTTCGCTTGATCATCGCTCTTGCAGCCCAGCATGAATGGGAGGTTCACCACATGGACATTAAATCTGTGTTCCTGAATGGTGACCTCAAAGAAGAGGTATATGTAGCTTAACCTGAAGGCTTCATCGTCAAGAACTAGGAGCACAAGGTGTATAGGCTATCCAAGGCTCTCTATGGTTTGCGGCAAGCACCAAGGGCCTGGAACACACGCTTGGATAGCTGCTTAAAAGAGCTGGGATTCATCAGATGCACTCAAGAGCATGCTGTGTACACGAGAAGCAATGGAGAGGGTGCACTCATTGTCGGAGTGTACGTTGATGACTTAATCGTCACGGGAACAAGAGCAACTGCTGTAAAGGTTTACAAGCAGCAGATGATGCAAAAATTTGAGATGAGTGACCTTGGGTTACTCTCCTACTACCTTGGTATAGAGGTAGATTAACAGGGTGATCGGAATATACTGAAGCAATCAGCATATGCAAAGAGTCTTGCAGCAGTTTGGAATGGGAGATTGTAATCCGACTATCCCATGGAAGCTAAACTGCAACTCAACAAGAACCTTGAAGGAACTCCAGTCGATCCGACGCAATATAGGCGTATCATTGGCTGTCTCAGGTACTTGACTCACACTCGCCCAGATGTTTTTTATGTAGTCGGAATGGTAAGCAGGTACATAGAGAAGCCAACAACCATGCATCACCAGGCTGTGAAACAGATCCTCAGATATGTGAAGGGAACACTGGAGTATGGACTCATGTATAGAAGAGGACATGGTGAAGATGAACTATACGGATTCACCGACAGCAACTTAGCCGGAGATATCGAATACAGGAGGAGCACCAGTGGAATGGCGTTCTACCTCAACAAGAAACTGATCACTTGGGTATCTCAAAAGCAGAAAACTATCGCGGTGTCCTCCTGTGAAGCTGAGTTCATGGCGGCAACGGTTGCAGCATGTCAAGCTTTGTGGCAGAAGAATCTGATTAGTGAAGTGACTGGCCGCGAACCTAAGCCAGTCACGCTCTATGTTGACAACAAGTCTGCAATTGCGTTGATGAAGAACTCAGTGTTTCATGGGCGCAGTAAGCACCTTGATACTCGCTTTCATTTCATTCGTGAGTGTGTTAAAAGAGGACATATAAAGGTGGATTTTGTGTGCACTGGAAAACAACGTGCCGACTTTCTCACGAAGGCTCTCGCTAGAGTGAAGTTCGCTGAAATGCAGCAAGAACTTGGAGTTATCAACCTTGATCAAATCTATATTAAGGAGGAGAATATTAGTTAATAATCTAGACCTGGTCCTTGGAGTAGAACATATAAAATCTCAGATCCACTTTAGTAGGATCTAGAGTCTATTAAGGGGTTTTGTTAGCACGATTCTAGTGTTAAGTTGTGAGCAACAGTAGCTATAAAAATGTGGTTGTAATTGCACGTTAAGAACTACTGAAAAAGAAAAGAAAAACAAGCTTTTTCAAGCTTTTCTTTCTCTCATTCTCTGTATTCTCCAACTAATCTTGCTCTCAGTCCTTGCCTCCTGCAAGTTGCAATAAGGAACCCTCTAGCCAATAATGGAATGGAGGAGGAATGCAGGGATGTTCAGTGATCTGTTGGACAAAGTCAGGACCCGTATGTGGCACAATAAAATCCTATCATTTGGAGGAAAGTTGGTGTTGTTAAATGTTGAGTTAACGTCCATTCTTTTGTACTTCTTGGCTACGTCTAACCCTCCTCTTGGGTTACTAAATCAGATGGAGACTATTTTTGGCAGGTTTCTTTGTGGGGCTAAGGATGGGATCCAGAAGCGATGGTGGTTAGCTTGGGCCAGAGTTAGTAGACCAAAGGAGGAAGGAGGTTTGGGACTTTAACGACTCTGAGATGTCATGGACGCTTTTGCAATTAAACTTTGGTGGAAGTTTATATCAGTTGACTCCCTATGGGCTAGATTCATGAGGGCTAAGTACTGCCAATGGATTCATCCTAATCTTGAGGAGAGTGGGTATGGTTCTTCCCATTTCTGGAAGAGGATTATGTGGGGGCGAGATTTAGGTGAAAGGTTTATCAGCCTGCAAGTGAAGGAAGGTTCTTCTAATATTTTCTTTGAAATATGGCTTCCAACGGGGTTCATTACCAGAAATACGGTCAAGACTCATCTTTAAAGCATAAAGGTGGTGGGAGATAATACAGGCAGCTGGTACTTTGATAGGATCAGTCAGCTTCTGGGTCCGAAAGTGTCTGCTGCGATGATGGCTGCTAACATCAACCTACAATAGTGTGAGGATCAGCTTATCGGGAACCTTAGGAGTGGAGGCTTTACTGTCTCCTCTGCATGGGCTTAGATACGCATGAACTTCCCAATAAATTCTGCCTTTAAGTATATATAGAGCACATGCATCCCAGCTAAATGGTCAGTTCTTCTTTGGATAATTGTCTTAAAAAAGTTGCTTACAAATGAGAGCGAGTACAGACTCTAGGATAAGCTTTGGCATCACGCTGTCATAGTTGCAAAAGTCCCTATTCAGAGTCCCTTGATCAACTTTTTCAAGAAGGAGGTATTGCTAAAAGGATTTGGGGGCATTTCTCCACGGAGTATAAGCTTAAACGTAGAGCCAATAGTCTTCTGCAATACTTTCAACTCTGCTGGCGGGGAAAGGACAAAACTATAAAGGAGGTGATAGTAGGAGCTATATGTTGGGTCATTTGAAAGAATAGAAAGAAATGGAGATATGAGGGGAGACAGCTCATGATGCAGAGGTTCGGATAGAGCTAGAGGTCGAGCCCGAAGATGAGGAAGTGGAAAAGAATATTGAGAAACACATACCAGAGGCCCCGGTTCCACCGGTAGTGCCAGTAGTACAATCAGTGCTCGATACCCCTTCCTTATTAGAGATTATAAGAGGCATGATGGCCACTGGGCATCACAAGATGTCGGTGCAACAATATCAAAAGCATCAGCAACTGGATCAGAACATCTTGTTCAACTAGGGCCTGCAGACAGCACTGGAGAGGAGTGTTAGAACGGATTTGGGTTATCAGTTAGATTTTGCGGTCTTAACCTAAGGTACTTTGATGGCACAAAGAACGTCATTACAATAGATGCTTGGCTACAGGACATCGTGACTATTCTGACAGCAGCGAAGGATCCAGCTGATGAGCAGGTTGATCATGTCCGATTGCAGCTTCAAGATCTTTCTCGTGATTGGTGGGCTTCGAAAGAAGTTGGCTTGAGGCATCCTATCTCTTGGGATAGATTCAGAACGAGATCCAAGATAAAGTATTTTGGCGTAGTAGCATAGTATGAGCTACATTAGAGGTTCAACGGTCTCAAGTAGGCCGGTAGGACGGTGGATGGTTATGCGACAGAGTTTGGCTGGTTGAGCAGATTATCCTTGACTATGCTTACAAGAGAGCCAGAGAGGGCACTAAGGTTCCAACATGGACTTTATTTGGAGATCTTATAGGTGGTAGAGGGGCATGACTACCAGATATTTGATTTTGTGCTACTAGCAGCAAGGAGACATGAGCTTAGCATTAAGAGATTATCTTCGAGGACGGAAGGCCAGAAGAGGTCTCATGCTCAGAGCGAAGGAAGAGATGGAGAAGTACCACGGATGTCAACACCATCTCCTAGCATTCATATTCATGATACAATACCAAGGAGGCTAGTGACTTCAGTAGTAACTGCACCAATTTGGCCACTTCAGCCGAGGCAGCACATCGTTTGGGAGCAACGGTGGGGTATACTTATTATGGTAAGAGAGGACACACTAAAGACGTGTGTCAATTAGTGAATGGGTTATATTTGAGTTGTAGTAGTGCAAACCACAGGATGAATACTTATTCTTTGATGCAGAGGTTGGGAGGGCCAGTTCAGCAGTTCCCAGCATTGCCAACACCAAGGGCAATACAGTTTGGAGGGCCAGCATTGGTGTGAGGCCGTTAGCTTAGCGTCCATTCCCAACACTGGCTCAGATGTATAGGCAGTAGCAGTTAGGCCAGCAGAGGCCACAACTACGTATTCAGGGCAGGTAGCAGCACGGAGCTCAACAAGCCAAGGGCAAGCTTTCACTTATCCTTGGAGGAGTCTTTGGCATCAGGTGACATAGTGGTAGGTAACATTATCATCACATCTCTTCCTCATAAAGAAATATTTGATTCAGAATTTCCTATTCTTTTACACTGCACAATTTGTGACACATATTGGATTGGAGTGTGAAGCATTTCTAGAGAGGTTAAATATACTCACTGGCAATGGGTTCGTGGGAGTTAGTAGAGTGAGCTTAGCATATCCGGTCGTAGTATGTTGACATTCATTATCTGGAAGGTTGATCGAGTTTTCTATGGGTAACTTTGACATTATCTTAGGCATGGACTGGCTGAGAGACAACCATACAACGATAGATTGCTATATGGGTAGATTAATATTTAGCATTCATGGTCTAGAAGTGTTTAACCCTTAGCAGATTAGTGGAGGAACAATGTGAAGAAGGTATTGCAGTAGTGGTAGAAGTAGAGAAATAGATTCCCAAGATAGTTGATAAATTTATGGACGTATTTCCCGAGCAACTTTCGGGGTTACCCCAAGTAAGAGAAGTGGAGTTCTCTATAGAGTTAATGCCATGGACAGAACCAATATCCAGTAAATTTTACCATTTGTCACTATCAGAGCTCGATAAGTTTTATTAGCATGTATTGGAATTGAAGGCGAAGAAGTTCGTTCAGTCCAGTCGATCGCCGTGGGGAGCACCAAAGATACTAGTGAAAAAGAAGGATGGGCCCACATGATTGTGCATTGACTGGAGAAAGTTGAATGCAATAACAGTAAAGAACAAGTATCCCTTGCCTAGGATTGACAACTTGTTTGATCAGTTAAGTGGACCAAGAGTATTTTCCAAGGTCGATCTTCGCTCAGGATATTATCAAGTAAGAATTTGGGAGCAAGATATATCCAAGATAGCATTTAGGTCTCGATATAGGCATTATGAGTTCTTAGTGATGCCATTTGAACTACCCAATGCACTAGCGGTATTTATAGATTTCATGCCCCAGTCCCAAAATATGTAGGACTAGGACACGTAAGCATGCCAGCCGCATGTATATGGCAACTCCAAATATATGGAAACCATAATACATGCGTACGCTGTATAATGAATAATAATTCACAAGTGGTAAAACTATCACAAATCACAGGGTATAATCTAAATCTCACCCACAGAAATCAATGAATAAATGAATAACCAATAATTATGTAGCTAGATCTTAATATAAAGTATCTAATGATGGTAGTCGGATGGAAACAAATCCACTACCGAACTAGAAAATAGAATAAAAAAGATAAATACAATATAAGTACAACATCTAATAATCACAAAGCTCGAAGAGAAGACCTCCTCGAAATATACGTAGCAAGTCCGGATCTGCGCTCCTGCGAATACTCATGAACATCTACACCTAGAAAGGGACCAGGTCCTCAGAGGGACATAACAAGATACATGAAAGCATGCCATAGAGAAAATACTGTAAAAACTCAAGGGTGATCTAACCAGCTAAGTGAAATGCACTTTAAAAATAACTTTGGTACGTATGGGTAGGTGAAAGTTATAAAGCATAGCGTCGAGCCAGAGGCTAAGTACCTGGCAGTAGCTATAAACTGGATGCCAGGAGTATATGCTTACTACATCACCGATCATGATAGCGCGTAGCTAGTAACCTCTGTCGGATGTATCGACAAACATATACGCCCATAACCGGGTAACACTGGCCCATAATCGGGTAACACTGAGGCTCACGGCCCCGTAGTTTACTCTGAAACTACGGCAACCAAATGTCTGCCCCATACGCCTACTAATTGTCTTCTCCGCCCAATAATCTATGTATGTTGTATCCACAACACGCTATAGCTACTACACCGAGACAGAATGCAAGTATCGGTGTCGTAACTCTGGTTCATAGTCTATTGTTAGATCAATAGTCCAATCTCACAACCAAACAAGGACAAGGATTGGATCTACTACAATAGACTATGCTCCGACTACTAATAACTGCTAAGTCTTCTAACATGCATCACTATTAGAAGTTATAACCTATCCGTCGTACGACCTACACGTACAGGTGGCCAACCGCATACGCAAGTCCGTGCCCTACATGAGACTCACAACACGTATAAAAAATGTGTCAAGGCCTGAGGAGTCATACCAATAACTCCAAAACTTTTGGTGGGTCTACTAGACACTAGGTCAGACACAAGTCCTAACGTCAACGCCTTCGTTGACTGCACCCGAGTCTCTCTCGGACGCACATAGTTATATAATATAAACATGCAACTAATAACAGAATTTAAATAGTACAACAAGGTAAGGTATACTTGCCTGGTAAGGAAGCTGCGTAGTATCAATAATCTACTCTTGAAGTCGTGCAGATAATCCAATCGGTCCTCTCGAGGTATGTGCACAGGAATGACAGTGACGGCGATGAGGGTGACAACGATGAAGATGATGGCGATGATGATGATGACTACGATGTCAATGATGACGATGAGGGTTACGATGGAGGTGATAATAATGATAATGGCGACGAGGGTGACGATAATGATGATAATGGTGATGATTATGAAGATGATAGAAGATGATGATGATGATTACATGATGGTGATGACGAGGATGATGATGTGGACGATGGTGATGACGAGGATGGTAACTGGGACGATTAGGGTTAGAGGTGATAATGTTAATGAATGGTGAAGAGTATAATGCTAGGGTGATGATGATAATGATCATAGGTTGATGATGATGATGATCATAGGTTGATGGTGTCGTTGCAGGCCGGAGGTTTCTTGCCGGAGTCTGGCCAGGGGGATCAAACAGGGAGAGGAAGGAGGAGGAGTTCGTGGAGAAGTGGTGGTGATCGTGCTGGTAATGGTGGTGGTGGTAATGGAGGTTGGTCGGAGTTGGCTCGGCTGGTTGCAGAGGAAGGATGGCCGGACTTGTCGAGGAGGATCTCAGGCAGGAGGAGGAGGAGATCGAGGGAGAGGTGGCCGGCGTCGGGGCTATGATGGAAATAGTGGTAGTTGTTGCTGTTGTCAGGGAGAAGGAAGAGGGTGGAGGTCGATCGGGATGAGGAGACGAGGTGGTGATGATGCTGGAGAGGGAGGTCGAGTCCGGCGGAGCAAAATGGCTTGGCAGCGGGTCAGCTCCGATCAGGCGGGGGATAAAGCGGTTCAGTCGAGGTTCAGCCGTGGCTTCCGGCGAGGAGGAGTTGGCTAGGTTCAGCGAGATGGAGGAGAGACGGGGTCCGGTCAAGGCTCCGGCAAAGTCGGGGTTGGCTCCGGCCATGGGGTGTTGACAGGGAAGGAGGAAGGAAGAAGAAGGTGTATAGGAAGAATCGACTGAAATTAGGTTTGGGTTGCTTTGATGTTGGAAAAATAAGAAAAAGAAAGGAGGTGGTATATTTATACATGTGGAATTTGACCTAGAAAAGTTGGGCTTGGTCAATACCAATTGGGGTGGGCTTGGCCTTACATGGGGGTGTTTGGAGGGCCATACTTGCATTGTTTAAATGCAAGAATAGATTTAAATAAAGGTAGGGATGTTGCGCGTTGCATATTCCGAAAATTATGAGAAAATTTGTATGAAGGGGAAACATGGGTTTCTTCATGTATTGTCCAATGGTGTGGACACCTCAATGCAGTTTTGCCTAAAAGTGCCCAACAATTTAAAAATTGCACAAAGATGGTAATTAAATTTAAATTAATTAAATTTAATCCGCACGGCGTTCTGGAATTAATTAGAAGTACATGGAGATAAAATTATGTAGGACACAAGTATCAGGGATATAGAGGGCTCAGAGTATAATATTAATAAAATTCGGGTTGCACAAAACGGGTCAAGATTGTGTCTCCAATTTCGATTGGAACGCACAGGGGTATGAAGTTAATTTTTATTTGGAATTAAATACTAACGTTTGCGACGAAAGTTATGCGACCAAAATATAGCACAAGAGAGCATAATTATAAGTTACACAAAGGTCAGAATGGTAGGCGTGCACGTTTAGGACAAGGTTATGAAATATGTTGGAAGGCAACAGCTAGAGTAGTGCTTTAATTATCGAAGCAACGGTAAGGTGCACTAAGCGATATAAATATTGTATAGTTAAATCAAATGCCGTGTTCTATTTCTAATTGGGTTCAAACTAGCCCTAGTTTCACTATCTAAGCCAAGTAGACCTAATTTTGGGTGAGGGGGTTTATAATCTACCAAACTTAAAATAATTTCATCCTCGAAATTAAAATAAGGCATAGTTTTCTCTCTATCTAATCTCACTTGGTCACAGTCTAAAAGAATTCACCTCAAGTTTTAACAATGCGGTTTCTACCCAACTTAGAATTTACCCATCTATCGTCTAAGGCTATACATCTAAAAAAACTATTCCTCAATTTATTTAATCATGTTATTTAATCCTCAAAGTTTTAACACTAAATATATCATATATGATATGCCCTTAACCAATTATAAAAGAGAGTCACCATGTCATATGATTAGCCTATGGGGTATATCTAGTACTTATCAGTGTATCAACTTATACCAAGCACGAGGTTTCATCTTTCCGAAATAAGAGAAGGCGGAAAGCAATAATAAAGAGTTCAAGGGGAAGGTAATATCCAGGCATTTTAAAGAATTTAAATGGGAATTGTCAAGGCTGTTGTGGATTAAAATCCTATTTGGTAGTTTCTTATTCGCATGCTCGTGTCGGTATAGTTATGTAACCGATACGATATGCTTAGACATATCTAGAGGGCAAGTATATTCGTCCATTATTCAACTATATATCTCAATCCACGTAAAGTAGTATTACGAAGGGCGAACCAAATGTACTAAGGTTAGCTAGACCTTAATACACTGATTCTGATTAAACAATGTATTAGTAGGCGTCCCCAATAATACAATATCATGATCAAGCTTGATAAAAGAATAAGCTTGTAAAACTAGGCTATAATAGCGGCATAAGTCAAGGTAGTACAGAAAATATAAGTACGCTAGATTATGATGAGAGAAGTTACCAAATAATTCAAGTTCACAAAAAGATAAGACTCTACAGTCTCTACAGTTGTCATACAAACTCCTTGTCTAAGTCGCTAGTAGACTAAATAGGGGTATGGGCTTCTAAGTTCTAAAGTTTGAATAAACATTATCTTCTTAGGCAAGTCTAGAGTTAAGGTCATTCAATTACACTTCATTAGTGTGTCAAAAGGACTATGTGATACTATGTTATGAGGCATACTACCCAACTTAAAATAATTACCAGCATTGTACTGCCTTAAGGTTATAGTAGAAACTCCTGATAAGGTTTACGAGAAAGGGTCTTGGTACTTATTAGGGTATCCTCTTACATTATATAGGTCATGGTTATCTTAAGTCTTAATCATAGTGCTTATAGAACAAGTGTCAATAGTAAGAATGGAAGAGTTACTGGCCTTCAAGGGAAAAGGAAAATATAACTCGTATCGAGGTGTGGTACAAGTTACGCGATTTAAAACTAAGGGATAATCATAAAATTATAATCTAAAGGAATACTCAACTATCAAGTTCTAATTATCAATCATATAATTCAAATTTTAAGAGTAACAACTATAATCCTAGCAAGCTGTATATCCTAACATGAAATAAAATCACTAGGCCTACAATCAGAAAGGTTAGGTGGCACAAATTGAAAGATGAAGGAAAGAAAAGCATAATTAGTCGTTGCACAAATAGCGAGCACTAAGGTTTCAGAGGAACTAGACATGAAATAAAATATAGAGGCTATTGATAATGTCATGGTTTCTTAAGGGAAGATGCTATGCTAATCTCTGTGTTTGAGGTATGATCAAGAAAATATTATATGCATTGCTCTTGGCTTTCTAAGGTACTGTCTGCTAATCTCAAGACAAGAATCTAAATTTATAGTTCTCCAATACTATCTTACTATGAAGGTTAGGTTCAGTCCTAATATTCAATTTTGGTTTTCTATTGGTTCCTCTATACTAGGGTCAAACATTATGGTAAAATCTCTAAATAACTCTAGTAGTGTTTATACTACTCTCAAGTCATTCCTAAACATATCAAGGGATAATGGTAAATTATTCTATAGGTAAGGGACGCTAGGGTTCATTAGATATTCTTATCTTAGTGATGTGTCAATATCCTAGTTGTATCCTTAGTAGGTGTGTTACCCTAATTATCATCCTAACAACAAGGATTCCTATATTCTAGCAGGGGCTATACTCAAGGAACTAATAGGGAAGCACATGAATCAAGCATGATGCAATTATTCAAATAGAACAGATTGGAAGGAAGGTGAATCCTAGTCAATTGTGGATGAGATCCTATACTCTATTCCTAGGTGCAGGCTTGCTCGGTAAAGTAACGTAACCGAGACAATATGCTCTTGACCTGTATGGGCCACCACTAAAAACATGTCACACCCCAGTCCCAAAATACGTAGGACTAGGATACGTAAGCATGCCAGCCGCATGTATATGGCAACTCCAAATATATGGAAACCATAACACATACATACGCTGTATAATGAATAATAATTCACAAGTGGTAAAACTATCACAAGTCATAGGGTATAATCAAAATCTCACCCAGAGAAATCAATGAATAAATGAATAACCAATAACTATGTAGCTAGATCTCAATATAAAGTATCTAATGATGGTAGTCGGATGGAAATAAATCCACTACCGAACTAGAATATAGAATAAACAAAATAAATATAATATAAGTACAACAACAATCATGAAGCTCGAAGAGAAGACCTTCTCGAAATATATGTAGCAAGTCCAGATCTGCACTCCTGCGAATACTCATGAACATCTACACCTGGAAAGGGACCAGGTTCTCAGAGGGACATAACAAGATACATAGAAGCATGCCATAAAGTAAATACTGTAAAAAATCAAGGGTGATCTAACCAGCTAAGTGAAATGCACTTTGAAGACAACTTTGGTACGTATGGGTAGGTGAAAGGTATAAAGCATAGCATCGAGCCAGAGGCTAAGTACCTGGCATTAGCTATAAACTGTTTGCCAGGAGTATATGCTGACTACATCACCGATCATGATAGCGCACAGCTAGTAACCTTTGTCGGATGTATCGACAAGCATATACGCCCATAACCGGGTAACACTGGCCCATAACCGGGTAACATTGAGGCTCACGGCCCCGCAGTTTACTCTGAAACTATGGCAACCAAATGTCTGTCCCATACGCCTACTAATTGTCTTCCCCACCCAATGATCTATGCATATTATATCCACAATACGCTGTAGCTACTAAACCGAGACGGAGTGCAAGTATCGGTGTCGTAACTCTGGCTCATAGTCTATCGTTAGAACAATAGTCCAACCTCACAACCAAACAAGTGTCATGCCCTAATCTCCCGCAAGCCCAATAGTCCCAATCTGAACGTGAATCACCATGTTACAGCTCTCCTGCGGGCCTATTGTTCTCATCAGGATGTGATGCCGTACAAGACTAAAGTGCACTTGCACAAGGCCAAAGCTTTAAACAAGGGCAAGTAAGCTATTCGATACTGAAGCAGCGACACATAACATTGCAGAAAAGTGAAGAACTCAATGGCATATGAAAATAGACTCTTTTATTGATAATCGAAAGTGTTACAAGCGGCGCATGGCCGAGGTTACATTTCGCTCAAGCACTCTATCTCTCGATTACAATGATACCGTTCCATGCATTATGTCCCTCTATATGAAAGCAGCTCAAAGCCGGCACAAACTCGATGCGGCTCAAAGCATCGACTCCAGATTTCTGGTTCCTTGGGATGAGGCACGGCTATCGCTTTCTCAGACGGACGAGCACCTGAGAACAAGCAAACTGTTGGTAGGTCAGCACTTTATACAAGTACTGGTGAGATAAAACAACTGAATAGAAGCTACACCCCCTGCAACCCACACTAAGTAATCATGTGGCAAAATATTGCATTACTAGTGATCTTGCTAGTTTTACTTAGGTTCTTTACATGCAGTTGGCTAGCAGAGTCATATTTCTGTGTATTTGGAAATATTCTTTGAAAACATAATCAAACAACCAATCAATTGAGGCAACCAATTCAAGCACGAGGAATCCTGTTCGGGTGTGTGTAGCGTATTCGGTGAACTATATCCAATGATTCTAGGGACAGGCAACATTTAGGGACTATCAATCACACAAGCACACAAGTTAAACTATCAATCAGAGGTCGGTCCCCGAGTAACTCAGGATCGGTAGCGGTAATCTAGCTAACCAATGACTCACATTCTGATTCTATTAGCAGCTGTGACTCATGGTTGCAAATTACTGCCGAAGCAGCCGTAGCCAAGGTTCAGCTCTGCACTAATAGTCATTGTCCGACCGAATGCAATGCATGAAGCCCTAACCGATAGTCTCTACGATGCAGACAAAATGAATAAGCAGGCTTATGCATAAACTCATATTTCTTACCCCATGGCCGAACGGTTATCCCTGTAGCAGACATACAAGTTAGCAACAATTACATAAGCATATATGTTTTACCGTTCTTTAGTTTCCTGTCCGTCTCTACATCAAACAGTTAGGTATGCAAGAAGGCTAGCCTAGCATGCTCCCTAACGACCTGAATGCAGCTATTCCCATGAACTTCTCTAGTGCAGACTCAACTCTTCTCTACAGAAGCACCGCCTCCCTCTAATAGCCACGCCCTCTGGATCACAAAGGAATGGAACATCAGGGTGCACTATTAGTCTTACCCCATCGCATCACCATCCACCGTCCAATATCCACACCCCGAGCTCAGGGCGCATTATTGGTCTCCCATATATCATTTGTCCCCCATCCACCGCAAGCACCCACATATCACTAGCACATCTCTTTCATAATAGCAACACAACATGACATATCACATTCCTAATAGCCGCACCCCTAAGATCCCATAGGACCGGACGTCAGGCGGGCTACTAGTCTAGCACACACAAGACAAGCATTTACTCTCGCATCGAAACAAGCATTCATTTCTATAAGCTTAAGCATTCAAGATAAGCCATATGAACACGATGACAAGCAAACATATGAATGATCTTTCAGTTGAGACTAGCATGGCACGGGTCTATTATCACATCAAGTAAAACATGCAGTTCTATCTTCTTAGCATAGCAATGGTTCTATCTCATTTCTGACAAGCATACATATTCTCTTAGTTAGGCAGCATATTCGTTTCGATGACAAGCTATATGAATTCTCTTATTAGCATACTGAGTCGGTTCTATCATTCTTCTTATGAAACAATCTTCTTAGCATACAAGCATTCAAAAACTCAGATTCATTATTAAGACGTGCAAGAATCAGAGAATACAGTTCTGCCCACTCACCTTGATTAATCGGTCAAAAACTCTCCGAGAAGACTTTAGTTCGAGCAAGAAAGACGATCTCACTTGTACATAGTGCCTACGTGAAGCAGGGCAATACAACAAGGACAAGGATTGGACCTTCGTACTATAATAGACTATGCTCCGACTACTAATAACTGCTAAGTCTTCTGACATGCATCACTATTAGCAGTTATACCCTATTCGTCGTACGACCTATACGTACAGGTGGCCTATAACATACGAAAGTTCGTGCCCTACATGAGACTCACAACACATGTAAGAAATGTGTCAAGGTCTGGGGAGTCATATCGATAACTCCACAACTTTAGGTGGGTCTACTAGAAACTAGGTCAGACACAAGTCCTAACGTCAACGCCTTCCTTGACTGCACCCGAGTCTCTCTCGGATGCGTCCAGTTATATAATATAAACATGCAACTAATAATAGAATTTAAACAGTACAACAAGGCAAGGTATACTTGCCTGGTAAGAAAGCTGCGTAGTATCAATAATCTGCTCCTGAAGTCGTGCAGATAATCCAATCGGTCCTCTCGGGGTACGTGTACGGGAATGACGGTGACGGCGATGAGATTGACGATGATGATGACGATGGCGATGGTGATGATGGCGATGATGTCAATGATGACGATGATGTCAATAATAACGATGAGGGTTATGATGGAGGTGATGATGATGATAATGGCGACGAGGGTGACAATGATGATGAAAATGGTGATGATTATGAAGATGATGGGAGATGATGATGATGATTACATGATGGTGATGACGAGGATGTTAATGTGAACGATGGTGATGACGAGGATGGTGACTGGGACAATTAGGGTTAGAGATAATGATGTTAATGAATAGTGAAGAGTATGATGCTAAGGTGATGATGATAATGATCATAGGTTGATAATGATGATGATCATAGGTTGATGGTCTCGTTGCTGGCTGGAGGTTTTCTGCCGAAGTCCGACCAGGTGGATCGAACATGGAGAGGAAGGAGAAGGAGTTCGTGGAGGAGTGGTGGTGATCGTGCTGGTAATGGTGGTGGTGGTAATGGAGGTTGGCCGGAGTTGGCTCGGCGGGTTGTAGAGGGAGGATGGCCGGACTTGTCGAGGAGAAGCTCAGGTAGAAGGAGGAGGAGATCGAGGGAGAGGAGGCCGACGTCGGGGCTATGATGGAAATGGTGGTGGTTGTTGCTGTTTTCAGGGAGAAGGAAGAGGGTGGAGGTCGATCGGGATGAGGAAACGAGGTGGTGATGATGCTGGAGAGGGAGGTCGAGGCCGGCAGAGCACAGCGGCTTGGCAGCGGGTTGGCTCCGGTCAGGCGCGGGATACAGCGGTTCAGTCGAGGTTAACCCGTGGCTTCCGGCGAGGAGGAGTTGGCTAGGTTCAGCGAGATGGATGAGAGGCGGGGTCCGGTCAAGGCTCCGGCAAAGTTGTGGTCGGCTCCGGCCAGGGGGTGTTGACAGGGAAGAAAGAAGAAGAAGGTGAATAGGGAGAATCGGCTGAAATTAGGTTTGGGTTGCTTTGATGTTGAAAAAATAAGAAAAAGAGAGGAGGTGGTGTATTTATATATATGGAATTTGACCTAGAAAAGTTGGGCTTGGTCAACACCTCTTGGGGTGGGCTTGGCCTTACATGGGGGTGTTTGGAGGGCCATAATTGCATTATTTAAATACAATAATAGGTTTAAAATAAAGGGGGCGATGTTGGGCGTTGCATATTCAAAAAATTATGAGAAAATGCATATGAAGGGGAAACATGGGTTTCTTCATGTATTGTCCAATGGTGTGGACACCTCAATGCACTTTTGCCTAAAAGTGCACCACAATTGGAAAATTGCACAAAGATAAAAATTAGATTTAAATTAATTAAATTTAATGCGCAAGGTGTTCTGGAATTAATTAGAAGTGCATGGGGATAAAATTATGTGGGACACAAGTGTCAGGGATATAGAGGGCTCAGAGTAGAATATTAACAAAATTTGGGTTGCACAAAACGGGTCAAGATTGTGTCTCCAATTTTGATTGGAACGCACAGGGATACAAAGTTGATTTTTATTTAGAATTAAATACTAATGTTTGCGACGAATGTTGTGCGACCAAAATGTAGCACAAGAGAGCATAATTATAAGTTACACAAAGGTCAGAATGGTAGGTGGGCACGCCTAGGACAAGGTTGTAAAATATGTTGGAAGGCAACATCTAAAGTAGTGCTCTAATTATTGAAGCAACGGTAAGGTGCACTAAGCGATATAAATATTGTATAGTTAAATCAAATGCCATGTCCTATTTCTAATTGGGTTCAAACTAGCCCTAGTTTTACTATCTATGCTAAGTAGGCCTAATTTTGGGTGAGGGGGTTTACAATAGATTTAATGAACCATATCTTCATGCTATACATAGATCAATTTGTAGTGGTATTCATGGATGACATTCTTGTCTAGTCCTATAATAAAGAAGAACATAAGGAACATCTTTGAAAGGTTCGACAGATTTTGAGAGAGTACCATCTATATGTGAAGCTTAGTAAGTATGAGTTATGGTTGTACCATATGTCACTCTTGGGATATATCATCTTAGGAGCAGGAGTGGTAGTGGATCCAAAGAAGGTTGAGGCAGTGGAGAATTTGCTAGTTCCGAAGACAGTGGCATATGCATGATATTTCTTTGGATTGGCAGGGTATTATCGATGGTTTGTGGCAGACTTTGCTAGAATTTTATCACCGATAATTCATCTGACATGCAAGGATGTTAAGTTTGTTTGGTCAGCAAAATATTAGGCAGTATTTAAAGATTTAAAGAAGAGGTTGATTTCGGCACCAATCCTTATACTTCCAGTAGGATCAGGAGGGTTTACAGTTTATTACGACACATCTAGGAAGGGGCTTGGGTGTGTATTGATGCAGCATGGAAGGGTAATAGCCTATGCATCTTGACATCTTTGAGATCACGGGAAGAACAACCCGACGCACAATTTGGAGTTGGCGGCAATAGTATTTGCACTCAACTTATGGAGATATTACTTGTAGGGCGATTGGGTAGAGATATTTACGGATCTTAAAAGCTTAAAGTATGTATTCACCCAGAAGGACTTGAACATAAGGCAAAGAAGATGGTTAAAGTCGCTGAAAGATTATGATGTAGTGCTGTAGTACTACCCAGATAAGGCGAATGTAATGGCAGATGCTCTTAGCAGAAGAGGTTGTGCACTTGTGTTAACTATATAGAGGCACATCCGAGAGGATCTTTGATAGATGGCATTGAGATAGTACTTTCGCAAGATACATAAGTTCTGGTAAGTTTATAGATAAAGTCTACCTTGGTAGATAGAATCAAGGAAGCTCGGGTAGGGGATCCACAGATTCAGAAGCTTCGGACATGATGCGAGTCTGGTCGTAGAAAAGAGTTGACAATTCATAAAGATGGAACACTGAGATTTTGGAATCATCTTTATGTGCCAAGTGGGGATATCTGACAAGAGGTGATGACGGATGTAGAAGCATAAAAAGTGCGCCTCAGATAGATTGGGCAGTTTTCTATAAATAAACCCAACAGTAGAAGAAAGACGCACTTTCTACTTATTTCAGAAGAAAGACGCGCATTTTCTTAAATAATTAAACACTTTGGCGCATTTTCATTAATTTCAGAGGATAGCGCACTATTCAGAGAACAAAAAGTGGCACACTTTCTTAGTGTTATGAATGTTGGCGCATAATTGATCTTCCCTCTCCCAATATTTAATGCAGCATAATGACAACTAACAGATGCAGAAATCGAAGAGTCAGAAGTCATCAATACAGCAGAGCTGCAGCATGTAGACAGGTTATCGTTTAGCGACCCAGCCGCTTTGCTAACTTCAAAAATGTGCCGCTGTGCCAACTTCTTCAAATGTGCGTCATAGTGCCAACTTCTTCAAAAGTGTGCCATAGTGCCTACTTCTTCAAAATTGAGATAATGTGCCAACTTATTCAAAAATGCGTCATTGTGCCAATACCTTCAAAAGTGCGCTATTGAGCCAATTTCCTCAAAAATGTGCCGAAGTACCAATCTTACCAAAAATGTGCCAGTCTCTAGACGACTTCTAATATGCGCATAATATTCTAACCGACAATGAGTAGTTATGAGTGCATGTCTTACATGTTGTACTTCTCGTAAAAAGTGTACAAATAACTGTCCCCATAACCATTGCTTTCCTCGTATAGGAAGCTACGTGTCAAGCAGGCAACAAGTTGTGTACCCCATCATTCAGAACGTGGAGTGTTAATCCACCAAATGTGCATGCACAATGGTAAAATAGTGTAGACTATCCAAAGTGCACGCACACTCTCATAACTGCTCCTAAACTCTATAAATACAGGTTTTGTACAACCATTAACGGAGAGAAAAAATACCGAAAGAGAGGAGCACACACAGACATATAGAGAGAAATGGGCTAGAATTTTTAAGTCTTTGAAATTCAAGAACAGAAGGAGAGAAATAGAAGCTTCTCGTGCCGTTATTGCCAAAGCTTTCTTGTTGTTCAAATCTCCAAGTTTTTACAACATTTCCTATATTTTTTGTCGTCGTGGGCATTTCTTCATCGTCGAGTGGTCCAAGGAGTAAATTAATCGTCTGCAGATCAGATCTCTACGTCTATACTTCCCCAGAATTAACTGTACCTAGATTCCTGTTTATGATCTTTTTATACTTTTTTTTCTTTTTCAATAGTTTGTAACACAAAAGTTTCGTATAAACTTTTTCTCCACAAACAAGATGGTGACTCTGCAAGGGACGACTTTCTCCTCTGACGAGAAGGTGAAAGCTCAACTCGACACTGCTTTGGTCGGTTTGACGCAGAAGACCTTGGTCGTAAAGTTCAACCAACAGGCATATAAAAAATGCTTCATTCTTGGGGTAGTGCCCACCCCTCATCCGTACTCAAGCCGAGGAAAACTCGTAAAGTGTGGGTGCCCAAGCCTCGTCATGCATATCCCGAAGTTCCTGCCAACAAGAAAAAAAAAAATCTGATCGACGAGAGTTTTCCTGTCAATTATGTTCGGATTAATGACTTGGTGGACAATTTCCTTGAGTTAAACAAGGGATATAATTTGCACAACTCACGAAATTTCAAACAAAGGGTGATCCACACCCAAGCTTCTGAATCCCTTGCATTAAACAAGGGATACAAATCGCACAACTTGCTCAACTTTAAGCAAAAGGTGATACACACCCAAACTTCTGATTGTACACATATTAGTTGTAGTATGTGGGGCAAGCAAGGCATGGACACCGCTGTCCAAACCAACAAGCGCACAAATAATGTGTTGGCCAGGGAGAATCATTCTCCTAACATCATAATTACGTGCACATTGGGGGGGAAATTATGCACCATTCGTCAAAAGCCTACTATTAGTGCGCCAGGCGAAGACCTTCGTGCAAAATTAAAGGCATATAGACAAACTATGCCAACTTTGTCTACACCACAGAAATTACGCCAAGCAGGATTAATCTTTTTAAAACATACTGATCGTGCGCGTGTACACAAGAGGACTGCTAGGAACAACTTTTTCTCCTTCCTGAAGGACAAAAACTCGAGATATGACGAATCACTTGCCAATTACGCTAGCACATCACTCTATACCTAGGGTCAAAAATGTGCATAGAAGATTTAATATATCTCATGTAAAGAGGCAGAGTCTGCCCTCTTCCTTCTTTTCTCTTCACTCTTTCAATTTACATGAGCTGATTATACAAAAGTGTAAAGAGAGGGACCCTTCTGACATTAAAACGGTATTTACTAATGAACATCATTGTAATTGTTATAGTATTGAAATCAAATATTGTTATGCATCAGCAAAATGGTCTGTGTTTGACTGATTGACTTACACTATGTCTTTTAAAACTTGACATACAAAGCAATTTGACAACCAGGAGCATGATGACAAACTGCTCTTTGCTTCAAAATACATGGCTTCGCATCTTTCCAGAGGTAGGAGACAATCAACACAAAGTTATTCAAGAACACCCGTCCAAAGAAGATTTGACCAACTCGTCGACTCCTTTGAAGGAGTAAACCAAAATACTCGTTCTCAAAGATGGGAGCTCGTTCCTTATGGGAATCCCTATTCCTCAGAATCCAAGACTGGGGTAGCAATCTTCCTGATTCTGAAACTGACAGTGTAGACTCCAACTATATGGTTTTTTCTACCAATCCCTCTATCATACACAGGGATGTTAGCATTTACGTCGTCGGTGAAGAACAAGATGCTTCTCCTTTAGAAGCTACTAAATAACGCCTTAACTCATTAGATGTCGCTCTCAGGGACATGCATACCATGATGCAAAATATGTATCAAATGATGATCAGTACCTGTCCAAGTGGCTTCATTCATACCTGCATAGCCTACTCCTGGAACAACACCTCTGAAGGATAACACAAATCCAGAAGCGGTCATAAACCAAGAGTCAGCAGCACCAACTCTTAATCATGTCACTACCATATTTCTAGATGAAGGTATTTTGGTTATTTAGTATAATTATTATTAAGTAATTAATATCTATTTATATTGTGCTATTTATTTAAATTGTGCTTGTGCTATTTAATTATTTGTTAGTGGGCTAGCCTATGTTTATTAGACTTGTCATTAGTGGACCCATTAGTTAGTCATGACATATTGAACCCAACATTAAACTAAGCTCATTAGACCCTCTTTCTTAGTTAATTAAGGAGATTAGCTTAATTTGTATTAGTTTAGAGACTTTCAAATATAGCCCTTCTTAATTATTCTTCATAATTAAATATTGTGGCATGGTGTACATTTTGTTGTGACTTGTAGAGAAAAGAAGGGAGAGCCGGCCATATGTGCACTCCTTATTCTCTCTCCTCTTTATTATTTTATTTTATTTAGATCCCCAATTGTGTTCTTTCCCAAATTGACTCATCTCTCCACAAATTTAACCCAATTCATACCCATTCTCTCTAAATTTTATAATTTTATTATCTAAGAAGCATTGGAGCTTGGATTATAAGGAACATTTGAAGGAAGAGAAATTGGCAAGGGAATTATGTCCTAATTGTGTCCATTATGCATTTTATTGGGAATCCATCTCTTAATGGATAAATTTTGAATCCACCCTTTAATTTAGACTATAATTTATGTATTTAACCATTAGGAATCATCCCTTGGCTTAGGGCTATCCATAAAATCAAGAATTAGGTTCATATGACTTGTATTGTGAAAATTATATGGTGATTTATGTCCAATTGGGCAGGATTACAAGATTGACACATCAAGTGTATGTCATGAGAGCAATTAGACCTAATTAGACTTAGATCAGGGTTGTGAGACTAAGTACGTGTCCACAATTCGGTACGAGTAGAGCATATCATAGTAATTTGTGATACAGTGTGATATGGGGCTCATTTTGGATGATTTGTGCAAATTCTCTTCAATTCGTATTGTAGCAAGTTAGATTAGTTATATATGGCTGTAATATATGTGTATAAATGATTATTGTGGAGAATTTGGGGTTTGGTATTTTAATTGAGTATGTATCATAGTGTATTAGATATTGTACACCTAGTATTTGGTTTAATGACTAGTGTGTGTGGGTATGTCATATTTATGATATATATATGTATATATATATATTTATATACTTTTATTGTGAGTTGTGGCTTGATGATGTTGTGGCGATTGGGAGTTGAGGAGAACATGTGTATCGGTCACTGTGAGAAGAGGATATGAAGTGCCTGTGTATATATGTTGCACTGCAGTGTGTGTGTAGCGTTGGGGGGTCAGGTTCTTAATAAGATCATAGCAGTGGCAGCATCTTACAGCTGTAGATGTTGTTGTTGTGGGTTGGTATTGCTTTGATTGTTGTTGATGTTGGTGTTATTATTAATGAGGTAACTCCTATGGTTGGTTCAGACCTATAACAACAACTAAGCACCTTGGTTGAGCCGTGAGCACCTAGTAGCACTCCTTAAGAGCTAAAGGTTCGAGTTGTTTGTATTACTTTAGACCTTATTATCCATATAGGTATTAAACCTTCATGAGTTAGTTTTATACTTCGTGACCTAAGCAACATCAGCTATTAAGAACCATGTATTAGTCAACATCAGTCGAGTTATTGTGCAGATAAGGAAAAAGTACGGTTGTCTGTTAGCAGCTATTGTTGTTGTTGTGTTTTTGAGGTTGAGAATCTGGACAAAAGTAGACAGTGAGCAATGCCTGGAGGTGGTGTGCAGCTGCAACTTGGGGAGTGTATCCATAGAAGCACAACAATAGCAGAAACAGTAAGCAGCCAAGTGAGGAGTGTATGAGTGTTGACAGTGTGTGCAATGTTGCTTTGGGAAGCATGGGACGTTGGTAGAGGTAACAGTAGCAGTGAACTAAAGAAAGAGGTATCTAGCAGCACTGGTAATAAGGAGAGTTCGGGTATCCTAACACCAAAAGTAAGTGCCATCAGTTACTAGTTAGTATATAAATATAAGTTATATGTTAACTAATAGTTAGTATATTAGATAGTTAAGTAAGTTAGTGATGATATAGTTAGTGTATAAACAGATATTAGTTAGTGTAAGTGTCAGTTAATATGACATGTCAGTTAGCAAAGTTATATACTAGTAAGTATATATATATATATATATATATATATATATATATATATATATATATATATATATATATATATATATATATATATATATAAGGATAACTAGTGATATATATATATTGATAGATAGATAGTACTATTTATGGATACTTAGTAAGTTATGATACTCTAGTATCCTAATATAGCTTGTATAGCCTAGATAAGTAGTGTATGGACCTAAACGCCTAGAGTTGGACTCATACAACCTAGACATAGCTAGTTTGAATAAGGTTGAACCAGTTTGACCTAGTTTAGCTAGTAAGACCTATAAATGGCTTAGAAACTCATATTAGTGTATTTTGCCTCATTTTTTACTTTATTACACTAAGTAATACGATATTCCTATTTAGGTGTATGTGACACCAACTCGGATATTAAGGTATATTATTTGCTCAAGACCACAAACAAGTACATTCTCTGATACTTTTCTTATTTGATAGCCTCTATGTTTCATGTATTTAGTATTGAGATATTTGTTTCTTGACACGATGGTTTCACTGATTGGTATACATGAATCTTGGTAAAGAGATATTATTATCGTGGTTACTCAGTGATCGCCGTGTCATATTTCGTGATTACTCAGTGATTACCATAATATCTTAGTGATTATATAGACCGTGATCATAGTGCATGATATTATAAACCGTGCAGTGTGCTATACGTGTTATGAAGTATCGTAATTTGGATCCGTGTACTAGTCGGGGGTTGGGGAAGTATTAGTAGATATGTGATTTTTAGACTATGTTTTAGTATAGCACGTGATAGTTAGCAGATCATGCAACTCACGCGTGATCACGCTAACTCACCTTTTATATATAGCCTGTGTTAGGCCTAAGCCGATCACATTATCTTACTAATATTTTAAGGCTCATTTATATATTGTGTCCTTTGTTCCAGTTCATTACATTGATGTTCCTCACCATATTATTCTCAGTTCTTGACATTATTTATCATAATGATTCTTCTCGTGATAAATGCTAGTTAAGTTACTTTCATCATTTATTTTTATTGCTATTATTGTTTCATAGTTTTTGTTAATAATTGGAACTGCTATTTGGGCCACAGGATGGTAAGCCAATTGAGTTATCATCCGTAGAACCCGTTGAGTTAGCACCAATAGTTGATGAGGCATAGTTAGTTTATTCTTGATGTTGTATATGTCAGTTAGACTTTGGCATTGTATTATTACTTGATGTCTTGTGTTGAGATTAGAGTTTGACTTGTGTTGTATTAAAGCTTTATTTCTTTCCTTCTATTATATATCGTGCCTTATAATCCTCTTGTTTATTATTTTGATTGAGTATTGTTTATCATTGCTATATTATCATATTATCCTCCATTTGGAGTTGAGATAGCATGACAGGTTCCTTATATATAATGTGTGAGATGTGTATATAGTATTGTTGACCTAGACAGTATTTTACCGTCGATGCTGCGATGTAGGCTGGACGTACCCACATACTTGTGCCCTTACATTGGGTGTGGGTCACAAAAAATCCTCTTAATATTGGGGGTGGAACTCCAACGGTGATGATACATGTTCAACCAGGATCTTATCAGTCAGCCGCACCAATCTAAACTGAAGATCCTCTCTAAGCTATCCGAGAGTTGCATGCACAGGTCGATATTTTGAAGAAAAAAGATCAACTCTGTAAGCTAGGGGTAAAACAGCCTTATCCTCTGCATCAGGATAATATTCTATTCCCTCCTAAATATAAAAATCTAATCGATAGTCTTATTTGAAGGCAGGACATCATCGAGACAATATATTAGTTACTTCAGTATAATGATGGCTCATTTGCAGAAAGAAGATGCTCTTTTTACCATATTGTTCATGGGATGCTTGGCCGGCATAGCCTACGATTGGTATCACAGTTTACCTAATAACTGTATATCCTCGTTTGATGACATGAAGTATCTTTTTCTCTCACGGTTCTACGATGAAGGTATGGATATGACGATGTCTTCACTCATCGATATCAAAAAGAAGGAGAAGGGATCTGCTAGTAAATTTGTTGAACATTTTAGGCAGACAACTCTAAAGTTACCCTCCGGTATTCCAGACTCCGCATTCATTGATAATTTCAAAAATAACCTACTGCCTATAGTAGTTCTCTGGACAGGTCCAATTCAATTTTAAGACTAGACGACATTCATCATCGGGGCTGAAGCTGCTGAATGTAACGCAAAGATGGCACATAATTTGGGGTTATAAATAACCAATGCGAAAGGGAAGCACCCCTCCAATAGTGCGAATAATCGTAACAGCAAAAGAAATGAGGCCTTGGCGATAAACCTGTCAAAGCAAAAATCTCTCCTCCAGCGCAAAAGCCTCCAGAGTGTTCTAGGCCTAAGGAAGAATATTCCTTTGACGAGAGGGATATCCACAACATTTTTGAATGTTTGATAAATAGTAACAAGTTATAATTTTCTGATGTCAAGCGACCAAATGAGGCTAGTAAAATAGACGACCCGAAGTACTTCATGTACTACCGATATATACATCACCCTACCAAGGCTTGTTATGTCTTGAAAAAGAAGATACAGTAGTTGATAGATGCTAAAGCTATCACCCTTCACAATGAAAAGAAGACAGTAACTGCCAATATGGTGTCTATTCAATTCGGCGACTTTCCAGCAAAAGAATTCCCAAACGGCGTCGTTCCAATACCTCGAGCTATGATAGAAGTGGTAAATCTTCTACCGCATAGAAGTCAAACAGAGGAATTGGTACCTTTTACTACAGATCATGGAAAGATTATGTAGATTCATGCCAACCTGCTGTCAGATTGGGATCAGGGAGCATTATCTTCTAATTCAAAATCTAAGAAGAGTAACAATTATAAATCATGCAATATGATTTCTTTGGATCATTATTCAAACAGAGATCAAAATCAACATCTAGAAGATGTATCTCTCGAGATCATACTTCAAAATCTGAATATTGCCCCACCAAATTCTACTCGCAAGCTTCGCTTGACGCACCGGCAAGGGTCCATGATCGGTATTATTCTACTATATAGGGCATAACAAATCTTCAGTGCTTATGAAGGTGTTCCAATATAAATTTCTCCTCCTTTTCCTGCAACCATTAAAGCATCAACCTCAACTCAGGTGCTTGAGGAGGATCATCCCCAATTTTATCCATACAGCCAATAATCTGTATAGTTAATGCAAAACATGGGATATGATTTCCAGACAGTTGAAGGTTTAACTTTGATAAGGGACAACATGTTCCTTTACAACTTCGAGGATAGTCCAAAAAATCCCATAGTGGATTGGGCTACGATGAAACCAGCCCACAGACTCGCTCAAAGAAGAGACATGACAAAAAAACTTAAGTCCTATAATATGGTGCTTCTTTCTTCGATGCCCAAAGAAGAAGCCATGACTGATACCAGGTCCGGCAAAGATTATCATAAAACTTATGAATCTGTCCCGGAAGATGTTTCTGACACTCTTCCTACTTCGCCAACTCCTAATGTCCCGGTCACAACCGAACCTGGTCCTTTGAATACTACTATGATAGAGAAAGAAAAGCAAAATGAAGTACACTTCGATAAATCACTAAAGAGAATGTACCCCAAGGACTTGAAAAGCCCTACAATTTTGATATATTGGCACAACTAGCGAATATCCCATCTCGACTCTCCATATTTTAGTTGCTTCGTTTGTTGAAGGAGACTCATAAAGCTTTGAGCGAAGATCTAATATATGCAGACTCATGCTTAGCTCAAATTATGACTCCTGATAAAGAGCCATTAGCGTATCCTCAATGCCACAAAGTGATCGAGAAGATTCCTAACATCACCTTCACGCAAGATAAAATGCTACTCAAGGATAATCAGCATTATAGGTCTCTGTATTATACTGGTTACATCAGATCTATTAAGGTGAACCAGATTCACATCGACCTAGTTATTTACTTAGCAACATTCCTAAAAGTCTATAGCGATGATTGAAGATACCAATACACAACCTATCTGCTAACAACACTACCATTCTAGGCTTCAATATTGGAAGGAGTAAGCTGCTGGAAAAGATGTCATGCCCCAATTTTGTAGAATCGATAGTCGTCCCCCGGGCATGATGCCGTACGTTCCTAGGTTGCACAACGCATAAGGCCAAGGTAGTTTTATATAACGAGCACATATTCAAAGTAAGCAGATAATTGAACACAATATTGAAAAATAGAAAAGTTTTCTTTGTTGATAATGAACATCTTTTATAATCTCTTAAACGAGTCAGATATTTGCCTCATGGGCTTACAAAAGTAGACAAAAATAAGATAACCATCTTGTATATTATATCCTTTTACTAAAACTTAAAAGTTATAGACACCTTCGGACGAAGCTATCGCCTTTCCACGGAGCTGTATATGTATGTGTACGAGCTTCTGGAACTTCAAAACATCTCTTCGAAGGCACGATCAGGACGTATCGGTAGGTGTACTAGATTGGGAAGTCGCTCTAGCTCCTTCCCGGATTGCTTTGGCGCGAGAAATATATTGCAACGTGGGTCAGTACATCAAAATGCACTAGTAAAGGTGAGCTAACCCAACTATACCAATCAATACATTGTTTATATGAAGCATGCAAGTTATTATGTGGTCTTTTTATCTTGTCTTAGTTTAATTTTAAAGCATGCAATAGTTATAAAAATTTACTGAAATAAATATGCCACCATTCAGTAACTTTTACCTGCCCGTCTAAACCACCTGTACAACACTTACCATGACCTTTCCTGTCATGAAGACATAGTTAGCTTGTACAGTTTAAATATATGAGGGGATCACTGGCATGATACCATAGTAGACAAATTATAGTCTTGGACGAGGATGGTATGCAACGAAGATTCTTGAGGCACTATAAACCATCCCGTCCAGCACATGAGACTATCGTAAAGTTTTGTCCAGATCAGATCAGTGCCAGTATCCCAGCAACCATCCGCAGAAACCATAAAACCTTGTGCACAAGTTTTTCGTGATCAAGCAGCATCTATACTATGTTATCAATTAATGTAGTTCAAAGCAACATCAGCACGAGACAAGTAATATAGCATGATTTGTTTTGCATACTCTTCCTGATCATTTTGTTGTATAGCAAAGTATGTTCTATACATAGTACAATAATAGAAGAAGTATATATTTTAACTAGAATGGAAACACGATGAAAGAACATTTTAAGTGAACTAGTATACAACAAGGTAACCGTTCACAAATTGATTGACAAGCATTAAGTAATCCAAGTCCATTTCATTTTTATTGACATCTTTTAGTTATTATGTTATCGTCTGATCGGAACAATCAAGAAGGCAAGATTTTAGATGTGAAGACTTGGAAGAAGGGTCAACTAAATCAAATTATAGCCACTCATAAGTTGGTGGAGAGAGAAAAGGAAAGAGGTGCTTCAAGACTCCGCTCGTGCGACGCCTACTGCACGATCAACTTCATTGCCACAAAAAGATGATCAATACCTCTTCTTCTCTTTCCAATCTCGACAAAAAAATGAAGTTCGATGAATGAAAGCAATTAAATCCATCAAAACCATTCAAGAAAATACAAATTCGAAAACTAACTCAAAATACGAAAGCATCAAGGCGACAGCAAAAACTAGGCAAGAAAACTAGCAGCAGAGAGGTCCCTCTTGACTCTGTCACTAAGTCCATCCTCGGGGCACGGCCTACTGAATATGGGAATCGATTTCGAAGAAGCCTATCCATAACGAGGAAAATATCTTGATTCAATCTATCCTGTTCGAACGATACAAAAAGTATTTCTTAGCCGCGCTCCCCGAAAATGGGGAATGTGGCACCACATCCTAACCAACTAATATGAAGTTTCGTCATCAAAACTTAGGAATAGAACCTACTACTATGAAATAATGAAGGAAACTTTTCCTCCATTTCTGAATCAAGTTCCCACGTCGAATCTTCGACCGAATAATTTCTCCAAAGCATGCCACGAGAGGATCCGAACGACTTCGAAGCAACTTCTTATTTCGATCCAAGATTCGCATAGGGTGTTCAACATACGTCAAGCCCACCTTCAAGTAAAGTTGATCAAGATCCACCTCATAACTCGGATAGTACATGTACTTCCTAAGATATAAAATATAGAAGATATCATGAACTTCAGATAATGACGGTGGCAGGGCAATCTGATATGCGACTAGTGCAACTCGCTCAAGTATTTCGAATAGGCTGACGAATCTTGGACTTAGCTTCCCTTTTGCTCAAATTCTGGTAACTCCTCGCATGGGCGAGACTTTGAGAAATATATAATCGCCTTCTAAGAAATTAAGAGGTCAACGGTGCGCATCTGAGTAACTCTTCTGCCGGGTTTGTGCTACCTTCAGCTGTTCGCGGATTAAACGGATCTTTTGGACGGTTTATTCTACGAGCTCCGGGCTAGGAATTTATCATTCACCAATGTCATCCCAACGGATAGGGGATCTACACTTCTGCCCATACAATGCTTTATATGGCTCCATTTGAATGCTGGATTGATAGCTATTATTGTATAAAAATTTGGCTAAAGGTAGATGCATGTCCTAACTTGACTTCAAGTCCAAGACGCAGAGCCGTAGAATGTCTTTGAGGATCTGGTTTCCCCGCTCGGTCTGGCCATCTGTCTGAGGATGGTAGGCGCAGCTAAACTTCAACTTTGTCCCCATTGCTGACTGAAGGCTCTCCCAGAAGAGTAATAAGAATAATCTATCTCGATCGGAGATAATAGATACGGTCACACATTGGAGTCGAACGATCTCATCGAGGTAGACCTGAGCCAGACGGTCGATACTCCAAGTAACTTTAATAGGCAGAAAGTGAGTTAACTTGGTGAGTCGATCAACGATGACCTAGATGACATAATTTTTCTATTGCGTCTTTGGTAAACCAACAATAAAATCCCTCATTATTTATTCCCATTTCCAATCTGGTATAGCAAGGTTCTGCATCTCCCCGCTCGGCTTCTGGTGTGCTCGACTTTTACTGGCTGATAAGCTATGCTTTGCGACAAAAATAATACGGCATCCATCTTCATGTTATGCTACCAAAATATCGTGCGGAGGTCTCGATACATCTTCGTTCTTCCCGGATGTGAAGTGTAACTCGCATAGTTGGCTTCAGTGAGTATCTCTTTTCTGAAGTTTGCATCATTAGGAACACACAATCTTCCCTTTAACCGCATCATTCCATCCGTTCTTACCGCAGAGTCGGTCGCCCTTATTGCTGAGATAAGATGTGCATCTTCTCTAGGAATATGTCATCCTTCCGAGAGGACTTAACTTTATCCAATAGGTCTAGTTCGAGGCACAATTGAGCCACATGTGCCCCCTTTTTTAATCTGATTCAAAGTGTAATATCCAAACTTTCTAGATCCCTTCGTAGTCTATCTCGATAGCTAAGCTCCCAACAAACACTCGACTCAGTGCATTAGCTACAATGTTGCCCTTGCCCGGTATATATATGATCATCAAGTCAAAGTCGCTAAGGAGTTCAAGCTAACGCAGTTGCCGTAAATTCAGATCCTTTGGAGTATAGAGGTACTTGAGGATTTTATGATCCGTAAAAATTTATATGGTACGCCATAGAGGTAATACCTCTATAACTTTAATACGAACACTACCGCTACCAGTTACAAATCATGCATTGGATAGTTCCTTTTGTGAGGCTTTAACTACCTCGACTCAAAGGCTATCACTTTGTTCCTCTGTATAAGGACACATCCCAAACCCTTGACTGAAGCGTCGCTAAAAATCTTAAAATCATCCGGCCCATCCGAAAAAGTAAGAATTGGTGCTGAGACGAGTCGTTTCTTTAATTCTACAAATGAAGCTTCACAGTCGTTTGACCACGTGAATTACTACTTTTCGAGTGAGATGAGTTAGAGGCAAAGTGATCCTTGAAAAATTGTTTATCAATCTCCTGCAGTATCCTGCTAGACCAAGGAAACTCTAAATTTTTGCTGGCTGACTTAGGTCGCTTCCAATCCACGATGGCTTCAACTTTCTTTGGGTCGACTGAGATGCCCTCTACAAAAATGATATGCCCGAGGAAAGATATGTTGTCCAACAATAATTCGCACTTACTTAGTGTCACGCCCCAGTCCCAAAATACGTAGGACTAGGAATACATAAGCATGTCAACCGTATGTATATGGCAACTCCAATACATGGATACCATAATACACACGTACGTTGTAATATGAATGTTAACTCACATGCGGTATATATATATTGTCACAAGTCACAGGGCATAACTAGATCTCATCCATAGAATCAAATAACCAATCAACTATGACTGAATCAAGTATAAAATGCTTGATAAGAACAAGTAATTGGGTGGAGACATATCCACTACCAACTAGAATATAAGAGAAACCACATAAGAACATCTAATGAACAACGAGACTCGAAGAAAAGACCTCCTCGAAAGAGATAAGTAGTAAGTCCTGATCCGTGCTCCTGCGAATAGTCAAGATCGTCTACACCTGGAAAGGGACCAGGCCCTCAAAGGGACGTAACAAGATACATAGAAACATGCCAATTGAATATAGTAAACATGCATAATAGACAAAAAATATATAATTATGCTGTACAAGACAATCTATATGAATATGCATAATGAGAACAACTTTTTGACGTATGGGCATGGGTAGGCTACTCTATCTAATCTCACAACTCACACACACGTCAGGAACACTAGAAATCGAAATACCTCAACGATATTGACCTGCGCGACACACCAGAAATTGACATACCTCGAGGGTAGTGACCAGCGCGACACAACTACCGTAGTGCATGCTAGTTATTATGGTTTACCAGAGTGGTTATAGCCCATACGCCTATTGATTATCCTCCCCTCCCATGATACTATGTGTCAAGTGTGTGTCAACATATATATAGTCTATAATTATGAATGAAAGAAAATATCTATATAATGAATACATAAAAATATGATAAGCATGCAAAGTACTATAAGCAATTTGACAAGGTATCTTGCATGGCTAGAAAGCTGCAAAGTGTAAGCGTCCAAACGTCAGGCACAATGGATCAGAAACTATGGCATCAGAACGAACGTCTCCGGATGCTAAAATAAATATCACCAACGTTCCCAGAATAAGCGAGATAGCTAAAAAACACTACCCTTTCCTCCAATTTGGACACAGGGGCAAAACGGTAATTTTGGGTCAAAGCGGGTCCACATGTGGGCCACTTTGCACCAAAAAGTGTGCTAGAGGTAAAAGTCTCTAAATGGGACAAATTATAGGTCAAACATATTCTAAATGCAATACGAACTCAACGGTATATCCAATTTGGATTCCGGTGAGCCGACAACAAATTCGTCTTAAAAGTCAACCGTGGGACCCACAAATAGGCGGCTTGGTCAACTGTCTCCGAATCACGTGAAACTTGGATCACTGGACTAGCGTGATACCATGACTCCAATGGCGCATGTTTTGTCGCATTCCTACGAGCGTACACTAAATGGTACGATATTTTACAAAAGTTGCGATACGAGGACTTTTTACGGATACATGTTTATTCCGACGCGCACACACGTCCAAATCAGTTTTTACGAAACCCCACACGTCAGGATATACCATACGCGCCTTTTGGTGCAATTGGTACGCGACGAGACAGTCCCGTTTGGCGGAACGCGCTCCGTATCATAATTTTCCAATATTTTAAAAGTCAAGTTTTTGGTCGATTTGGAGGTTGAATAATTTTACACATAGAATACATTAACAAAAAATAAAAGAACAGAAAAATTCTCGGTTATATGGAGAAGAAAAACCCTTTAATTAGTTTTTGAAAATAATAAACAGGTTGGCGGCAAATTTGTGTGTGAATATGGGGGTTTGGATTGAAGTTTCTGGACAGTTTTTGGTCAATTTTCCGGTCATTTTATAGTCAATTTTTTGACCAATCCGGGACACTAAAACTTGTCCCGCTTGAATGAAAATCCTAGAGGGTTAGGTTGTGAACGTACACGAATAAACCGCACGCAAAAATAATTAAAATTGAGGGAGATACATCACCTTGAAGATGGGGCCAAAACTGTGCGCTTGCGCGCGGGGCGGCGAATAAACCGAACGGCGGCTGTAGCGGCGCGGCAGGAGGGCGGCGACGCCGGGCTGGGGTCGTCGGAACTAGGGTTAGGGTTAGGGTTAGGGTTTGGATTGAAACAATATTTTATGTATATATAGAAGGAGAGAGAGGGGGAGGGGTCTGGGTGTCGTGGGTTTAAGGGGGGGAGAAGAGTTGCTGGGTCTGAGGGGTTTAGTATTAGGTTAGTTATTAGGAGTTTAAGTTGTTCCCCTTTATTTTCTTTTCTTTCCTTTTTCTTTTCTTTTTCTTTTCTTTTCTTATTCATTTTATTTCTTTTTCTTTTATTATTATTATTATTATTATCATCTTTTCTTATTATTATTATTATTACTATTATTCTTATTCTTATTATTATTATTACTATATATATTTATATATTCATATATATAAATGAGGTTAAAAATTTCTAAAAGTAATATTTGCACACAAAATAAATTTTAGAAAATTATTTTGTAAGACTTTTAATAAATACTACACCAAAATATTTTATAAAATATTTTATAATTAATAATTAGATATTTATCTAGTTATAGTAAATTAAATAAATATATTATCTAATTAACTAAGTAAATAAATAAATGGTTATCCACAAAATTGGTAATTGTAAATAATATGCACATCTATAAAAAGAAAAATTGCTTAACTTGGCACGATAAATTATGGTATGCTAATTGTAGGTAGTTGGGATAGAAAAATAACTATAAATAAATTATATATATTAAATATCTAAATATTTACACTTAATCTAGGGTTGTTACACGAATGTCATACTAATTCCAAGGGGTCAAATTTTTGTGCCTCGAAAAGATCCTACAAGTAGTGTCTCCTGTGTAGGCCACTTCCTATGAAGGGCGATACAGGTTTTGGGGCCATCCTATATTATTAATGTCCAAACCATGGTAAAATATCCTAATAAAATTATTGGATTTTAATTAATTTAAAAATAATCTAAAACAAATACAAGAATACAAAATACACAAAAAATACCTATTTTTGGGTGAGGGGGTTTACAATCTACCCAACTTAAAATAATTTTGTGCTCGAAATTAAAAATAAGGCATGATTGGCTAAATCTTTCACATTCGTATATAAGGCAAGTCGATCGCAGTCTCTTCAAAAAATTTAAATAATCGAATCTATTCAAATCCATCGCAATCACTTCAAAATTAAAAATAACTACTGTTTAAATTAAAATTCAACCTATTGTAATCTCTTCTCGATTTTTAAATCATCTACATCCAAATTTAAGTCAAATCCATACAACATCTTCAAGGTTTAAATAACCCATATCAAATTTTATATCATGATTTTCAACTATCATAATCTCCTCTAGATTTTAAATAATACACAATTTTAATCAAATCTTATTCCTATTTTCAACTTATGAATTTTGTACTCTTCAAATTTTAAACTCAATTTTCATCCTCAATATTTCAAATAGATGATCCAATTTTCAAATTTTAACTCTTAATTCAAATCATCAAATTATAAAATTTAAAATCTAATTCAGCAATTGTTCAAGTCTAAAATTATATATTTATCCTCAAAATTTAAACCGTTAATTCAATATCCAATATTCAAAATTTAAATCATGTGCTCAAAATATAAATATTTGGTCCGCAATATCAACATTTCAAAATTCAATAAATCCTCATCGTCTTAATCCTTCTTCTAAAAATTCTAAACATTTAAAATGACCTAATCTCTCAATCTAATCTTACTTGATTATAATCTAAAAAATTTATCTCAAGTTGACAATGTGACTTCTACCCAACTTAGAATTTATCCATCTATCACATAAGGCTATACATTTAAGAAAAATATTCATCAAATTATTTAATCGTGTTATTCAATCCTCAAAAAATTTAACACCAAATATATCACCTATGATATGCCCTTAATTACAAAAGATAGTCACCAAGTAATATAATTGGCCTATGGGATATATCTATTACTCTCTGTGTATCCTACTTATACCAAGCATGAGCGTTCGTCTTTCCAAAATAGATGAAGACATAAAACAACAATAAAGATTTCAAGGAGAAAGTGATAGAATACAAGTATGGGGATCAAGGCGATTAAAGAATTCAAAAGGGAGTTGTCAAGGCAGTTGTGGATTGAAATATTATTTTTGTAAATTCTTATTCACATGTTCATATCAGAACAGTTATGTACCTGACATGATATGCTCTGACCTGTCTAGAGGGCAAGTATATTAGTCTAACAAGCTGAATCAACTATATCTCAATCCACGTAAAGTAGTCATGCGAAGAGCGAACCAAGTGTACTAAGGTTAGCTAGACTATAATATACTAATTCTGATTTAGATAATGTATTAGTGTGGGCCCCCAATAATACATATGTCATGAACAAGCTCGATAAATAATAAGCTTGCAAAAGTAGGCTATAATAGCAGTATAAGTCGAGGTAGTTCAGAAAATATAAGTACGCTAGATTATGATGAAAGAAGGTACAAAAATAATTCAAGTTCACCAAGAAGATTGGTGTTGTGCCTCTACAGTTGCTATACTAACTTCTTATCTAAGTCTCTGGTCGACCAAATGGGGGTATAGCCTCTAAGTTCTACAGTCTAGATAAAAAATATCTTCTTATGCAAGTCTATAGTTGGTGTCATTCAATTATAATTCATTAATGGGTTAAAATGACTATATGATACTAGGTTATGAGGCATACTATCCAACTTACAAGAATTTAACTAATAGTGTTATTGAACAATAGAGTGTATATACCTAGTATAAGTCACCTTTCTAACCCCTATCAAGCACGAAAGAAAAGATAAGATTGACGTTATGAAAGAATCAAGCAAGATGCAATGCGAACAATCAAATAAGAATACGAAATGAAATCAAGGGCAGTGATTAAATAAGTAGATGAGATCCTATACTCTAATCCTATGCGTAGGCTTGCTCGGTACAGTAATGTAACCGAGACAATATGCTCTCGACCTGCATGGGCCACCAGAAAAACATGTCACGCCCCAGTCCCAAAATATGTAGGACTAGGAATACGTAAGCATGCTAGCCGTATGTATATGGCAACTCCAATATATGGATACCATAATACACACGTATGCTATAATATGAATGTTAACTCACATGTGGAATATATATATTGTCATAAGTCACAGGGTATAACTAGATCTCATCCAAATAATCAAATAATCAATCAACTATGACTGAGTCAAGTATAAAATGCTTGATAAGAACAAGTAGTTGGGTGGAGACAAATCAACTACCAACTAGAATATAAGAGAAACCACATAAGAACATCTAATGAACAATGAGACTCGAAGGGAAGACCTCCTCGAAAGAGATAAGTAGCAAGTCCTGATCCGTTCTCCTGCGAATAATCAAGATCGTCTACACCTGGAAAGCGACCAGGTCCTCAGAGGGACGTAACAAGATACATAGAAGCATGCCAATTGAATACAGTAAACATGCATAATAGACAAAAAATATATAAGTACGATGTACAAGACAATCTATATGAATATGCATAATGAGGACTATTTTTTGACGTATGGGTTTGGGTAGGCTACTCTATCTAATCTCACAACTCACAAACACGTCAGGAACACCAAAAATTGACATACCTCAAGGGTAGCGACCAACACGACACCAGAAATCGACATACATCGAGGGTAGCGACCAGCGTGACACAACTACCACAGTGCGTGCTAGTTACTACGGTTTACCAGAGTGGTTATAGCCCATACGCCTACTGATTGTCCTTCCCTCCCAAGATACTATGTGTCAAGTGTGTGTCAACATATATATAGTATATACTTGTGACTGAAAGAAAATACATATATAATAAATACATAAAAATATGATAAGCATACAAAGTACTATAAGCAATTTGGCAAGGTATCTTGTCTGGCAAGAAAGTTACAAAGTGTAAGCGTCCAGACTTCAGGCACAATGGATCAGAAACTATGGCATTAGAACGAACGTCTCCGGATGCTAAAATAAATATCACCAACATTCCCAGAATAAGCGAGATAGCTAAAAAATACTACCCTTTCGTCTAATTTGGACACAGGGGCAAAACGGTAATTTTGGGTCAAGCGGGTCCACATGTGGGCCACTTTGCACCGAAAAGCATGCCATAGGTTAAGGTCTCTAAATAGGACAAATTATAGGTCAAACAAATTCTAAACGTCAATACGAACTCAACGGTATGTCCAATTTTGGATTCCGGTAAGCCCACCAAAAATTTGCCCTAAAAGTCAACCGTGGGGCCCGTAAATAGGCGGCTTGGTCAACTGTCTCAGAATCACGTGAAACTTTGGTCACAGGACCAGCGTGATACCACGACTCCAATGGCGCATGTTTTATCGCATTCTGATGAGCGTACACTAAATGGTGCAATATTTTGCATAAGTTGTGATACGGGGACTTTTTACGGATACATGTTGATTTCGACGCGCACACACGTCCAAATCAGTTTCCGCGAAGGCCCACACGTCAGGATATACCATACGCCCCTTTCGATTCAATTGGTACGCGACGAGGCGGTCCCGTTTGGTGGGGCACACTCCGTATCATAATTTTTTAATATTTTAAAAGTCAAGTTTTTTGTCGATTTGGAGGTTGAATAATTTTACACATAGAATACATTAACAAAAACTAAAAGAACAAATAAATTCTTGGTTATATGGAGAAGAAACACCCTTTAATTAGTTTTTGAAAATAATAAACAGGTTGGCGACAAATTGGGTGTAAACATGGGAGTTTGGATTGAAGTTTCTGGACTGTTTTTGGTTAATTTTTCGGTCATTTTTCGGTCGACTTTTCGACCAATCCGGAACACGAAAACATGTCCCGCTTGATTGAAAATCCTAGAGGGTTAGGTTGTGAACATACACGAACAAACCGCACGCAAAAATAATCAAAATTAAGGGAGATACATTGCCTTGAAGATGGGGCCAAAACTATGCGTTTGCACGTGCGCGCGGGAAGCGGACGCCCGGGGGCGGCTGCTGCGGCGGCGGCTGCAGCGGCGCTGCGCCGCGGCTGCAGCCGCGATGCGGCTGGGCGGCGGCGCGGGGCGACGGTGAGGGGCGGCAACCCCGGGCTGGGGTCGTCGGAACTAGGGTTAGGGTTTGGATTGAAACAGTATTATATGTATATATAGAGGGAGAGAAAGGGGGAGTAGTCTGGGTGTCGTGGGTTTAAGGGGGGGGAGAAGAGTTGCTGGGTCTGGGGGGTTTAGTATTAGGTTAGTTATTAGTAGTTTAAGTTGTTTCCCTTTCTTTTCTTTTCTCTCCTTTTTCTTTTCTTTTTCTTTTCTTTTCTTATTCATTTTATTTCTTTTTCCTTTATAATTATTATTATTATTATTATTATTATTTCTTATTATTATTATTAGTATTATTATTATTACTATTATTCTTATTATTATTACTATATATTTATTTATATATTCACATATATAAATGAGGTTAAAAAAATCCAAAAATAATATTTGCACACAAAATAAATTCTAGAAAATTATTTTTTAAGGCTTTTAATAAATACTACACTCAAAATATTTTATAAAATATTTTATAATTAATAATTAGATATTTATCTAGTTATAATAAATTAAATAAATGTATTATCTAATTAACTAAGTAAACAAATAAATGGTTATCCACAAAATAGGTCATTGTAAATAATATGCACATCTATAAAAAGGAAAATTGCCTAAATTTGCACGAAAAATTATGGGATGCTAATTGTAGGAAGTTGGGATAGAAAAATAACCACAAATAAATTATATATATTAAATATCTAATTATTTACACTTAATCTAGAGTTTTTACACTAATGTCATACTAATGCCAAGGGACCGAATTTTTATGCCACGAAAAGATCCTACAGGTAGTATCTCATGTGTAGGCCACTTCCTATGAAGGGTGATACAGGTTTTGGGGCCATCCTATATTATTAATGTCCAAACCATTGTGAAGTGTCCTAATAAAATTATTGGATTTTAATTGATTTGAAAATAATCTAAAACAAATACAAGAATACAAAATACCTATTTTTGGGTGAGAGGGTTTACACTTAGTATCGTGAACAACTTATTGTCTCGAAGAGTTTAAAACACCATCCGCAGGTGTCCTGCTTGTTCATCCTCATTCTTCGACTACACTAAGATGTCGTCTATGAATACCACCACAAATTTATCAAAGAATGGTCGAAACACATAGTTCATCAAATCCATGAATGCGGCATGGGCATTCATCAGTCCTAAAGTCATGACAGAGAACTCATAGTGGCCATAGCGGATGCGAAATGCTGACTTCGGCATATCCTCTGGCTTGAACTTTAATTGGTGGTAGCCAGAGTGAAGGTCTATCTTCGAAAATACTGACACCCCTTGCAGCTGATCAAAGAGGTCGTCGATCCTGGACAGGGGCTACTTGTTTCGGATAGTGACCTTATTTAGCTCTTAATACTCTATACAGAGTTGCAACGTCCCATCTTTCTTCTTCACAAACAGTACAGGCACGCCCTAAGGAGACACGCTTGGAAGAATATATCCACGGTCAAGTAGTTCTTGTAGTTGGCACTTTAATGCCTTTAATTCTACATGGGCCATTCGATATGGAGATTTAAAAATTGGTTGGGTATTTGGGAAGTTATCGATGGTGAACTCGATTTCTCGGTCGGGTGGCAGGTCAAGTAGTTCATTTGGAAACATATCAGGGAATTTTGCCACAACGGAAGAAGACTCAATGTTTTCATAATTGTGTTGTGTGTCTCAAAACTGACGCTAAGTATCCTCGCATCCAGAGTGTAGCATCCGTCGAACTGACATCGCAGAAATCACCATGCAGGTCTTTGATGCTTCTGTCACTGAACCACTTGTGTAGCAGAATTTGGCCTCTCCACATAGATGGAAGATGACCCATTTCTCTGCATCTTCGATAGTTGTCGAGCAAGCGCCAAGCCAATCCATCCCGAAGATAATATCGTAATCTCGAACATCTAGGAATAACATATCGAACGACAGTTTCCCTCCTCCAATACAGACATGACCGTCCTGACATACTGAACGAACAGGTATCTTTCTGACCGAGGGGGTGCTAACACTAAGTTCTATATATAATTGTGTCATTTTTTTTCTTAATTTTTACGACAAAATACGTGGATATGAAACTATGCGTAGCACCAGAATCAAATAACACGCGATCAGGTATGTTATTGAAAAGAAATATACATGACACAACGGTGTCCGAAGTAAGGGCCTCTTTCCGTGTCAAAGTGTACACCTGGCCTTGAGCTTGACGATGCTCTTATTGCGGCACGTCTCGGTTGGCTTGATACGTCGGAGAAAAATATGGATATTGAGGGCCGTGCTCAGAGTAGCATGGGTAGTCACAAATCATGTGGTTTAGATCACCATAAATGAGGCATAACCCATGCTTCTTACGATATTTGTCAATCGTGTGCCCTGGCTTCTAACAATAGGAACATGGCTTCCCTGGATTTTCTCTCTGCTGACCACCGTTATTTGGATGCTTTGGAGCAATATTTCCTCCCATGTTGCTAGGGCACTTGTGATTGGAAGTATGCACAGTGCCAGGTGGAACTGAAGGATACTGCAGTTCAAGGGAAAGGGCATGATTGAGAATTTTCCATATAGTCAGATATTGGGGAACGACCACTTGCGCATTGATGGCAGGACGCAAGCCACCTTCGAATCATCTTGCTCGACTCACCGCATCAGGTTGGTAGGAGCATGTAAATTTGGTGAGCTAATTAAACTCGGCGGAGTACTACTTCACGGTCATATTGTCTTATCGAAGCTGCACGAATCATTCTCCTATTGTCGACATACGGAAAGTGGTATGAACTCCTCTTCAAATGTGCTACGAAAGGTAGCCCAAGCGATCGTCTCCTCTTCATTGTCGGCGGAGAGAGATCATTGATGCACGTCCCACCAATCGTACACGTTCAAACGGAGTTATAGGTGGGCATATGCAATACGCTTCTCCTCAGGTACCTCCAGCAATTTGAAGTGATCTTCAAGCTCTGCCAGCCTATCTAGAGCAACGATCGGATCATCAGTACCCCAAAAATACGTGTTACAGACCTTCTTGAAGTCGGCAAAGTCGAAGGTAGCCACACCCTTCTTCCTTGGAGTTTGAGGTATTTTGACTTCAGACGTGGGTTTCTCCACTGATTTTACTACTGTCATTACGGAATAGTTGGAGGAGAAGGTCTGAACAATATGCTACAGGGTATCTACCTGTTTTTGTTGGACTATAAATCAGGCTTCTAGATTGCCTTCAAACTTGCTATGTCGCTCTTTCACCCACTTCTCGGCTCGCTCATGGCAAGCCTTATCCTTCTATTTGCTCGCTTCAAGCATCCGCGTAATTTATTCAATTAGATCAACAAGGGGCATAGCTCGGTGGCTTTCGAAACTTCTCGAGGTGCCGCAACTACTTTCCTGGGATTGTACCTCTTCTTGTGATAGCGATGATGCTTGCACTTGAGTCATTTCTTCAAAAGAAAGTAACTGTAGTTCTCGAAGGCGTTCCCTTAGTACATGGACGACACCAAAATTAAAAGTCCGTGTGTGAGATTTTGTAACTTGAAATATCACTCAGAAGTAGATGTGATATATCATTTGTACTCGAGGAATTTCATGTCGAATTACTATCAGTGGACCTCACAAGAAAAACTTATGTCTTTAACATCGGTGTCGGAGCTTTTTGTAAAGCCGTATATGAATGTTCGCGACCACGTTAATTATGACGACGGGTGCATGAACATGGTTTTTGACGCTGTCGGGCCTAGTTTCGATCCGGACAATCATGATGCAGCTGAGGAGACACCGAATGTCGATGCTATAATGTTCATGGAGTTACTGGAGAATGTTAGGACTCTATTATATCCTGGTTGTGAGGATCATTCATCGTTGGAGGTGGTTACAAGACTTTTAAGCATCAAGTCTAATTTTAATATATCGCAAGAATGCTACAACCGACTAATGGAGTTGATTATAGAGATCTTGTCGTGGGGTGCTAAGTTGCCTAAAGACTTTAACCGATCTAAGAGAATGGTGAGATCGCTATGGATGGGATACGAAAAAATTGATGCATGTCGCAACGGGTGCATGTTGTCCTACAAAGACGACAAGGATGAAGACGCGTGCAGATTCTGTGTTGCTGATCGCTACATGGCCACTGGTAGAGGAAGGTCTGTCGGAACAAGGAATACTACCGATTTGATGCACTACTTGCCTTTGACGCCGCGGTTGTAGAGGTTGTTTATGGTGAAGGAGACTGTAGAACATATGACTTGCACTAACAGAATAAGTCAAATTAGTGACGTCTCAAAATATTGCTAAATGGCCAAAAAATGTCGCTAAATAATTTTAGCGACGTCTGTAGCGATGTTATGTTGAAGTCGCCTTTAAGCTAGTTGTTGACCGAAAAAAGGTCGTAAAATATCGCTATTCTGAAATTTTCTATCAACGTAAATGTGTCGCTATATTAGCGACGTGTAGCGACGCAACGTTGCTAAATTAGCGACATTTAGTTTGTCGCTATATGTCGCTAAGTCTTTTCTTTTTAGCGACATTGTGTGACTCATTTAGTTACATTATATTAAACTGGCAATACTGTCATGTTAGCAATTTGCGATGGGCAGTGACGTGGATAGCAACGTCTATAGCGACTTACTCAGCAATGTATTTAGCGACGTATATAAACGTTGCAAAACGTCGCTAAAAATGTCGCTAAAGATACAGTAAAAAAATAAAAAAATGAATATTGAATTATTTTCAAACCATTCTTCTTGTAGTTTATGAATTCACAATTTGTACAAATAGACCCGGGGCAACCTTCCGTTGAATTTGCTAGGTTCGTCGACCCCCTTCAGTTGAACACTCAACACCGATAAATTAACATACATTTAATATGAATAATATAGTAAAATTTAAAGAAAACAAAATATTGAGATTACAAACCGAGTAAGGACAAAATCTCGTCGTAAAAAATACAACAAATATCAACACAACTAGTCTGAAAGCCTCATCCTAAAGAATACAAGAAATAATGTCTGAATGCCTCAAAAATAAAGAATATTCATAAATGACCAAATATCATAGGTCTGAAACACAAACAATGAATAAACGGTCCTAACTAGGACTACTGCGAATCTGCAGGAGGATGACCACCGACGTGCATCATGGATAAGAACAGATCATATTATTCCCGTAAAATCGATACCGATGTAGATGGAGAAGGCAGTGACGTCGGTGGAGTCTGTGTCGATGAAGGCGCACCAAGAGGACATATCTGCTCCAACTCTGCTAGTCGATGGTTGTACGACTCCATGGTAGATAACAGCCTCATTCTACTATGAACCATTGAATCCTGCATCATCATCAGCCTCTCGCCCATGGACAGCTGTGATGCCTGCAGCTCCATCACGCTGCGCTCTGTCGATGCTCTAAGATCAGATGTCATATCCCGGAGCTCCATGATGCTGCGCTCGAGCATATCAAATCGTGTGATGAGCGTCTCATCGTCCACCTACGGCTGGGACAGGGGCTGTTCCTCCATCTTTCGCAGTAACTCGTCATGGAGAGACACAATCTGACGGTCAACGATCTCCTAGACTCGACCTGACGACTGTGAGTGCTGTGGCGAATGCACACTTGCCGTGGAGGCCCTAGAAGACTGCGTCGTAACAAGGACGCCATAGGATCCCGTATCGTAGTACGTACCCCTTTGGAGACCACCAGCAGCGGTCACCCACAGCTCGTCCGCCGACGGAGCTGGAGAGGGCTACGAGGAAGTACCAGCCTCTCCCGCTGTAGTTGTACTAGCAATCGCCCGCTCACGCAGCCTAAGATACTCGGCCTAGAAAAGTTTGGATACTTAATAATTGCCTAAGTTATATTAAAATTAACACAAAGTAAAGTAATACTTACATAGGTCTGCGAGGCCCTCTCATCAATGAGATTCTCGTCCTTTCGATGGGTGGCCAGGAAGACGGTTACCATGTCTGCATCCTCACCCCTCTGTACATGTTAAAAATATATTATTTAGTACTAAAATTAAATATTTTATCCTAATACCATTTTATCGTACTTGCATTAAAATAATATATCTGAAATAAAAAATATACCAAATGACGGAAATATTCTGTCATCGGAATCGAGCCACCATACCACTTTGCTGACTTCTGCCTAGCTGCCTTGGCCTTCGCAAACCTTTCCTTGTATCTTGGATCATCGAATTTAGCCCTCATCACAGTTCACTTCTCAGGCGGATCCAACCTTAGATCGATTTTTCTTCATGATCACGAGCCTTCTGGTCATCCAGAGCATCACGGATCAGCTTGGCGGCAACGGCAGGAAATATCTACTCGATCAACTCGGCCCTGTGCAGTGGATAGAAATACGTTTGCTACAATAAGTAATTTAGTAAGTTATATAATATCCATAAATTAGATGATTGATAGAATATACTTTTACCTTGAAGTGCACAAACCAGAACGCCTTTCTCTCCTCTGGAGCATCAGAGTAGTTGATCCAAGGGCCACTATAGTTGTTCCTCAGAAAGAGGCCCAGGCGTCTCAGTACCGACGAGGGACAATATCTATACAGAGATAATTATTTTTATCGAAAAAGTCAATATATGATGAATAAATAAATATACGATATATATGATGCTAAACCATCTAATTGACTTAATTTGTACCATCGGCCCAAATCTCTGTCCTCGTCTCCTCCGGAGGTACGCATGGAGGATCTAGCTGTTGTTGGGACAACTTTGGCTCAACCTCCTCCATATGCTCATCTGTCTCTATGGTTCCGTCAGCAGGAGGAACGCTGGACGAGGGAGTACTATCATGCCTGGAACTACTCATCCCAGGAGTGCTTCCACATAACGTCGTCATATTTAGATATGTGACAGGTCGATATACTGGAGTACTAGGTGCCGAGGATACAGAACCAACAATAGGCAGTACCAGAGTAGCACTCCGTCTACCTCGGGACCTGCCGAATGCTCCGGATTGTCCTGTCATACCTGATAACAACATATGATGAATAAAGAAATACACAAATATATAGTACATTCTATAGTCAAAATATTATAACTAGTGGTGTCACAAGTCTAAATGGATAGTACATTCTACAATCAAATTATAATACATATCTTCGTCAAAATAGTACATTCTACAGTCAAAATATAGTATATTCTACAGGCAAAATATTTTATTTTCAATCATCTTCAGAAAATTTATCTTGTTCGCCTTCCTCGTCCTCCTCTTCATCTTCCTCCTTATCTTCACTTTTATCTACTTCGTCTTCATCTTCGTCTTCCTCTTTGGATTATTCTATATCTTCTACTTTATTAGTCGTGTAATGAGTAACTTTCGTTGAGTCCACATCTATAATATTTGTTACAAGAGTTAGCTCGTCCTCCTGATAAGCTATTTCGTCAATGTCAAAGGTATTTCTAGCTTTAGTCTTACATACTGCCCACCAATTCGACCTTGCTGTCCCCCGTCTAGGATAAGTTATGAAGTATACGAGCTGAGCCTGACTTGATAGGACAAATGGTTCGTAGCCTTGATATCTACACTTGTAGTTTATATCCACAAGACCATGCTTGTCAATTTTTTAACCTTGATCTTGAATTGGATTGAACCATTCACACTTGAATAGTACGATCTTAGCAGGTTCTGTGCCATAATTATATGTGAACACTATAATCTCTCGTAAGATGCCAAAGAAATCATTGCCTAGATCGACATCTTTGTAGTTCAAAGATTTGATACACAAACAACTATTTTTCGTGGAATCAAGATCCAGAAAGCTGTCTCTGATCGAAGCATTTGGTGACATGAACCTAAGCCCATTCACACAGAAACTTGGCCATATTTTGATGACAGTAATTGGTCCCTTGGCCAGAGTTCTAATAGATTTAGTCTCGGGTGTTATTAGACGATCGGCCTAAATACCAAAGTAACGATAGTAAGTTATTTATTGTGCAAGTGCATACAGAAAATGTAATTACCAAGCTCCTTACATATGCGCTCAACCAAGAAGGAAAATGGTATCTCATTTCTTTTTCTACTTCTTCGTCTGTTATGTAGGGTATAACCGACCTCAACTCATCATTATATGTACTGAAAAATAATGAAGCAACCGCTGATTAGTAACATAATAGTATCTTATACTATTACATTGTAAACCCCCTCACACAAAATTAGGGGTACTTGGCTTAGATAGTGAAATTAGGGCTAGTTTGAACCTAATTAGAATTAGAACACGACATTATTTAATTATGAAATAATTTATATCGCGTAGCGCACATTACCGTTGTTTCTATAATTGGAGCACCTCACTAGCCATTGCCTTCCAACAAACTTCATAACCTCATCCTAGACATGCCCGCATACCATTCTGACCATTGTGCAACTTATAATATTGCTCTCTGATGCTATAATTTAGCCGCATAATAAACGTCGCGGACGTTATTCCTTAATTCGATATAAATTCCAATTTTGTACCTTTGTGCGTCCCAATCGAAATTGGGGACACAATCTTGACCGTTTTGTGCAAACCGAATTTTATTAATATTCTACACTGTACCATCTATGTCCCTACAATTGTGTTCCGCCTAAATTTAATCCCATGTACTCCTAATTAATTATAGAATATTGTGCGCATTTTGATTTAATTAATTAAATCTAATTTCTGCCTCTGTACAATTTTTAATTATTGCGGGGGCTTTTATGCAAAAATGCATTGAGGTATCCCAACCGTTGGACAATACGTGAAGAAACTCAATTTTCCCTTCACGTGAATTTTTTCGTAATTTTTCGGATGTGCAACGCACGCACATCGCCCTCATATATTTAAACCTATCCTTGTGTTTTAAACCATGCAATTATGGCCCTCAAACACCCTCATGCAAGCCCAAGGCCCAACCCCAAGGAGAGTTGACCAAGCCTACAAATTCCTAGGTCAACCCAAACCAAAATTTTATATGTATAAATATCCCTCTTTTCTTTTCTTTTTCCAAAACCTAAAAACCTAAAAAAATTACTCAGCCGACCACCCCCCTTCATCCTCCTGTTCACCTCCTTCTCCACTTCTCCGCCGGAGCCACCCTTTCCCCCGTCGACCGGAGTAGCCTTGCACGGCCAAGTACTCAAGGCCGAGCCACCCTCTTCCTCTCCCCATCCCTAATCATCTTCTTCTCCACTTCTCCATGTCCTCCCACCGGCTGGAGATCACAGCAGCCCCTCGACTCGCTAGAGATCATAGCAGCCCTCGACTCCCCGGCCAGTTCCCATCACGACCACAACTTCTCGACTGCCCTGAGCTCCAATACCTTGAGCCACCGTGTAACTCAATGAACCCCACCTGAGAACACCCACGGATCACCGGACCGCCGACGGCCCCGGTCATCTCGAGCAACTATTCATCGACCTCCCCTCTCATCTTCCCTTCCTTCGGTCACCCAACCTCACTGGAGAAGCCGTATCCCCTCCACCACTGCCGGCAGCACCGCCGTCGTCCCCATTAATATCACCACCACCTCCTTCTTCAACCTCCGGTGAACCCGACCTCATCCCCGGTGTCCCGAGCTACTGTACCAAGCCCCTCGACCGCTGTCCCTGCTCTCTTCTTCTTCTTCTTCTTCTTCCTCCCTTCAGCTAGCCGACGGAGACCCAAGCCCGTCGCCGGACTTGACACTGTGCACGAACCCCTCGACGTTGTGCATGTTGTGCATGAACCCCTCGACGCTGTGCACGCTGTATAAGAACCCCTCAACACCGTGCACGAACACCTCCTCACCGAGCAGAGGATTGCCGGGAGCCGTCGTCCCGACCCCGGCCACCTGAACATCACCACCCTCGCCATTAAATGCCTCCCTGAACCACCACGAACACCTCCACTCCTTTCCTCGACTCGCTGTCATCACCCTCGTCTCCGACGACGGGATCCTGCCGTTGATCACCAGCCACACCACCATCAAGCCATCCTCCCTGTCCTCCTTTTCCTTCACTGACCTCCCTCGTCGGACCCCCTGGCCGGAGCATACCACAGTCATCATCATCCTCGTCATCACCCCCAATGTCATCGTCATCCTCATCTACATCATGGCCCCCATCATCGCCTTCAATGTAGCTACCATCATCATCACTTTCAATCATTAGCATCATCATCTCACCATCGTCCTCGTCATCATCATCCTTATCTCAATTCATCATCATTATTCTATCAACCTTATCATCATCAATACTTCACCATCATCTCATCATCGTCATCACCATTATCGTCGTTTTAGTTGTCACCCTCGTCACCATCGTCGTCAACCTCTCTTCGTCGTCGTCCAGCCGATCCCGTGCATGTACACCGAGGTTCGAACCTGCCCCGCTTTTCTCATTTCGTATGTGTATATAGACATGTGTATTGCTTATGACTGCTAGCTGATACCTGACCCTGAGTCGGCGAACCCAACCCGTATACGCACACGTACGCGTATACTGTTCTACTTAGTATATATATATTTGGATAATCCTTAACATATTATTAGTTGGTATATATATTTATGCACATATTTACTATATGTATTCAATTAGTTATGAAAATAAATTGCTGGTTATATTATTATTTAAATATGAATATATATGTAAGTAAATGCTAAATTGATAATTATGACTATATATATATATATATTTAGACTGTATGACCCTAGGACACCGTGGACTATTTCGTACTCACCTTGACCATGTTGACCCTAAGAACTTGTGAATTTGTCTGCCTTGCGTACATTAACGTAATGGCATAGACACCTGTCAGTTGACAGACTGATTTCGTACAGTACTTGCTGACGCGACCCCGCATACTTCAACGCGTAATTTACTGTGTTAGATGACTAGTGCCACCCCTAGTGTACCCCGAGTCCAGTATAAATATTGTTGTGTGTGTACTAGTGTAATGACTAATAATTTTTTGTATTATATTATATGTACATAGGATGTTGGATTTATTCTGCGCGACTTTTGGAGCAGGTTATTGGTACATTGCAGCTTCCTTGCCAGGCAAGTATACCTTGCCATTGTACTGTTATTCTTATTCCATATGATTGCATGCATCTTTATTTTGTCTTTAGTTCATATATTTTAACTGTTATATAAAATGCGCGCGATGGTGACGTCGCGATATGTTTTTATTTATGTATTTTCAGTGACCTTGTTGATGAGACTACCCCATTATCATGTAGCATCATTAGGTTCATTGGCCGTGACACAGTTTATACACGAGTTGTAAGTCTTATGTAGATCACGGACTTGCGTGCAGCGTTTGGCCTCCTGTACGTGTGGGTCGTGCATTAGGAATAACTGCTGTTAGAAACTTTGCATGCTAGTAGACTTGGCAGTTATTAGAGGTATTATCGTGTCATGGATGTGACATGCTTAGAGCATGGGATGGAGAGAACAACAAGTAAGGCGTGTGGGCTCCGTTGCACTTTCCTTGTGTAACCCGTACGCTCCGCCGGAGATACGCGGTCATGGTGACCACTATATATTATATTATTATCAGGCGGACCTCCGGCGTTCAAAAGACGACGTGCCTTTGTAGGCCCCTGGATCTCCAAGAGAACCATGCTAATCCCATTTTAGCCAGATAGCCCACGTGTTGGGAAAGTTGTTCTTAACTGCATTCACTTAGACGGTCAGGCAACCCCTTTGGATATTTATTTCAGTACTTTATTGGCATGTGTTTAAGTATCTTGTTATGTCCCTCTGAGGACCTGGTCCCCTGCCAGGTGTATCTGTTCTTGAGTATTCGCAGGAGCACAGATTCGGACGGTTACATATGTTTCGAGGATGTCTTCTCTTAGAGCCGTGGTTGATAGCTGGTATTCTTATATAGTGCTTATTGTGTTGTATTCATATTATATTTGCTCTTATATTCGAGTTGGTAGTGGATTTGTTTCCATCCAACTATCATCCTTAGATACTTCTTATTGAGATATAGTTTCATAGATGTTGGTTATTTAATTATATTTGATTTTCGTTGATGAGAATTAGATTATACCCTGTGACTTGTGACATATGTTTTATACTACTTGTGGATTGATATTCATATTACAGCGTACGTATGGATTTGGTTTCCATATATTAGAGTTGCCATATCCATACGGCTGGCATGCTTACGTGTCCTAGTCCTAAGTATTTTTGGGACTGGGGAGTGACATGTTTTTGTGGTGGCCCATGCAGTTCGAGAGCATATTGTCTCGGTTACGTTATTGTACCGAACAAGCCTGCACCTAGGACTAGAGTATAGGATCTCATCCATAATTGACTATGATTCATCTTCCTCTTATCTGTTCTATTTGAAATAATTGTATCCTACTTTATTCTTGTACTTCCCTAATAGTTCCTTGAGTATAGCCTTCTGCTAGGATATAGGAACCCCTGTTATTAGGATGATAAATAGGGTAGTACACCTATTAAGAATGCAACGAGAATATAAACACACCACTAAGTTTAGGATATCTAGTGAACCCTAGAATTCCTTATCTCTAGAATTGGTTTACCATTACCCCCTGATGTCCTATGAAGACATGTGAGTAGTATAGATACTACTAGAGTTAGCTAGAAGACTTACCATATTGTTTGACCCTAGTATTGAGGAACCAATAGAAAACCAAAAAAAAATTGAATATTAGGATTGAACCTAACCTTCGCAGTTAGATAAGTATTGGAGAACTATAAAATTAGATTCTTGCCTTGAGATAAGCAGACAGTACCTTAGAAATCTAAGAGCAATGCATAAAATATTTTCCTAATCATGCCTCAAACATAGCAACTAGCATACCACTTCCCCTTAAAAAACCATGATGCTATCTAGAGCCCCCTATTTTAATTTTATATGTTGTTCCTCTGCGACCTTAGCACTCGCTACTTGTGCGACGACTAATCATGTTTTCTCTTCTTCATCCTTCAACTTGTGCCATCTGACACTTCTAATAGTAGGCCAAGTAATTTTATTCTTTGTTAAGGACACATAGTTTGCTAGGATTATAGTGTAGTCCTAAATTTGAACATTTTGTGCTTGGTAGTTAGAGTTTGATAAGTTTGAGTTATTCTTTCAGACTGTGACCCGATGATTATCCCTTAGTGTTAAATCATGTAATTTGTACCCTCACCTCAATACGAGTGATATTCCCTTCCCTTGAGACTAGTAACCTTTCTATTCTTACTATTAACACTTGTTCTATAAGTACTAAGACTAAGGCTTAAGACGACCATGACCTATGTAATATAGGAGGATACCCTAATAGGTACTAAGACCCTTTCTCGTATACCTTAATAGGAGTTTCTACTGTACCCTTAAGACAATTATAGTAACTGTTTATTGTTATAAGTTACATAGTATACCTCACACCCTAGGATCACATAGTCTTTTGACCCATTATTGAAGTGTAATTGAATGATATTAATTGTATGCTAGCATAAGATGACAATGATTATTCAGACGATAGAATTTAGAGGTCCTTGCCCCTATTTGGTCGACTAGCAACTTAGACAAGGAGGTTGTATGATAATTGTAGAGATTGTAGAGTCTTTTATTATTGTTGCTTATTTTGTTTTTGTTTTTGTGAACTTGAATTAATTTGTACCTCATTTTATCATCATCTAGCGTACTTATGTTTGTTGTACTACCTTGACTTATGCTGCTAATATAGCCTAGTTTTGCAAGCTTATTCTTTTATCGAGCTTGATCATGAGATATGTATTATTGGGGATGCCCACTAATACAATTGTCTAATCAGAATTAGTGTATTACGGTCTGATCAACCATAGTGCGCTTAATTCGCCTCTCGTAATACTACTTTACGTGGATTGAGATGTATAGTTGACCAGTAGACAGATATACTTACCCTCCAGATACGACAAAGCATATCATATCAAGAACATAACTGCACCGATGTGAGCATACGAATAAGAAATTACCAAATAGTGTTTTAATCCACAATTGCCTTGATAATTTCCATCTGAATCCTTTAAACGCTTCGATTCTTATACTTCCATTCTATTATCCCTCCTTGAAACTCTTTACCATTTTTTTCCGTCTTCCCTTGTTTCGGAAAGACGAAACCTCGTGCTTGGAAATAGATGATATACTGATAGTGCTAGGTACACCCACAGGCTAATCATATGACTTGGTGACTCTCTGTTATAAATGATTAAGGGCATATCTTAGATGATAGGTTTGGTGTTAAAGACTTTGATGATTCAATAGCATGATTAAATAATTTGGGGCATAGCTATCTTAGATGCATAACCTTAGATGACAGATGGATAAATTCTAAGTTGGGTAGAAACTGCAATGTTAACTTAAGGAGAATTTGTTAACTTAAGGAGAATTCTTTAGACTGTAACCAAGTAAGATTTAATAGAGAGAACCCTACCCTATTTTAATTTTGAGGACAAAATTATTTTAAGTTGGGTAGATTGTAAACCCCCTCAACCAAAATTAGGGCTACTTGGCTTAGATAGTGAAATTAGGGCTAGTTTGAACCCAATTAGAATTAGAACACGGCATTATTTAATTATGAAACAATTTATATCGCGTAGCGCACATTACCATTGCTTCTATAATTGGAGTACCTCACTAGCCATTGCCTTCCAACAAACTTCACAAACTCATCCTAGACATGCCCGCATACCATTCTGATCCTTGTGCAACTTATAATATTGCTCTCTGATGCTATAATTTAGCCGCACAATAAACGTCACGGACGTTATTTCTTAATTCGATATAAATTCTAATTTTGTACCCTTGTGCATCCCAATCGAAATTGGGGACACAATCTTGACCGTTTTGTGCAAACCGAATTTTATTAATATTCTACAATGTACCATCTATGTCCCTACACTTGTGTCCGGCCTAAATTTAATCCCATGTACTCCTAATTAATTATAGAACATCGTGCGCATTTCGATTTAATTAATTAAATCTAATTTCTGCCTCTGTGCAATTTTTTTTCTAATTATTGGGGGGGCTTTTATGCAAAAAAGCATTGAGGTGTCCCCACCGTTGGACAATACGTGAAGAAACTCAATTTTCCCTTCACATGGATTTTTTATAATTTTTGGGATGTGCAACGCGCGCACATCGCCCTCGTATATTTAAACCTATCCTTGTGTTTTAAACCATGCAATTATGGCCCTCAAACACCCTCATGCAAGCCCAAGGCCCAACCCCAAGTAGAGTTGACCAAGCCCACAAATTCCTAGGTCAACCCAAACCAAAATTTTACATGTATAAATATCCCTCTTTTCTTTCTTTTTCCAAAACCTAAAAACCTAAAAAAATTGTCAGCCAACCACCCCCCTTCATCCTCCTATTCACCTCCTTCTCCACTTCTCCGCCGGAGCCACCCTTCCCCCCATCGACCGGAGTAGCCGTGCACGGCCAAGTACTCAAGGCCGAGCCACCCTCTTCCTCTCCCCATCCCTATTCATCTTCTCCTCCACTTCTCCCTGTCCTCCCACCGGCCGGAGATCACAGCAGCCCCTCGACTCGCCAGAGATCACAGCAGCCCTCGACTCCCCGGCCAGTTCCCATCACGACCACCACTTCACGACTGCCCCGAGCTCAAACACCTCGAGCCACCGTGTAACTCAATGAACCACGCCTGAGAACACCCACGGATCACCGGACCGCCGACGTCCCCGGTCATCCCGAGCAACTGTTCATCGACCTCCCCTCTCATCTTCCCTTCCTCGGGTCACCCAACCTCACTGGAGCAGCCGAATCCCCTCCACCACTGCCGGCAGCACCGCCGTCGTCCCCATTAATATCACCACCACCTCCTTCTTCAACCTCCGGTGAACCCGACCTCATCCCCGGTGTCCCGAGCTGCTGCACCAAGCCCCTCGACTGCTGTCCCTGCTCTCTTCTTCTTCTTCTTTCTTCCTTCAGCCAGCCGACGGAGACCCAAGCCCGTCGCTGGACTCGACGCTGTGCGCGAACCCCTCGACGCTGTGCACGTTGTGCATGAACCCCTTGATGCTGTGCACGCTGTGCACGAACCCCTCGACGCCGTGCACGAACACCTCCTCACCAGGCCGAGGATTGCCGGGAGCCATCGTCCCGACCCCGGCCACCTGAATATCACCACCCTCGCCATTAAATGCCTCTATGAACCACCACGAACACCTCCACTCCTTCCCTCGACTAGTTGCCATCACCCTCGTCTCCGACGACGGGATCCTGCCGTTGATCACCAGCCACACCACCATCAAGCCATCCCCCCTGTCCTCATTTCCCTTCACTGACCTCCCTCACCGGACCCCCTGGCCGGAGCACACCACAGTCATCATCATCTTCGTCATCACCCCCAACGTTATCGTCATCGTCATCTACATCATGGCCACCATCATTGTCTTCAATGTAGCTACCATCATCATCACTTTCAATCATTAGCATCATCATCTCACCATCATCCTCGTCATCATCATCCTTATCTCAATTCATTATCATCATTCCATCACCCTTATCATCATCATCACTTTAACGTCATCTCATCATCGTCATCACCATTATCGTCGTTTTAGTTGTCACCCTCATCACCATCGTCGTCAACCTCTCTTCGTCGTCGTCCAGCCGATCCCGTGTGCGTACACCGAGGTTCGAACCTGCCCCGCTTTTCTCATTTTGTATGTGTATATAGACATGTGTATTGCTTATGACTGCTAGCTGATACCTGACCCTGAGTCGACGAACCCAACCCGTATACGCACACGTACGCGTATACTGTTCAACTTAATATATATATATATTTGGATAGTCATTAACATATTATTAGTTGGTATATATATTTATGCACATATTTACTATATGTATTCAATTAGTTATGAAAATAAATTATTGGTTATATTATTATATAAATATGAATATATATGTAAGTAAATGCTAAATTGATAATTATGACTATATATATATATATATATATATATATATATATACATATATATATATATATATATTTAGACTGTATGACCCTAGGACACCGTGGACTGTTTCGTACTCACCTTGACCATGTTGACCCTAAGAACTTGTGAATTTGTTTGCCTTGCGTACATTAACGTACTGGCATATACACCCGTCAGTTGACTGACTGATTTCGTACAGTACTTGCTGACGCGACCTCGCATACTTCAACGCGTAATTTACTGTGTTAGATGACTAGTGCCACCCCTAGTGTACCCCGAGTCCAGTATAAATATTGTTGTGTGTGTACTAGTGTAATGACTAATGATTTATTTGCATTATATTATATGTACATAGGATGTTGGATTTATTTTGCGTGACTTTTGGAGCAGATTATTGGTACATTGCAGCTTCCTTGCCAGGCAAGTATACCTTGCCATTGTACTGTTATTCTTATTCCATATGATTGCATGCATCTTTATTTTCTGTCTTTAGTTCATATATTTTAACTGTTATATAAAATACGTGCGAAGGTGATATCGCGATATATTTTTATTTATGTATTTGCATTGACCTCGTTGATGAGACTACCCCATTATCATGTAGCATCATTAGGTTCATTGGCCGTGACAAAGTTGATATACGAGTTGTGAGTCTCATGTAGATCACAGACTTGCGTATAGGGTTTGGCCTCTTGTACGTGTGGACCGTGCGTTAGGAATAACTGCTGTTAGAAACTTTGCATGCTAGTAGACTTGGCAGTTATTAGAGGTATTATCGTGTCATGGATGTGACATGCTTAGAGCATGGGGTGGGGAGAACAACAAGTATGGCGTGTGGGCTCCGTTGCACTTTCCTTGTGTAACCCGTACGCTTCGCCGGAGATGCGCGGTCATGATGACCACTATATATTATATTATTATCAGGCGGGCCTCCGGCGTTCGAAAGATGACGTGCCTTTGTAGGCCCCTGCATCTCCAAAAGAACCATGCCAATCCTATTTTAGCCAGATAGCCCACGCGTTGGAAAGTTGTTCTTAACTGCATTCACTTAGACGGTCAGGCGACCCCTTTGGATATTTATTTTAGTACTTTATTGGCATGTGTTTAAGTATCTTGTTATGTCCCTCTGAGGACCTGGTCCCCTGCCAGGTGTATCTGTTCTTGAGTATTCGCAGAAGCATAGATTCGGATTGTTACATATGTTTCGAGGATGTCTTCTCTTCGAGCCGTAGTTGATAGCTGGTATTCTTATATAGTTCTTATTGTGTTGTATTCATATTGTATTTGCTCTTATATTCGAGTTGGTAGTGGATTTGTTTCCATCCAACTATCATCCTTAGATACTTCTTATTGAGATATAGTTTCATAGATGTTGGTTATTTAATTATATTTGATTTTCGTTGATGAGAATTAGATTATACCCTGTGACTTGTGACGTATGTTTTATACCACTTGTGGATTGATATTCATATTACAGCATACGTGTGGATTTGGTTTCCATATATTGGAGTTGCCATATCCATACGGCTGGCATGCTTACCTGTCCTAGTCCTAAGTATTTTTGGGACTGGGACGTGACAACATTGAGATAACATAAATATGGACGTATTAATTACTTATCCCTCTAGCTTCTCCACTTTATTCTCATCGTAATTGAGTAATATATACAACTGAGCAGCCGTTAGCTCGTCGTCATTCAAATATCTCTTCTTCATTTTCCCCGAAGGCTTTCTGGATGCATTGAATACTTTCAGTATTGCATCATTAGATTCCTGATATTCGTCATCGTTTCTTGGAGCTCTCGTTCTATTAGTAGCAACATGAGGTTTGAAATACGTCTTACAAAAGTTTGTAATTTCCTCGAGAATATAAGCTTCACAAATAGAGCCCTCAACCCGTGCCTTGTTTTTTACCTTTATCTTTTGGTGATTTAGATGCCGCTCGAAGGGGTATATCCACCAACAATCGACAGGACCACCAACATGTGCCTCATAGGAAAGATAAATTGGCAAATGTTCCATAGAGTCAAAGAATCCAGGAGGAAACACCTTCTCGAGCTTGCACAGTGTTACCGCAATATCCTTTTATTGCTTTTCTAGACGATCGACGAGCAACTTAGTAGAAAAAAGATATCTGAAGAATATGCTAATCTCTGTTAATGGATCCTAAATGACCTATAGTAACAATTCCTGAAATGCAATCGGAATTAACCTTTCCATGAATACGTGACGATCGTGGCTCTTCATACCGACCAGTTTATTCTCCTTGAGGTTGACGTATCTTCTCAAGTTTGACACATACCCGCTCTGAAAATTTTAGACCATGAATCCACCTATAAAGTCTTCCTTTATCCTCCTTCTCTTGTGAGAAAACTGACTTAGGCTGCTTTAACTTTCTATTTCCCTCCTCTATCAAATGCAACGCAGGATGTCAACATATTTCTTCTAAGTCCAACCTGGCCTTCGGATTGTCTTTCGTCTTCTCCTTTACCTCCATTACAGTTAATTATGTTATCAAACACATTCTTCTCGATATGCATGACATCAAGGTTATGTCTGATCAGATTGGTGCTCCAATATGGCATATCCCATAATATACTCCTCTTCTTCCAGTTATGGGTGCGACCAAATCCGTCACACTTGTACCCCTTAGCAGGCTCTTCGATAGCACTTGGTAAATCTTTTACCTCTTTCCATATCGTATATCAGGGCTACCTTGGTGGTGGATTGACCTTCTCCCTAACGCCCGCACGAAAAGCATTCATGTTCCTCTGGTACGGATGATTCTTTGACAGAAATTATCGATGACTATCGAAGAAGCACGGTTTGTCTCTGTATTTCAAACGAAAAGCCCTAGAAATATCGTACGTGTTGGCACCTACTTCCTACAGCTGATTCAACTCATCTATCAAAGGCTGTAATTATACATTGATGCTCCTCTTCGGATTGATCGGACCTGGGATAATAACGGTTAGAAACATATACGGAGTCTTCACACACATACAAGGCGGTAGATTGTACGGAGTGACGATCACAGGCTAACACGAATACTGGGAGCCCAAAATTCCGAATGGGGTAAAACCGTCAGAGGAGAGCCCCAATCTGACATTACGCGGATCTAAAGCAAAATCAGGATACTCTCGATCAAAGTACTTCCATGCTTCTCCATCGGATGGATGATCCAATACTCCTTCGATATGTTTCCACCTGTGCCAACTCATTTTTTCTGCAGTCTCCTTCACCATAAATAACCTCTACAACCTCAACGTCAAAGGCAAGTAGTGCATCGAATCGGTAGGCTTCTTTGCACCGACAGACTTTTATCTTCTAGTGGCCTTGTAGCGATCAGCACCACAGAATCTGTACGCATCTTCATCCTTGTCGTCTTTGTAGTACAACATGCACCCGTTGCGACATGTATCGATTTTCTCGTATCACATCCAAAGTGATCTCACCATCCTCTTAGATCGGTAGAAGTCTTTAGGCAACTTTGCACCCTCTGTTAAGATCTCTATAATCAAATCCATCAGTCGGTTATAGCATTCTTGCGACATATTAAAATCGAACTTGATGCTCAATAATCTTGTAACCACCTCCAACGATGAATAATCTTCACAACCAGGATATAATAGAGTACTTGCATTCTCCAACAACTCCATGAACTTCGCAGTATCGGTATTTGGTGCCTCCTCAGCTGCATCATGATTGTCCGGATCGAAACTAGGCCCCGCCGCATCAAAAACCATGTTCACCCACCCGTCGTCGTAAGCAGCGTGGTCATGGACATCCATATACGGCTCCACATAAGGCTTCGACTCCGATGCTAAAGACACAAGTTCTCTGTGCACAGTCCACTGATAGTAATTCGGCGTGAAACCCTTCGAGTATAAATAATATTTTACTTCCACTTTTGGATGATATTTCAAGTTATGATATCTCACACACGAATACTTAATTTTGGTACCGTCCATGTACCGAGGGAATACCTTAGCGAACTGCAGGAACTATTGTACACCCTCAATGAATTTATCTCGCACACCGCACATATCATCAGGACAACAGTTGTACATGCACGAATGATAACGCAGATAGTAATTCATATCCAATTCTAGATACCTCTGCAAAAATGAATAGACATCGTTCAAGTATATACTCATCGTCAAATACAGTACATGCACTGATACTCCTAGTCCTAGCATATATATTAATCGTTAAATACAGTGTAATTCTCTTTAGGAAGGTAAGAACTGCTCTAACTTGATACATAATGCCCTTGAATATTTTATCAACTCATCTTTTTATATTTGGTGTTTGTACTGACAATACATGCTAGTTGAAGCCCTATACACCAAGTCAGAGAAGGCTCCTTAAGTCAAGAAACTGCCATCGTAGATGCATATGTTGTGGAGCTAGATTTCTATAAGGTAGAGGATCCTCAAGAGATTATCCTTGCATTGGTGATTAGGGAGGATCCATTGTAAGTATCGGCCTATAAATCAAATTACTACGAAGACTTAAGTTATTTTTGTTGTCAAATTTTAATATGAATCATTCTAAACCTAATTACAAGAATTAAGTCATTAAGCAAATTGGCCCAAATGTAACTATCCAAGTTGATTGTTAATTAATTCAAGTTATAAACTTTAACAAGAATTTAAGAGTTCAAAATTGAACTAACCGATTCACAAAAAATAACCAGCTGAACCTTCCTTATTGTGGTTAATCACAAATACCCCTAACTCAATCTAAATAAACAAAACGTAAGTTAGGGTTAGAGTGTTAAGGACGAATATCTTGACCATGACAAATTTATCAATCTACTTGGGCTGAAGGAGAACAAGCTTGACGATTGTCCTAGACCCTCAAATAGGCAAGGCCCCAAAATATGGTCCAAAGTTACTTACAAGACAATCCTTCCAATGGGAAGGCCCAAACATGCACTGAACCTACTTAAGTAGAACTTTGTAGTAATGTGTCGTCTCTTGAGGATCGGGTTAGAGTTAGGGTTTACACCCTCTGTGACATTTTCTGTCGTGTTTGCGTCAGTGTGTGTGTGTCGTGTCTGTATCAGTGTCATATCGTATGCATCTGTGAGAGAGAGAGAGAGAGAGAGATCGAAGGAGTCGCTATATGTCGCCAAACAGCGACTTATAGCGATATTTTCTTTTGGAGTCGCTGAAATCTTTAATATTAGCAACGTTTTACTTTGATATCGCTAAAAATATCGCTATTTTATCATAATTTGGTAGTGTTGGCATTGGCATGAACAAATCGATGGAATGTTGGATCATCCATCTGATGGAGAAGCAAAGAAGCACTTTCATCGAGAGTATCCAGATTTTTCCTCGGATCAGGGTAATATCATATTGGGGCTATCCTCCGACGGTTTTATCCCATTCGGACTTTCGGACTCCCAGTATTCGTGTTGGCCTATGATCGTCACTCCGTATAACCTATCGCCTTGTATGTGCATGAAGACTCGGGTTATGTTCCTAACCGTTATCGTCCCGAGTTCGAATAATCTGAAGAGGAACATCGATGTGTATTTATAGTCATTGATAGATGAGTTAAATCAGCTGTGGGAAGTAGGTGCCAACTCGTACGATGTTTCTAGAAAGCAGAATTTTTAAATAAGGGCATCACTTATGTGGAATATCAACGACTTTTCGGCCTATGGAATATTATCGGGATAGACCACCCATGGCTGTCTCAGATGTCCGTATTTTATGTACCACACTAAGGCTTTCCATTTGAAATACTGTGGCAAACCTTACTTCTTTAATTTTCATCGATAATTCCTGCAAAAGGATCATTCGTACCGGAGGAACATGAATAATTTTTGTCCCGACATTATAGAGAAGGCCAATCCACCTCCAAGGTGGCCCGGATATATGATATGGGAAGAGGTAAAAGATTTGCCAAGTGATATCGAAGAGCCTGCTAAGGGGTACAAGTGTGACGGATTTGGTCGCACTCATAACTAGACGAAGAGGAGTATATTCTGGGATCTGCCATATTGGAGAACCAATCTGATTAGACATAACCTTGATGTTATACATAACGAGAAGAATGTGTTTGACAACATAATTAATACTGTAATGGACGTAAAGGGGAAGACGAAAGATAATCTGAAGGCCAGGTTGGACTTGGAAGAAATATATAGACGTCCTGTATTGCATTTGATAGAGGAGGAGAATAGAAAGTTAAAACAGCCTAAGGCAATTTTCTTACTGGAGAAGAAGGATAAAGAAAGACTTTGTAGGTGGATTCAGGACCTAAAATTTCTAGACGGGTACGTGTCGAACCTAAGAAGATGCATCGACCTCAAGGAGAACAAACTGACAGGTATGAAGAGCCATGATTGTCACGTATTTATAGAGAGGTTAATTCTGATTAAATTTTGGGAATTCTTACCGCAGGTCGTTTGGGATCCATTGATAGAGCTCAACATATTCTTCAGAGATCCTTGTTCTACTAAGTTGCTCGTCGATCGTCTAGAAAAGTAAGAGAAGGACATTACAGTAACACTATGCAAGATCGAGAAGGTATTTTCTCCTGGATATTTTGACTCCATGGATCATTTGCCAATTCATCTTTCCTATGAGGCACGTGTTAGTGGGTCTGTCGGTTATCGATGGATGTACCCGTTCGAGCGGCATCTGAACCACCTAAAGAGAAAGGTAAAAAATAAGGCACGGGTTGAAAGTTCTATTTGTGAAGCTTATGTGCTCGAGGAGATTACAAACTTTTTCTCGGCATATTTTAAACCTCATATTGCTACTAATCAAACAAGAGCTCTGAGAAACGACGACGGATATCAGAAATCTAATAATGCAATACTGAAAGTATTCAATACGTCAAGAAAGCCTTCGGGAAAAATAAAGAATGTATATTTGAATGATGATGAGCTAAGGGCTGCTTAGTTGTATATATTACTCAATTACGATGAGGATGAAGTGGAGAAGCTAGAGTGGTAAGTAATTAATACGTCCATTTTTACGTTATCTCAATGTATTGGTATAAGCTCAGTAATATTATCCTACTAATCGGCGGTTGCTTCGTTATTTTTTAGCATATATAATGATAATCTGAGGTTGGTTAGACCCTACATTATAGACGAAGAAGTAGAACAAGAAATGAGACATCATTTTCCTTCTTATTTGAGCATATGTAAGGAGCTCGGTAATTACTTTTTGTATATGAACTTTACACAATAATTAACATAATGTTGAACTTTATTTCTTATCTTACGGTATTTAGGTCATCGTCCAGACACAACAGTTGAGAATGAATCTGTTAGAACTCTAGCTAAGGGGCCAATTTATGTCGTCAAAATTTGGCCAAGCTATTTTGTAAATGGGTTTAGGTTCAAATCAATAACTTCTCCGATCAGAGATAACTTCCTAGATCTCGAGGATACCAAAAATAGTTGTTTGTATATCAAATCTTTGAACTATAAAGATGTCGACATAGGAAATAATTTCTAAGGCGTCTTACGGGAGATTGTGGAGCTGATATATAATTATGGAACAGAGCCTGCTAAGATCGTGTTATTCACGTATGAATGGTTCGATCCGATCCAAGATCAAGGTTGGAAAATATACAAGCATGGTCTTGTGGATATAAACTATCGACATCGATATCAAGGCTATGAACCATTTTTCCTATCAAGTTAGGCTCAGCTTGTGTAATTTATAACTTATCCTAAACTAGAAACAACGAGGTCGGACTAGAGGGTAGTGTACAAGTCCAAAGCTAGAAATACCTTTAACGTTGATAAAATATCTTATCAGGAGAATGAGCTACCTCTTGTAACAAATATTGTAGAGGTAGACTCAACGGAAGTTTTTCATTAAACGACTGATCGTGTTGAAGATGTAGAATTATCCGAAGAGAAAGACAAAGTAGATGAAAGTAAAGAAGAGGAAGACGAGGTCGAGGAGAGGAGGACGAGAAAAAAGAAGAAGATAAATTTTCAGAAGAGGATTGAAAATAAAATAAAATTCATTTAGTCTTGTGACATGTACTGTATTTTTCTGGATTAGACTTCTTGGATATTGTTGCCAAAACTCTAGGCTTTTTTGTTATCTAGACTTTTTGTGTGCAATTCAAAGGAGGGTTGCTCCGGGTCTATTTATACATTTTCTGGATTAGACATTTTTGTGTGCAATTCCATTATGATGTGAGATTTATTTTATTTTTCTTCTTCATTTAATTTTGATCATATTATATATATATATATATATATATATATATATATATATATATGCATATTTATTTTATCATCATATGTTGTTATCGGTTATGACAGGACGACACAGAGGGTTCGGACGTAGAGGAGCATTTAGAAGACACCGTGCTCCGAGTGGCAGCACTCCTTCGGTACCGAGTACTAAGGCCGGACCACTTGCATCTTCTCATGACAGTACTCCTGGGACAAGCCCTCCTGGGACGACCAGTACTCTACTCTTCCGACCACTTGCACCTCCTCATGACAGTACTCCTGGTACGAGCAGTTCCAGGCCGGAGCCTACTACTCCTCCGTTTATTGTTCCTACTACTGACGGTACCATGGATCGACGGCACAAAGTAAGTAAATTAGATAACATATATATATATATATATATATATATATATATATATATATATTAACTTTTTTATGAATATAATTATCTCTGTATAGATATCGTTCGTCGAGGGTGTAGAGACGCCTGGGGCTCTTTCCGAGGTACAATTATGGTGGCCCTTGGATCAACTACTCCGATGCTCCAGACGGGAGAAAGGAGTTCTGGTTTAACCACTTCAAGGTAAAAATATATTTTATTTTAATATCGATCATCTAATTTATTTATATTACATAACTAACTATATTACTTCTTGTAGGACACGTATTTTTACCCACCACACCGGGCCGAGGTGATCGAGGAGATATTTCCTTTCGTCACCGCCAAGCTAGTCCGTGATGCGATCAATGATCAGAAGTACCATGCTCATTTGGGAAAACCAACCCAAGGTTGGATCACGATTGTGAAGTGGAATCATATGAGGGCTAGATTCGACGATCCCAGGTACAAGAAAAAGTCGAAGACGGCAAAGACTGCCAGAAAGATGGCTGGAAAGTTGTATGGTGGGTCGATTCCGATGACGAAATATTTTTATCGTATGGTAAGTATTTGAACATATATATATTATTTTAATCAAAGAAGGATAAAATGGTTAATTTTAGTAACAATATATTTATTTGTAGTTAACAGGTCCAGAGGGGTGAAGACGCTAACGTAGTGACTGTCTTCCTCGCCACCCATTGGAAGGGCGGATAGCTCATCGATGATAGGGCCATGCAGACTTACATAAGCATTAATTAAAAAATATGCAAATAAATATCCATATAGTTAGTAATAAGTTACTTAGATAATAAGGTTATGTACACTAACTATTCCTATATTTTCGGTTTATAACACCAGGTACCCCTGATTTTGAACAACTTAGAAAATATGTAAATAAATATCCATGTTGTTAGTAACAAGTATATTTATCGAGCGATTTTTTTTCTAGAATGAGTATCTACGGCCCCGTGAGCAGTCGACACAATATGATGTGTCTGTACCTCCCGAGGGAGAGGCCGGTACTTTTCCGCAGCCACTGGCCCACCCAGTTCTGCCAGCTGATGATCTATGGCAGACCGCCGCTGGTGGTCTTCAGAGGGGTATGTACTATGATATGGGATCCTACAACGCCTATGTTGCGATACAGGGCTCTAGGACACCCTCGGCCCCTGCACATACCCCACAGCCTTTCTAATAGTCGATGTAAATCCAGCAGGAGAGAGTTGACCCTCAGATTACGTCTCTGCATGACAAGAAGATTAGATTGATTTTGCGGCAGCCTCAGTCCCAGCCGCAGATGGACGATGCGAGGATCTTAGCATGTTTTGATGCACTCGAACAAAACCTTTTGGAGATCAGGACAATGACCGAGGCGACACAGTTGGACATTATGGATCTGATATCATCGATACAGCATTCCGTCACTCGGATTATAGGTTTCATGGATTCATACAATGATCGCCTATCAGCATTATAGCAGATACGTCCTCCTGGTTCGTCGACATCGACACCGACTCCACCGACGATATTGTCTCCTAGTTCGACATCGGTGGCGCTTTCACAGGGCCAGTTGGACTATATCGTATTCCAGTTGTGCGGCGGTGTTCCTCCTCCTCCTCCTGATCAGCTTCAGTCCTAGGTTGGACAGATAATTATGAGTTTGTGTGAATTTGACCCATTTTTGGGAATTTATGTGACATTGGCCCATTTTTTGGTCTGTTGTACATTATTTTTTGTGACATGGGGATATTTATTTTATACATTTTTGTATGTATAAATTTGTATGACATTGGCTACCAGTGATAGTAGATTTGAATTTATCGGTGTTTAATAATTTCCTTATGTGTGACAATCTATTTTTATAAACTATGAATATATTTGTATAAACTGCAGGCTGAATATTGTTATATAAATTATTATGTAACAATCTATATTTTTTAAAAAATTTACAGTAATTTAACGACATTTACCGACGTTTAGCAACGTACAAATACGTTGCAGAGAGGTATCAGAACGTCGCTATCCCTATACCAAGAGTCGCAAATATGTCGCTAAAAGTTGCTAATTTGCTGACTTGGCAATCTCTACCATGTCATCAAGATGTAACTAAAATACGTAGCTAAACATCGCTACATTCAAAAACATTATCGACGTACATGCGTTGCTACATGTAGTTTACGGAAGAATGTCAGCGACGTTTAGTGACACAGTAAATGTCACTAATTATAGAAATATCAGTGACGTTTTGCGACTAAATTTGTGTCGCTCATATACCGATGTTGTGCTACAGAATGTCGCTAATTGGTAAAAATTTTACGATGTTCATACGTTACTAAGATATGTCGCTAGTTGCACAAGCACCAGGAAACTTCAAAATGCTGCTTCTGAGGCACGATCAGGACGTGCCAGTAGGTGGACTGTATTGGAAAGTCACTTTAGCTTCTTACAGGATCTCCTTGGCACGGGAAACCTGTTGCAACGAGGGTCAGTACATCGAAATGCACTGGTGAAGGTGAGCTAACCAAACTATACCAATCAATACATTATTTATGTGAAGCATATAAGTTATCTTGTGGTCTTTCTATCTTGCCTTAGTTTATTTTACATGCAAGAATTAGATATAAAATTTTACTAAAATAACATGCCACCATTCGGTGACTTTTACCTTCCCATATAAACCCCCTGCACAATACTTACAATGACCTTCCCTGCCACGAAGACATAGTTAGCTTGCACAGTTTAAATATACGAGGGGGTCACTGGCTTGATGCCATAAAGGACGAGTTATAGTCTAGAGATGGAATGGGTATGCGACGCCTGTAGCGAGCCCCGCTACACGCCATTTCCCCAGATACATATAACTATACTAATCATTTTGTCCGGATAAGATCGGTCCTAGTGCCCCGACGACCGTTCGTAGGAACCAAAAATCTTGGGTACAAGTTGTCTGTGATAAAACGCCGTCTAATACTAAGTTAACAAACGGTATAGTTAAGCCAGTACAAGCCCGAGACGAGTAACATGGCATAATTTTATTTTGCATAGTCTCCCTGATCAGTTTATTGCATAGCAAGGGGTGTTCTATACATAGCACAATTATAGAAGAAGTATACATTCTGAACTGAATTGAAACACTATGAAAGAACATTTAAGTAACCTAGTATGCAACAAGGTAACCGTTTCTAAGTTGATTGACAAGCACAAAATAATCCAAGTCTATTCCTTTTTATCTTGACATCTTTTAGTTATTATGGTATTATTTGATCGGAACAACCAAGAAGGCAAGATTTTTAAATGTGAAGACTTGGAAGAAGGGTCAACAGAATCAAATTATAGCCATTCACAAGTTGGTTGGAGAAAGAAAAAGAAAGAGGTGCTTCAAGACTCCGCTCACGCGATGCATACTACATGATCACCTGTATTGCCACAAAATAGATGATCAATACCTCTTCTACTCTTTCCAAGCTCGAAATAAAATATAGTTCAACGAACAAAAATAATGAAATCTATCAAAATCGTTCAAGAAAACGCAAATCCGAAAACTAACTTAAAAGCATGAAAGCAACAAGGCGACAGCGAAAACTAGGCAAGAAAACTTGCAGTGGAGAGGTCCCTCTTGACTCTGCCGCTAAGTCCATCCTTGGGGCACGGTCCACTGAATATGGGAATCGATTCAGAAGAAGCAAATTCATAACGAGGATAAGATCTTGATTCAATCTATCCCGATCGAACAATACCGATTAGTATTTCTTAGTCGCACTCCCCGAATTGGGGAAACGGGGCACCATATCCTAACAAATTAATAGGAAGTTTCATCCACAAAACTTAGGAATAGAACCTACCACTATGAAACAATGAAGGTAACTTTTTTTCAACTCAGACTCAAGATCCCCGATCAATTCTTCGACCGAATGATTTCTCCAAAGCACGCGCACGAGAGGAACCGAATGACTTCGAAGCAGCTTCTCTTTGTGATCCAAGATCCGCACAGGATATTCAGCATACGTCAAGTCCGCTTTCAAGTCTAGTTGATCAAGATCCAGTATATGACTTGGGTCATATATGTACTTCCTAAGCTGTGACACATGGAAGATATCATACACTTAAGATAGTGATGGTGGTAGGGCAATCTGATATGCGACTGGGGTGACTCACTTAAGTATCTCGAACGGGCCAATGAATCTTAGACTTAGCTTTCCTTTTGCTCCAAATCTGGTGACTCCTCGCATGGGCGAGACTTTGAGAAATACCCGATCGCCTTATAAGAACTCAAGAGGTTGGCAGTACGTATCTGAGTAAATCTTTTGACGGCTTTGTGCCACCTTCAACCGTTGGCGGATCAAATGGATCTTTTGGACTGTTTGTTCTACAAGCTCCTGACCAAGAATTTATCGTTCACCAACTTCATCCCAACAGGTAAGGGATTTGCACTTCCATCCATACAATGCCTCATACGTCTCCATTTGAATATTGCATTGGTAACTATTATTGTATACGAATTCGGCTAACGATAGATGCATGTCAAAACTTATCTTCAAGTCCAAGGCGCAGAGCCGTAGCATATCTTCGAGGATCCGGTTTACCGGCTTTGTTTGACCGTCTGTCTGAGGATGGTAGGTGGAGCTGAACTATAACTTCGTCCATATTCCTGACTGAAGGCTCTCCCAGAAGCGTGATAAGAATCGTCTATCCCGATCGAAGATAATGGATATGGGCACGCTGTAGAGTCGAACGATCTCGTTGAGGCAGATCTGCACCAGACGATCAGCACTCCAAGTAACTTTGATAGGCAAAAAGTGAGATAACTTGATGAGTCGATCGACGATGTCCCAGATGGTATCGTTTCCCCATTGCGCCTTTGGTAAACCAACAATAAAATGCATCGTTATGTGTTCCCATTTCTACTCCGGTATAGCAAGGTTTTGTATCTCTTCGCCCGGCTTCTAGTGCTTGGCCTTTACTTTTTGACAAGTCATGCATTACGACACAAATAGCGCCGCATACCTTTTTATGTCGTGCCTCTAAAATATCATACGGAGGTCTCGATATATCTTCGTGCTTCCTGGATGTGAAGTATAACTCGCATAATAGACTTCAGTGAATATCTTCTTTCTGAGGTTTGCATAGTTAGGAACACACTCTTTCCTTCACCCGCATCATTCCATCCGTGCTCACAACAAAGTCGATCATCTTTCCTGCTGAGCTAAGATTTTGCATCTTCTCTAGCAACAGGTCGTCCTTCTGAGCGGACTTAACTTTCTCCAACAAGTCCGGTTTGAAGAACAACTGAGCCACCTCTGCCCCCTTTTGTATCTGATTCGGATTATAATGCCCAAACTTTCGAGATCCTTTTGTATCATGTCATTGGTAGCTAAGCTCCCAACGAACACTCAACTCAGTGCATCAGCTAAAATATTGCCCTTGCCCGGTGTATATCTGATCATCAAGTCAAAGTCACTAAGGAGTTCAAGCCAACATCGTTGCCGTAGATTCAAATTCTTTTGAGTATAGAGATATTTGAGGCTTTTGTGATCTGTAAAGATTTCATACGGTACGCCATAGAGATATTGTCGCCATAACTTCAATGCGAACACCACTGCTACAAGTTCCAGATCGTGTATTGGATAATTCCTTTCGTGAGGCTTTAACTGCCTCGACGCAGAGGCTATCACTTTGTCCCTCTACATAAGGACACATCCTAAACCCTTTCCTGAAGCGTCGCTATAGATTTTAAAATCATCGGGTTCGTCCGCAAAGGTAAGAATCAGAGCTGAGACGAGTCATTACTTTAATTCCATAAATGAAGCTTCACAGTCGTTCGGCCACACGAACGTTGCTCCCTTCCGAGTGAGATGTGTCAGAGGCGAAGCGATTTATGAAAAATCTTTTATGAATCTCTTGTAGTAGCCTGCTAGACCAAGTAAGCTCCGAATGTCGCTGGCTGACTCAGGTCTCTTCCACTTCACAATGGCTTCAACTTTCTTCGGGTCAACTGAGATGCCCTTCATGGAAATAATGTGCCTGAGGAAGGATATGTTGTCCAACCAGAACTCGTACTTGCTCAGCTTTGCGTACAACTTATTATCTCGAAGGGTTTGAAGCACCATCTGTAGGTGTCCTGCGTGTTCATCCTTGTACTTCGAGTACACTAAGATGTCGTCTATGAATACTACCACAAACTTATTGAGGAATGGTCGAAATACACGGTTCATCAAATCCATGAATGCGGTAGGGGCATTTATCAGTCCGAACGGCATGACAGAAAACACATAATGGCCATAGCAGGTTTGAAATGCTGACTTCGGCATATCCTTTGGCTTGATCCTTAATTGGTGGTAGCCAGAACGAAGATCTATCTTCGAAAACATCGACGCCCCCTGCAGTTGATCAAAGAGGTCGTCGATCCGGGGCAGGGGATACTTGTTTCGAATAGTGACCTTATTTAGCTTCTGATAGTCTATGCAGAGTCGCAACGTTCCGTCCTTATTCTTTACAAAAAGTACAGGTGTGCCCCAAGGAGACACGCTCAAACGAATATATCCATGGTCAAGCAGTTCTTGTAGTTGGCACTTTAACTCCTTTAGTTCAACAGAGGCCATTCCATACGGGGCTTTGGAAAATCGGTTGGGTATTTGGGAAGGTATCGATAGTGAACTCAATTTCTCGGTCGGGTAGCATGCCAGGTAGTTCGCTCGTAAATACATCAGGGAACTCTGCCACAATGGAAGAAGACTCAACGTTTGCACAATTCAGCTGCGTGTCCCGAACCGACGCTAAGTATCCCTCACATCCAGAGTGTAGCATATGATGAGCTGATATCGCAGAAATCACCATACAGGTCCCGGACGCATTTGTTGCTGAACCACTAGTGTAGCAGAATTTGGCCTTTCCAAGTAGACGGAAGATGACCTATTTTTCTGTACATTCGATAGTTGCAGAGCAAGCGCCGAGCCAATCCATCCCTAAGACGATGTCATAATCCCGAACATCTAGGACTAATACATCAAGCAAGAGTTTTCTTCCCCCAATACAGATGTAACTGCCCTGACATTCCGAATGAACAGGTATCTTCATGCCCGATGGGGTGCTAAGACTAAGGTCTAGATATAATGGTATCATTTATGTATTGTTTTCTATGATAAAAGTTATGGATATAAAGTTATGCATTGCACCAAAATCAAATAGCACGCGAACAGGTATGTTATTGAAAATAAATATACCTGACACAATGGTGTCTGATGCTAGGGCTTCTTCCCGTGTCAACGTGTACACCCGGCCTTGAGCTTAATGATGCTCTTGGTGTGGCGCAGCTCGGTTGGCTTGAGGTACTGAGGCAGAATTTGGATGTTAAGGGCAAAGCTTGGAGGGAAGTGGACAGTTCTTTGATATGTGACCTTTGTCACCATATTTGAAGCATAACCCATTCTTGAGGTGACAGTCGTTGATGGTGTTCCATGTTTTCTTACAGAAATTACAGTATGGCCCTAGGTTCTCTTTTTGTTGACCGTCGTTATAAGGACATTTTGAAGCGGTGTTTCCTTCTGTGTTGCTATGGCACTTGTGATTGGAAGTATGCACAGTGCTGGCAGCAACTGGAGGATACTACAGTTAAAGAAAAAGGGCATGATCGAGGACTTCCCGTATAGTCAGATATTGGGGAACAACTACGTGCATAAGGATAGCAGGTCGCAAGACACCTTTGAATTGTCTTGCATGACTCGCCGCATCAGGTAAATATGAGCTTGCAAATTTGGCAAGCCGGTTGAATTCGACGGATTACTGTTTCACTGTCATACTGCCTTGACGGAGCTGCACGAACTCGTTCTCCTTTTGCCAACGAACGAGAGGGGGTATGAACTCTTCAAACGTGCCACGGAAGGTAGCCTACGTGATCGTCTCCTCTTCATCGCCTACTGAGAAAGATCTTCGATGCATGTCCCACTAATCGTTCGCGTTCAAATGGAGCTACAGTTGGGCACACATAACATATTTTTCCTCAGGTAACTCAAGTAATTTGAAGTGATCCTCAAGCTCTGCCAGCCAATCTAGAGCCACGACTGGATCCCCAGTCCCTTTGAAAGGTGTATTGTAGACCTTCTTGAAGTCGGCAAAGTCGAAGGTAGTCAGTGTAGAAGCATAAAAAATATGCTGGAGAGCTCTACGCAGCATGTTGTTGCAGGACAACGTAAACAGAGGATCTCAGAGCCATCAAGCGTACAACAGAGCTTTTTTTGCTGAAACACAGCGTGAAATATAAGCTCAAGGGACCATCCACGTAAATACAATATGTCCAGGCTGCTTTAGCGTCAAATACGGTGCTTCATCGCCTTTATGGCGTAAAACCCATCCACTTTCAATGCAGCATTGAAGTGTACGAGGGACGCTTCATGTTCTCCGAAATTAACCTGTCAGATCCTGCAAAGAACTTAACGTCTGGACTTCTGACAAAGGGATATTGCTCGACTACCCAGGCGACAGCTATAATGATGGCGCGACACTGCAACCCAGGCTGTCATTTACTGCAATTTCCTTTGCGTAAACCGCTTTTACGTGGATAGAGGAATACGCTGCCTAGTTTTTCACAAGAAGATGTGAGCTCCTTACGCTCCGCAAAAGACAAACCGCCTGCCACGTTAAAAGATGCACTCCATACGGGACTCGAGGCACATCTCTGCATTTAATGCACAGAGCGGTGACAGGCTCTCAAGGCACGTCTCTGCATTTAAAGCGCCGAATACAGATAGATGCCCGAGGCACGTCTCTGCGTTTGATGCACAGAAGGGTGGCAGACCTCCGAAATACTCCTCTGCATTTAATGCGCAGGATGATGGCGGATCTCCGTATTTAATTCAGGAGATTTAATTAAATATCACCGAACCGTCGTTTAGTGACATCCCCTTTGCGTAAACTACTCCTACGCATACAAGGGAATACACTGCCTAGTTTTACACAGGCAGACGTGAGCTCCTTGCGCTCCACAGAAGACAAACAGACTGCCACGTCAATGGTTACTCTTTGTACAGGATTTGAGGCGCGTATCTGCATTTAATGCGCGAAATGATGGCAAATCTTAAAGACAAGCATCTGTATTTAATGCACAGGATGGGGGCAGATCTCTGCATTTAATGCAAGAGATTTGATTATATCTTCAAAAATCATAATTTCGGCTAAGACGTCCAAATCATCTTGGCTTCTACGCCTACTCAGCCTCTATGACCAATCGGCCTTCTGTGCCTACTTGGCTTCTATGCCATCAGGCTTTCACGCCTACCGGGCTTCTATGCCTACTTGGCTTCTACGCCATGGTGACAGACATTGGCTTCTATGCCAACCTCTTCTACACGAGGGATACCTACCTACGTGGCTTCTACGCCGTGATCTTCGTAGCAGTTATACGCATTTTGTCCCTTAGTTGGACCCGCGTCACACGCTCACTCAAAAGATCATCTATACGCAGGCTTTGGTTATTTTAACCGTCGTGTAAAAGGGTGTTGTACTTTCCACTACTCGGTTTTTACACCGACTGAGTGGTCACTACCACTAAAACTCTATAAATAGAGACCTCTGTCCACAGAGTTCCAAGGTCGAAAAAATTGAAGGTCGAACTTCCAAAAAAAAATGATCGAACCAGGGTCGAACTTCAGAAAAAGGTCGAACCAAGGTCAAAAAATTGAAGATCGAACAGAGGTCGTAGAATCTTTGAGAGAGAAGAATCCAGAGCTCAGGCAAAGAGTAGTGATCAACGACTTTGGCATTGTGCATCCATCCTCTTTCGCAACCTTCGAAGCTGTTCTCCGTCTTCTACGGCACTTCTTCATCCTCGTGTGGTCCAAGGGCTAAAGTGATCGACTGCAGATCAGACACCCATAGCAATATTTACCCAGATTAAATAAATTATACTCCCACATCCTCGAATAGGATTAACATTGTAGAAGCTTGTTTGTAAACTAAAGAAGAAAAGGGTTTTCTTTCGTAATAAAGAACCCGTCGTTCGTTTTCTTTTAACGATCCTTTCGTTTATTTTATCCGAAACAAGATGGCGACTCTGCTGGGGACATCTTTCTTTTCTGATGAGGAAGCAATTGCTCAACACGATGCGGTATCCGTAGGATCCGTGAAGAAGACACCGGTCGTCCAGTTCGACCAGTCTGCCTACGAAGATATGCTCCGAACAGGGGGTAGCTCTCACTCTCTCTCTGTCCAAAACAACAGAAAGCTACGTAAGGTCTGGATGCCCAAGACATCCTCTACCATTCCTGTGGATTCTCTGATCTCTTCGACCAATGATGTTGTAGCATTGATCCCTCCGTGCCTTGCTCGTAAAATTTAGTCGCCTGTCTCTGACAGGGCCGACAAAACATCTGGCAATGCCTCAGCGCTAACCCAGAAGTATACATCGTGCTCTGCGCATAAAATTCAGTCGCTTGTCTCTGACAGGGCCGACAAAACTTCTAGAAATGCCTCAGCGCTAGTCCAGAAGGACAATCCGCGTTCTACGCATAAATTTCAGTCTCCCGTCCCTGGCGGAATAGACAAAACTTCTGATAATGCCTCAGCGCCAAATCAGAAGTACAAAACATGCTCCGTGTGTAAAACAACATCTGCCCTCTATGGAGAACCAGATGATCCCTGTGATCTTCGCAAGAGAAAGCAAGCGGCGGACTACTCAAATTCTCGGCCTTTACGCCAGTAAGGGAACAATCTGCCCGCCCTCCGAATTACGCGAGAAGCTGACGGCCGATTGAGAGCATCCTCAGCTTTACGCCAACCAGAGCAGAGCTCCAAATTACGCCAGGCGAAGCCCCTAAGCGTAAAGAAGGCTCCAGTTGAGAAAAGACACCCTCCTCGGGGATTATCCGCCACCCAGATGGCCAACCTGTTGTATACGGGTGGCACAGGGAAGACTATAGTTCCCATCATCCGTATGCCCACTGATGGGAACAGAAGGAACAAGCCATCATCTTCTTCTCCTGCAACTCCTCCTGACCTGCGCAAGTATCTAATCCAGAAACGCAAGAAGAGGGGATCTTCCAGCATGTCTATTACGCTTCCTAATGAGCACCGTTGTAATAGTCATAGGATTGTAATTAATTATTGCTGTTCTGAAGCAAAACGGTCAGTTTTTGACCGGTTGAGCTACTCTCCATCTTTCCTAGAAGAAGAGCCTACGCATGCATCTGTGAACATGGCTTCACATATACCTGGAGGAAGCTCGGGCTCAAGACGTCCGTCCTCTAGAACTCCGAGCCGAAGGAGCTTCAACATGCTCCTTAGGGACACCGAAGCTGGGGTGTTCCAAAACACTCATTCGAGGTCGCGGCAACCGGCTTCGTACTCTTCTGATTCCGACGTTGGGGGTCGCCAATCTCCCGAATCAGATGCTGAAAGTATAGAGTCAACCTCTACAGCGACCTATACTCATCCTTCAATGACGCCCAGGGAGATGGGAGTTTATGCCATTGGAGATGAATACGAGGAAGCTTCACCGTCAGGAAGCGCTGAGCAATGCATTACTATACTAGAGACATCTCTGAAACAAATGCAATTCATGATGGAGAACATGCACCAAATGACGCTAAATCAACATGCGGCTGCTATGGCTCAAACGTCGGTCCCGCCAACTCAGATACGTGTGGGGGTGGACTTACCACCATCCAACACAATCCAGGAGCCTGCTCTAGATCAAGAGTCAGCTGGTCCTCCGCTTCCTCACTCGGAGAATGTATTACCTCCTGTGGGAGTCGCGATGCAACCGACTCTACACCATTCCGTGGTCTCGCTGTCGGCTAAAAATCCGATACAAGCAGTACGGGAGTTGAAAGCCCAATTTGATGCCTTGAAGCACAAAGATCAGCTCAAGAAATTGGGAATCAACCAGCCTTACCCAGCTATCTGGAAAGAGGTCCCTTTCCCTACGAGGTACAAACCTCAGACTATGGCTCTGTTCGAGGGAAAAATATCACCAAGTCAGTACATGAACTATTTTAGTATGATGACGGTGTTGCTACAAGGGAATGATGCCCTCCTCACTCGGGTGTTCAAGGGCTGTCTCTCAGGAGTGGCTTACCAATGGTACCGCAGCCTGGCGGACAATTGCATTACTTCCTTCGAAGACTTTAAGGCTTTATTCTTCACACGATTCTACGAGGGAGAAATGGACATGTCTATGTCCTCTCTTATCGAAGTCAAGCAGAGGGAAAAAGAGGACATTCACACCTTCATCGAACATTTTCGTCAAGCCACTTTACAGATGCCTCCAGGAGTTTCAGACTCAGCATTGGTGGACATTTGCAGGAAGAACCTTCTTCCCGTGATCTTGGTGTTCACAGGACCATATCAGTTCCATGATTGGCCCTCGTTCATCATCTCAGCGGTAGCCGCCGAGGACAACAGTCGCAAGGCACGCGACAATGGCATTATGATCTCTACCTCCGACAGAGGCAAAAGGTCATCCCCCAACGGCGACCATCCTCGCAGTTCCAAAGAAAAAGAAGCTCTGGCGATCAATAAGTCCAGACAAAAGACTGCGACAACCACGCAGACGAAACCTGGGACTTCCAGGCCCGTCGAAGTATACTCTTTCGACGACGACGATATTCCGAGTATATTCAAGTGTCTCGTCAAAAGTGGCAAGATCATCCTTCCGGAGGAGAGGCGGCCCAGTGAAGTCGGCAGTGCCAACAACCCCATGTACTGTATCTTCTACAGATACGTACACCACCCGACAAAGGCGTGTTACATACTGAAAAGGAAGATCCAGGAGCTGATCGATGCTAAGGCCATCACTCTGCACAACAGCAAGAAGACGATCACGGCCAACATGATCTCGCTGCAATTTGGCAACCTGCCTCCCCAAGAAGTCCCGGACGGTGTTACACCTATTTCTCGGACAACGATGAACATCGTTAATCTTCCTCCGGCTAGGGATCAAAATTATGACCTGCTACCCCTAACTACCCAGCGAGGCAAGATTATGTTGGTTCACCCAGATTTGGTGTCGGAGTTCGAAGAAGAGACTAATGCTACTAAGGCTAAGTCTAGGAAGAACTCCAAATGCAAACCATGCTATATGGTTACGACTTCTTCGACATCAGACGAAGATGAGGTTTTGGCTACAGCAACCCGTTCAGGAAAGGCCTACCTCAAGGACTACGGAGCGAGTCAGGAAGATGCACCGGCAGACGTTTCAGCTGCCAAGCCCTCAGAACCAGAGCCCGCCGTACCAGAGGCCGGTCCTTCGAGACCAACTTCGGCGGACAAGGGAAAGCAAAAAGAAGTGCGCTTCGATAAACCTGTGAAAAATATTCAAAACAAAGGTTTATAGAAGCCATTCAACTTCGACATCCTGGCCCAACTGGCTAATACGCCAGCCAGGTTGTCCATCTTCGAGCTACTCAGGCTCTCTCAGGACACTCGTCAAGCCCTGAGTGAAGCATTGATGCAGGCGGATGCATACTTGACCCGGATCAAGTCCCCTGACGAAGAACCCGTGGCGTGTCCTCAATGCCACAGTATGATGGAGGTGGTCCCGAATATCACTTTCACTCAAGATGACATGCTGTTAAAACATAACAGGCATGACAGACCCCTCTATTACACCGGGTACGTCGGTTCCATGGAGGTCGACCGGATTTACATAGATCTGGGATCATCAATCAGCATCATTCCTCACAGTCTGCTTAGACCGCTGAGGATTCCTACCAGCGAATTGGCTTACACCACCACTACGATCGTCGGTTTCAACGCCAGAAGAAGTAAGCCGTTGGGGAAAATTCGCCTGAGGATCCAGATTGGCAATCTCAGATCGGTGGCTACGTGTTACGTCATCGATTCAGAGGTATCCTACAACATTTTGTTGGGAAGACCTTGGATCCACGACCACAACATCGTTCCTTCAACTCTACACCAATGCTTTAAATATGTAGACACTCGAGGAAAAGTACAAACAGAGATTGCTGACCTAAGCCCGTTTAAAGAAGTAGAATCCTACTACGCTGATGCCGTGTTATACTCTCAGGACTACGGAAGAGGTGTCAGCCCAAGCAGAGAAGGAATCCCACCGGGAGCCTGAAAAACCCTCTGCCAAGCAACCACTGTCAATCAAGCTGAAAGGGCGAACCACCGGCCCAAAAGCCATAAAACCTATGGCTATCCACCTGAACAAGACCAGGTCAGGGAAAGGGGGTGATCCTCTAGTGATCACTTTGAACCAGAAGCCTCCACCCTTGGTCATCAACCTTCGGCACAACAGGCAGCCGAGTGATGTAAATGCAACCAGGAATACAGTTTCTGATAATAACAAAGGACCTTTTTTCCAGTATATCGACGCTCGGATTCCAGATCAGGAGTCCTCTCCCCATGACGATATAGAGCCTATAGCACAAAAATTCTTGGCAGCTATAGATTCCTATAATCTGTACATATGGGAAGTGGCATCATCATCCAATGTCACCACGATATATGGACCGCACGAGGATTCTATCTTTATTGTTCCACCTGCCCACAACGGTCAGCGTCTAACAGTCTTCGGCCGCATATGCAACGAACGGACTATACAAGAAGATTCCTTCGATGATGATGCTAGTGAAATACAAGTTCACAAGTACAGCCCACAAGCTTTGAAGATAATGCGAAGTATGGGTTACGACTTGAAGCTGGAACTAGGTCTCAACTACGGGAAAGACAGACGGATATCTCTGCTCGGCGATCCCCACTATCAACAAACTCGTTTCGGGTTAGGGTATGCCGCCTCCCTTGCAACTTCCGAGTCAAACAAGGATATCTTTTCCTCTTTTCAAGATGGCTCATCGCCCTCCGACTCATCTCATGCTCTCGAGCGAACATTATCAGCAAATATGGTAGTGACAGATTCCTTCGAATCAGACGAACATGAATCTGAACTGTTTGAGAATGACGCTTGGGCTCAACAAATGGATACACAATGGGAGTTCCTCTTCGAGCAGAGAGAACCTCCCACTGAAGATAAAGTTATCCAGATTGACGTTAGGGATAAACTTTTGCCAAAGCCGATATTTATCAGTAACAATCTTTCCCCAGCTGAAAGAAAAGAAGTTATCCAGCTGATAAAAGAATATATCGACGTCTTTGCGTGGAATTATGAGGATATGCCGGGCCTTGACCCAGAGGTGGCTACTCATAAGCTCAATATATTGCCCGATTCAAAGCCTGTGAAGCAGCACCAACATCGGTTCCGCCCGAATATGATGGACGCCATTGAAGATAAAATCAAGAAATTAATAGCCTGCGGCTTCATCAGGGAAGAACAACATCCCGACTGGGTCGCCAATGTTGTCCCGGTCATGAAAAAGAATGGGAAAGTACGGGTCTGCATCGATTACCGAGATCTGAACGCAGCCTACCCCAAGGGCGAGTTTTCTCTTTCCATCATAGACGTCATGATTGACAATACATGCGGCTTTGAACGTATGTCTTTCATGGACAGATTTTCAGGATACAATTAGATCAAGATGCATCTTGAAGACGAGAAGCATACTGCCTTTCGGACACCATTGGGGGTATATTTCTATACGGTCATGCCCTTCAAATTGAAGAACGCCGGGGCTACATACCAACGGGCTATGAGTAACATATTCCATGAATATTTACGCAAGACAGTGGAGTGTTACGTGGACGATGTAGTTGTCAAAAGCTGCCTCAAGGATAATCACATCCGAGACTTGAAGACAGTATTTGAATTGATGCGCCAACATCAACTCAAAATAAATCCTACAAAGTCCTTTCTGGGGGCATATAGTGGCAAATTTCTGGGATTTGTTATTACCGCCAAAAGCATTCAAGTGGACCCTGATAAAGTCAAGGTCATCTTAGAAATGCGACCGCCCCACAATCTGAGGGAACTAGGGGAATTTCAAGGTCGTCTGGCTTATATCCGGAGATTCATATCCAACCTCTCTGGGAGATGTCAGCCCTTTTCTCGTCTCATGAAGAAAGGTGTATCCTTCATACGGGACGAAGCCTGTCAGCAAGCGTTCAGTGATATCAAGCACTACCTCACTAGTCCGCTAGTTCTGGTGCCTCCCGTCATAGGAAGACCATTCGTACTGTATGTTCGAGCGATAGATCATTCTCTGGGAGCTCTTCTCGCACAAAATAATGATATGGGCCACGAGCAGGCTATCTACTACCTCAGCAGGATGATGGTCGGAGCCGAATACCGGTACAACCCAGTGGAGAAAGAATGCTTGGCTCTGATGTTTGCTATTCAGAAAATGTGACACTATGTCACGGGCCAAACCATTCACATCATCTTCAGGATTAATCCTCTTCGGGTATTGATGAACAAGCCAAGTGTTCTTAATTCCTGACTCGCGACTTGGGCGATGTTATTAACACCATATGACATGGTGTACGTCCCTCAAAAGTCCGTCAAAGGCCAAGCATTGGCTGACTTTCTAACTGCTCATCCGATCCCAGAGACCTCCAAACTGTACGAGGACATTCCCGACGAAGTTGCAGAATGTAATGCCGCAATGGAAAGTGATGCATGGCAACTGTTCTTCGATGGCGCCTCCAGGACTGGTCCCAAGGGAAATATGGTTTCAGGAGTAGGGATCGTCCTAGTCACTCCTGAAAAACTCGTCATCTATCGAGCTTACTCTCTTAGCGAGCCCTGTTCCAATAATGTGGTGGAGTACAACGCTCTACTCATCGGGCTCCAAGTCGCTAAAGAACTGGGAGTCGAATCTCTGGAAGCCTTCGGTGATTCTCTGCTGATCGTCAATCAAGTCAGAGGAATATATGAAGTCCGGAATCTAGACCTCATCCCCTATCACCAAGCAACGGTCGAGATAGCCATGACATTCAAAGGATTCTTCCTAGAGTATGTACCTCGATCTCAGAATCTGGAAGCTGACGCCCTAGCCAGTCTAGCTGCAGATTTAGCTACTCCTATAAGAAGGCAAAATTCGGTAATCCTTCTTAACAGAGATTTATTTTGTGTGAAGAACAACTTCCACATCGAACGCAGCCACGCTATGAATACCGATCCTCCTAGGAGAGATCGGAGAAGTCCCTTTATAGATTTCGTAGCATACGGAATCTTACCGAAGGACCCTAAAGAAGCAATATCCGTCAAAAGACGATCATTGTGCTTCTACTTCGACGCATCGTCACAATGTCTATATCGTCGATCTTACGATGGACTGCTATTGAGATGTCTCTCTGATGACGAAGCACAGCGGATTATCCGTGAAGCTCACGACGGCGTATGCGGAGCGCATCAACCCGGTCCTAAGCTACATGATCGCATCAGGAGAATGGGCTATTACTGGCCCAATATGATCGCAGACGCAATCAAGTATGCCAGACAATGCAGAGCCTGTCAGGTTTATGCGGACTTCATACATCAACCGTGGGTATGGATATCATTGGTCCTATTCACCCGTCTTCTTCCAGAGGTCACCGGTTCATACTGGCTATCACGGATTACTTCTCCAAATGGGCAGAGGAGATCCCTCTTGCTGAGGTAAAGACATCTAATGTGATCAGCTTCATCAAGCATCACGTCATTTATCGCTTTGGAATTCCCCAAAGGATAATCCATGACAATGGACCTCAGTTCACCAGCCAAGCGTTTCATCGATTTTGCGATAAAAATCGGATACAAAATATCGCCTCTACGGCATATTATCCAGCTGCTAATGGTTTGGCGGAAGCCTTCAACAAAACCATTATCAAACTCTTGAAGAAGTTCGTCTCTTCGAACAAGAGAGACTGGAACGAGAAGCTGGGAGAATATCTCTGGGCATACCGCACAACGGTCCGAGCACCCACAGGTTGCACACCATTCTCTACGGGAGTGAAGCAGTTCTCCCCATCGAGATTCAAATTCCGTCACTCAGGATAGCCGTGACTAATGAGTTGACTCAAGAAAAGAATGACCTGTTAAGGCTTCAAGAGCTAGAAGGATTAGACGAGAAACGCCTCCAAGCTTAACAGCGCATAGCGCTCTACCAAGCACGTATTTCTAGAGCTTTTAATCAAAAGGTAAAGGAAAGAGTGTTCAAAGTTGTCGAGCTAGTTTTAGCTGTAAGAAGGTCGATGATTCTTACTCACATGAGTAGGGGCAAATTCCAGCCCAAATAGGAGGGCCCTTACGTGATCGAGACAACGTTCTCGAACGGCGCTTACAGGCTAGTCCAGCCTAATAGAGACCTCATAATGGCTCCTATCAATGGCAAATTCCTTAAAAGGTACTATGCTTAAACCTGCTTTGCTCAAGTGAAATATGGCAAAAATCTCATTCTGACAAAACTACTTCCAAAACAAAACTAGTTGGATCGTATTCTATCATGTTCATATTACCGCTGAATAGATATGTTTAAACTAATTTGGAACTTCAAGACCTATCACATCCATATTATCTCTGATAGTGTTTTGTGTATAAACTTTAGTCCAAGCATATTCTATCATGTCCATATAACCTCTGAATAGATATGTCCTGTCAAAAGCATATTCTATCATGTCCATATAACCTCTGAATAGATATGTCCTGTCAAAGCATATTCTATCATGTCCAAATAACCTCTGAATAGATATGCCATGCTAAAGCTTACCGAAAGTATATCATGTCCATATTACCTCTGATATCACTTTCACCCAAACCTGTCATTTACATTCTGAAATGATGGGTCCACAAAGTCAGATGAAAAGCCTCTTTATTCTTCCCAAAAAAGAGCGAAAGTACATTAAAAAGCAAAAGTATATCATGAAGGAGGAGCAGTCAAGTCGCAAAGCTGCTGCGCCAGTACGGCCATCTTCTCAGCCCTGGAATCCAAGACATCAGCGTGGACCCGCTCCAGCCGTGCCTCGTCATCAATCAGGACGGACAGTTCGGCTCTAGCCCGAAGGAAACCAGCACGGGCGACTCTTGCACTCGCCAAGTTCTGTTGTGCTGTGACCAGTCGGCCATTCACCACATCTAGACCTTCCGACGACTGAGAAGCCCACTCCTTTGCCTGAGCAAGCTTTGTCTCCAGTTTGCGGACCCTCGCTACATTGCCATTATGCTCGGCCTGGCACTTCGTTTGAAGAGCAATGGTCTCCTCCAAGATGACTTTTCCTTCATCCAGCTCTTGCTGATTCGTCGGGATGATTTTATTCAGACCTTCCATCTTTTCAGCAAGATGCGCAGTCAAGGAGTCGTATCTAGCCTGGACCAGAGCTTCAACGCTGTCCTGTGATAGCCACAGATATTCGTTAATGGGTTGCTCCAAACCATTAATCATCGCCTCCAAGGTATCGTCTACCCCGGTGTCGTCGAATTCCCTGATCGCCTCTATCAAAAACCGAGAGGACCTCTTCAACAATGCAAAGCCCAGATTCTTCGCCAACACCATTGACATTAACGTTTTCAAAGTGGTGCAGAAGATGCCAGTGTACTGCTCGATCAGCGCAACTAGATCCGAATGGACGCAGGGAGTGTCCGCAACAGTGGCAAGTTCCCCTCCAAGAATAATTGCAGACAATGTTGCCATCGCCTCAACAGGGGGTGCGACGAACGAAGTAGCACCAACACCGGACGAAGTAACCGGTATATAAAGGAGAGGCATTGTCGCAATGACAGGCTCGTCCTTCGCTTGAGATATCGGAATCTCTTCGACAGGCGAGCCAGCACCCGAAGATATTTCCTCTTCAAACTCAGGTACCTTCGTGTCGCCGTGAGGACCTGACACAGAGCCGAAGGGCGCGTCTACATCGCCCTCCCCGAAGAGGTCTTCTCCAAAAAAGAAGACAAAAGGAAGTTAATATCAACATAATACTAATTTTTCTAAAGAAGAGGCATAAAAGACGACATTTACCCATGGCCGACGGCATATATGTCGCATATGCGACCTGTACAGCTAAATCATTTCTTAATGATGCTAGGCAAGCTGTCATACCTGGAGAAAAGGGTCTGCTAACTGACATTGGCAAGTAGTCTTCCAGGTCTTCCTCAAATTCCAACCGAGGCTCATCGGCTGGAATCTCGCCAGGTGCGCTCACAGGCAAACCACGGGTCCCTCCCGATGTCGATCCAGCTAAAGGTATACGAAATCTTATTATACTAGTCCCCGGAGGCGACCTCTTTGCACTACCTGAAGCAGTAGCAGCGACAGCAGCCTCCAGCAAAGATTCTCTGGCACCGCCAGTCGGAACTGTAGAAGGTCCCTCTCTAAAAGGCGAGGAACCTCCAATCAAAGGATCATCCCCGACATAGGGAGAGACGGGGTCACCTCCAGGAGCCTCAATACCAGGAATCCGGAGAGGACGATTAACCGTCTTCTTCTTCCTCTTGCGAGGGGAAGCCTCCTTGGGAGCAGGAACCCTTTGCTTCCTAGAAATTACCAAAGGCACAGCAGACGGAGGTACATCACCCCTAGTACCGACACCAGAGGCTCATCCGGAGTAACGGACTCCTCACCCTCGTCAGAAGAAACCGAGGGGACTTCGCCTCTTCCCCCAGGCTTGGAAGAGGGCACCCTAAAACTTTCATGTATATCAAAATTACGATGGAAGGTGTTGGTTGCCACATAGAACTGGGCATACAAGTGGAGGATGCGCAGCTCCATGGAGAGTGTAATGACGGGCATAGTAAAAATTGCCCCAGTGCAGCCCATGATAAAATATCGCCATCCCCTCGCTCCATCAATGAGTCCACCTCTGGACCTGAAGCTGGTGACGGCATTGCCCACGTGCAACTGATCATACCCAAACTGCCTGGCAAACCGACTGGGCAGGTAGGGCTCCAGAAAGCAATGGTCTTCGCTTTTGTACAGTAAATGGGATGGTCTAATACAGACCAACCAGTTAAAAGCTTCAGAAGAAAGAGTGGTCTTCTCTCTACTCGAATCCTCGAGCCTAATCCTCGATTGATTGTGATGTACAGAAGGGACGGTACAGAAGAGCTTCCAACTGTGACTGAAGCCCAGCGCCCGTCGACAGTCTATAACTGTGTTCACGTTCCAGGAAGACTTCTGGTAGTTCAACAAGAAACTACCCCCCGAACTACTGCCGGAGCCGGAAGACATCACCCGGGGGTTGTGGAGAATTAACCATCCCATCAAATACAGGTATGGTAATTCTATCCTTGGGAAACTATCATGCCGAATTTTATCGACGAGCAGCCCGTTAGTCATGGCCCTCAGGCCAGCTTATATACGGCACACCATGGCAGGGAGCAAGCCCAGTCTTGCCCCAAACACCAAACGCACTGCAGGCCATAGCGTATTGTGGTGAATACGGTCCGCAGATGCGATGCCAGGTACCACCAGTCGGCGCAGCCACATGGAGAGGAAGCCAGACAGTTGAGCTTCCCTAGACAGAGACCTACGGCAGCGCCTCAAATAACTATAGGCCTTAGTGACTACAGGATACTTTCCCGTCCTTTCGTCGAGGAGCCGGTCTGGAGCACCAGCGTCTACCATGAGGTCGTCGACCACCTGAGCATTAAGCACGCTCAGAGGATTCACAGGCAGATCCTTGCCCTCCAATACCTTCTCCGGCTTAGCAGTCCTGGGCCGGTGAAAGAAGATATAGGACGTCCATTTACTGATATGAGCCAAATCTGAGGGCTCACCATAAAAGGCGGTGCAAACGAGGTAGTGGCACATCAGCTCCTGGTACACTTCTACTACCCGAGGGTCTGAATCCCCCAGCTCCCGGTTCGTGGGAACATACTCTTCATATGGAGTATCCTCCATTGGCAGTCTCAAGATCTCTGCCATCTTATGGAGGGCCAATCCTAACTCCCCCAGTGGAGTAGCGAAAGTCCCGGTGAGCAAAATATATCGCTCCATCAGTGCCAAAAACAGGTTGGGGTTAGGAGGTAACCCAACACTGGTGGCACTCACAGCGGCAAACAGACCAATCCCCTCCAGCTCAGTTTGGAAATACTTCAGGGCCCAATCGACTAAACGAGCCCATCGAAGATTTGTAGGGGTGATCCACCCGCCGCACCGAGGGTTCACCTTAGGGTATACTCCCCTGTGCCCCATAAAATTATTACAGAAAGTCGACAATTGGACCAGCTGGATCACCAAACTATCTTCACTCGGGATATTGCCCGGGTACAGTCCCCTGAACGTCGTCACAGAGCCGAAAGGGCGGCTGACAAATGACCCCTGGTTAGCTCCTTTCAGATGAAAGATCTTCCCTGGCTTGCCGTGTAGATCGGGTGTCAACGTCCACGATATCCTCCTGGGATGTGTAGCATGGAAGAAGGCCGAAATGGGATAGTCTCTCGACATATTGGGCAGGTACAAGAACAGACCCTCGGCAGGGAAAACCCAGAGTTCTCTCTTGGGCTTCGTCTGGGACTGCTTATCAATCATGTCCCCGAAGAGAAAAGTCGACTTTATGTACTGGTCCCCGTCTATGTAAGTCAGGGGCTCTCCGTTAATTATGTTCAGCAGTGTTCGCTCGCCCTGAGCCGATATCAAAATTTTCCTTCCTTCGAGATATTGGGGCCCGGAGATAGGAAATGTCACGTGCGACAGATCCTCCAGATAGTTGGAGTACAGCATCTCGGCGGCAGAGCCCATCACTTCAGCTAGCGGAGACTCATGCAAGTTAACTGCAAAAGGGCAAAAGAAGAATATGTCAGTTCTCATAACTAGACATTACAGGACTTGCAGCATCCACCAAAAATCAACAGTCTGTGCTCTACGCCAAGACTGTGAAACTTGAGCTTTTACGCTGGAATCCATTTCCTAAACGTAAAATTCAAGATTGGCAGTATACGGTCCGTGCTTTACGCCAGACTGATTAAATTGAGTCATTACGCCAGAAGTTTCATCCAAAAGCATAAACACTCAAATTTTATACGCCAACTTTCGAACAGTCGAAGCTTTTACGCTCGACTGCGAAAATATAGAGTTTTTACGCTGACACATTAGAAATATGGACGTAAAAGATAAAACATCTTCGTGCATCATCTTTTTCATAGAGGCTATCAGCACAGAAGATGACCTAGCGCGGTCACGTACAACGTGTGCGAAGGATTTTCAGTCATTCTTTTTTGTCCCAAAAGCTCTACATTTTAGGCTGGGTGCACTGCTCGTCGGCGGGATGCTTCGCTCAGAATAAAGTTTGCCTTGTCCAACCAGAGACGCTCTCGCTTGAGCCGAAGAACGAGAAGAAGAATCAACCTTCTTTCCCTTAGTGGAGGAAGTTTGTTTCGAAGCCATTACTGGAAACTTTGAAGACTCGGAGAAGAAACGAAGAAGAACTCGAACAGTCGAAAGCTTTCTCTCGCAGAAGACGGGTGAAAAGTTTTTCTCAGAAACTTAGGGTATATATAGAGTTCGGATGGACTCCTCGGATCCTGAATCAAAATCCCCTAATTGATATTCGGTTATGATTGGGTACCACGTCAGCCTATTAGTCAGAGAAGGCGGACAGTCAGCAAATTCGAAGAGTTTTTTGAGCAAAGCAGATTCGTGGTTTCTACGCAAAGGAGCTTTCTACGCTCGACAGCTACAGATCTACGGTTTTACGCTCGCAGGCTATAAGTCTATGGTTTTACGCCCGGATGCCTTTGTTCTCAGTAAGCTTTTATGCTCGAGAGGCTACAAACCTACGACTTCACGCTCAGCAGATACCAAATCTATGATCTCACGCTCGGTGGCATTTAGTTTACGCTCAGAGGTAACAGATCCACGACTTCATGCTCGGAAGATTTCCTTTTTCACAGGCTACAAATCTACAGTTCTATACTAAGGAGCTTTCTACGCTCGACAGCTACAAATCTACGGTTTTACGTTCGACGGCTACAAGTCGGGTTTTACGCCCGGATGCCTTTGTGCTCGGTAGCTTTTATGCTCGAGAGGCTACAAACCTATGACTTCACGCTCAGGAACTACAAGTCTATAATTTCATGCTCGGTGGCGATTAGTTTACGCTCAGAGGCTGCAAACTTATGATTTCACGCTCTATGACTCTCCGCACATCTGAAAGATACGTCGGCCAGAGTACGCGTATATCTGAACGATTTTCAAGGCGGTCAATTGCAAGAGTTCACATAGAAGATACTCCTTCTTGACTAGAAGATATCCCAAGTACCCGAAGCATGCAGAGTTCAACAGTGAAAGTTACTCTTCTTCATGGGTCGATTCAAAGTTCATCCAGACTCCAGTCTGAATATTTCATCTACAAATCAAGATGGAAACTCAGTTTGACAACTATTTCTCGCCCTGATTCCAAAGGACTTTTGAGAAATCATTCTTGAAGATGATATCTGAGCAGGAATTCTGTTTATCAGAAGTAACAGCTCAGAATTCTACGCGGTTCCTCATTCCTAAACAGCAGGACAGTTCGAACACTCGAATGCTAAGCGGCTTTCTACGCATCCCTAGTTTGCGTAAGAAACATGACGGGACCTAGCACTCTATCTAACAGAGTCGGCGTAAAGAATCAGACGTATCGAAGCTACACATATTCAGACTTCACAGCAAAAAAGTATGGCAAGAAGATCATATGTAGAGAAGAAAGAAGATTTTATTAAAACTAAAATCATGATTACATATGAGGGAAATCCTGTCTACAGGGGGGTTTTTCTTCACTTTCATGATTACATATGAGGGAAATCCCATCTACAAAGGATTTTCTCATCTTCATCGGAGGACCACCCCCAAAATCTGTTCTGACCAGATTCTCGCATTGGTGGAGATCTTCCTCTTCTTCTATGGCAGTTCATCGACATCCACAGTCGATGAACAAGAAAATGATCAATGGCGGGAGGATACAAAAATGGGCCTTAGACCCATCCTCCAACAGAAGGAAAGCAGGCTAAATCTGCTTTCCTACATCCGACGCCATTCAAGGACGGCAGTTACAGTTTGTCTGCTCTCGTCCCCGGAGGTAACGGGAGAAGGTGCCACTTGCAAGCAGCATGGCGAAATACGACCCTTCCTCTCTCTCCGGAAGAACCGCCATACAAAGTTACTGATTATCCCGAACAAAGGAGGCTATGATATCCTTCCATGATCCATCGTTGTAGAGGACATTTGCTCGAAGACCCCGTCTTTTTTGGCTTCTTACATGCTGGAAGAACATGGTCTTCTTCTTCCTCAGATCGACCTTACGAACTCCGGCGATCATTTCTGTGTGGCGAAAGGAATGCGGGAAGAACAGGTTAACTCCTCAGCCTTTTATAGGCGAGAAAGGTTACACCGATCCCCAATAAATCCGTCATAAAGTCAACCTCGACCGTTTCAAAGCTCCAATCAGAAGCGTTTCGAGTTACGAAGAACGGTTCATACTTTATTCAAAGCGTTTCAAATTACGAGGAATTTAAAAGCTTTGAAGGGGGTCTTGTAGAAGCATGAAAAATATGCTGGATAGCTCTACGCAGCATGTTGATACAGGACAGCGTAAACAGAGGATCTAAGAGCCATCAAGCATGCAACAGAGCTTTTTTCGCTGAAACACGGCATGAAATATAAGCTCAAGGGACCATCCGCGTAAATACAGTATGTCCAGGCTGCTTCAGCATAAAACAGGGTGCTTCATCGCCTTTATGGCGTAAAACCCATCCGCTTTCAATGCAGCATTGAAGTGTACGAGGGACGCTTCGTATTCTCCGAAATGAACCTGTCAGATCCTGCAATGAACCTAATGTCTGGACTTGTGACAAAGGGATACTGCTCGACTACCCAAGCGACGGCTATAATGATGGCGCGATACTGGAACCCAGGCTGTCATTTACTGCCATTTCCTTTACAAAAATCGCTTTTACGTGTACAGAGGAATACGCTGCCTAGTTTTACACAGGCGGACATGATCTCCTTACGCTCCGCGGAAGACAAACCGCCTGCCACGTCAAAAGCTGCACTCCGTACGGGACTCGAGGCACGTCTCTGCATTTAATGTACAGAGCGGTGACAGGCTCTCAAGGCACATCTCTACATTTAAAGCCCCGAATACTGACAGATGCCCGAGGCACGTCTCTGCGTTTGATACACAGAAGGGTGGCAGACCTCCAAAATATGCCTCTACATTTAATGTGCAGGATGATGGCGGATCTCCGTATTTAATGCAGGAGATTTGATTAAATATCACCGAACCATCGTTTAGTGGCATCCCTTTTGCGTAAACTACTCTTACGCATACAAGAGAATACACTGCCTAGTTTTACACAGGCAGACGTGAGCTCCTTACGCTCCGCAGAAGACAAACAGACTGCCATGTCAGCGGTTACTCTTCGTACAGGATTCGAGGCGCGTATCTGTATTTAATGCGCGAAATAATGGCAAATCTTAAAGACAAGCATCTTTATTTAATGCACAGGATGGGGGCAGATCTCTGCATTTAATGCAAGAGATTTGATTATAACTTCAAAAGTCGTAATTCCGGCTAAGACGTCAATATCATCTTGGCTTCTACGCCTACTCGGCCTCTATGACCAATCGGCCTTCTGTGCCTACTCGGCTTCTATGCCATCAGGCTTCTACGCCTACCGGGCTTCTATGCCTACTTGGCATCTACGCCATGGTGACAGACATTGGCGTCTACGCCAACCTCTTCTATACGAGGGATACCTACCTACGTGGCTTCTACGCCGTGATCTTCGCAGCAGTTATACGCATTTTGTCCCTTAGTTGGACCCGTGTCACACGCTCACTCAAAAGATTATCTATACGCAGGCATTGGTTATTTTAACCGTCGTATAAAAGGGTGCTGTACTTTCCACTACTCGGTTTCTACACCGACTGAGTGGTCACTGTCACTAAAACTATATAAATAGAGACCTCTGTCCACAGAGGTCCAAGGTCAAAAAAATTGAAGGTCAAACTTCCAAAAAAAAAGATCGAACCAGGGTCAAACTTCAGAAAAAGGTCGAACCAGGGTCGTAGAATTGTTGAGAGAGAAGAATCCAGAGCTCAGAAAAAGAGTAGTGATCAACGACTTTGGCATCGGGCATCCATCCTCTTTCGCAACCTTCGAAGCTGTTCTCCGTCTTCTTTGGCACTTCTTCATCGTTGTGTGGTCTAAGGGCTAAATTGATCGACTGCAGATCAGACACCCATAGCAATATTTACCCAGATTAAATAAATTGTACTCCCACATCCTCATATAGGATTAACATTGTACAAGCTTGTTTGTAAACCAAAGAAGAAAAGGGTTTTCTTTCGTAATAAAGAACCCGTCGTTCGTTTTCTTTTAACGATCCTTTCGTTTATTTTATCTGAAAAGTTAGTTCCTTCTTCTTTGGAGTTTTAAGTGTTTCGACTTCAGGCACGGGTAGATCCACCGGTGCCACTGCTGTCATTGCAGAATGGTTGGAGGCCAAGGTCTGAACAATTTTTTGTAGGGCATCTATCTGCTTCTGTTGGACTACAAATTGGGCTTCTAGATTGCCTTCGAACTTACTCTGTTGCTCTTCTGCCCGCTTCTCGGCTCGCTCATAGTGAGCCTCATCTCTCTGCTAGCTTGCTTTAAGCATCCACATTATTCGCTCAATCGAGTTGACACAGGGCATGGCTTGCTGGCTTCTGGAACTTCCTGAGGTGCCGGAACTACTATCTTGGGCTTGTACCTCACCCTGTCCTAGTTTTGATGCTTGCGCTTTAGTCATTCCTTTAAAAGAAGGTAACTTATATTAGGCTCATAGTATATTATGGACTCATTGTATGGAACATATCTCATCTTGGCCAAACGAGTTCAAGAGTTCGTACAAGGAATAGATTGTTAAAGAAAATTTTTCGATACGAGAGTCATAGGAACTTGAACCTGTGCTCTGATACCAATATGTCATTCCCCAATTCCGTAGAATCAATAGTCATCCCCTGGACGTGACGCCGTGCGTTCCTAAGTTGCACAGCGCACAAGGCCAAGGTATTTTATATATATAACGAGCACATATTCAGAGTATGCAGATAATTGAACTAAATATTAAAACATGGAAAAGTTCTCTTTATTGATAATAAACATCCATATGCAAACTCTTGAACGAGTCGGATAATAGCCACACAGGCTTACAAAAGTGGACACAAATGAGATAGACATCCTGTACATTACATTATTTTACTAAAAATTTAAAAGACTATAGACACCTTCGGGCGAAGCTATTACCTTTCCATGGAGCTACATAAGTTATGTGCACAAGCTCCTGAAAACTTTAAAATACTGCTTCTGAGGCACGATCAGGGCGTGCCGGTAGGTGGACTGGATTAGGAAGTCGCTTTAGCTTCTTGCAGGATCCTCTTGGCGCTGGGAACATGTTGCAACGAGGGTCAGTACATAAAAATACACGGGTGAAGGAGAGCTAACCCAACTATACTAATCAATATATTGTTTATGTGAAGCATGCAAGTTATTTTATGGTCTTTCTATCTTGCCTTAGTTTGTTTTATATACAAGCATTAGATTTGGAAATTTTACTGAAATAACATGCCACCATTCGGTGACTTTTACCTTCCCATCTGAACCACCTGCACAATTTCTACCATGAACTTCCCTGCCATGAAGTCACAGTTAGCTTGTACAGTTTAAATATACGGGGGGTCACCAGCATGATGCGATAAAGGACGAGTTATAGTCTCGAGACAGAAAGGGTATGAAATGCAGGTGGTGAGCCCCGCTTTAAGATATTTTTGTCGATACAGACCACTATACAAATCGTTCCGTCCGGATCGAATTGGTCCTAGTGCCTCGGTGACCGTCCGGATCGAATCGGTCCCAGTGCCCCGGCGACCGTCCGCAATAATTCGAAACCTTGTGCACCAGTTGTTCGTGACCAAACGATGTCTAATAATAAGTTATCAAACAGTACAATTCAGGCAATACAAGCAAGCAAGAGACGAACAAAAATAATGAAATCCATCAAAACCATTCAAAAAAGGACAAATTCGAAAACTAACTCAAAAGCACAAAAGCAACAAGGCGACAGCGAAAACTAGGCAAGAAAACTTGCAACGGAGAGGTCCCTCTTGACTCTGCCCCTAAGTCCATCCTTGGGACACGGTCCATTGAATTTGGGAACCGATTCAGAAATAAATCCTTAATGAGGATAAGATCTTGATTCAATCTATCCCAATCGAACGATACCGATTAGTATTTCTTAGTCGCTCTCCCCGAATTGGGGGAACGGGGCAACACATCGCTAATCCCGTAATTTTTAGTAGTATTTTTCATACATATCGAACAAGACAAAGTACCATGAGTACTCTACCCCGATAATATCCCATATGCTAGAAAATTGTTGATGGTCCACATGAGAGACTCTCATCTGAAAGTTCTGCCCTTTCGATATATCATATGTCCGAATGCCGAATTGCCATAATTGTTTCAACTCATCCATTAGCGGGTGCAAGTATATATTAATATTTGAATGCTGAATTGCCATAATTGTTTTAACTCATATGTTCGAACGCCGAATTGCCATAATTGTTTCAACTCATCCACCAGCGGCTGCAAATATATATCAATGTTCTTCTTTCAATTTTTTGGACCAGGTATAATAAGTGTCAAGAACATGTAAAGAGTCTTCTTACACATCCACAGTGGTAAATTTACTACCAAAATATGATAAAATAGCGATATTTTTAGCGACATCATCATAAAACGTCGCTAATATTAAAGACTTGAGCGACTCCAAAAATAAACGTCGTTATAGTCGCTATTGGCGACACATAGCAACGTTTAGCAACTATACTTCAGATTTTTAAAAGAGTAGTCGCTATAAGCTTCTTTAAGGCCGCTAAACATCGCTGAGTTTTTTGATTTAACGACGTTTAGCGACGTCTTTACCGATGTTACTTTTTTTATTTTTAGCGACGTTGTTAGCGACGTCGCTAACGTCGTAAACTTTTTAATTAGCAACGTTTAGTGACGTCAATTTATGACGTCACTAACTTTTTTAATTAGCGACGTTTAGCGACGTCTATAGATGATGTCGCTAAAAATTTTAATATAGGGTTCAGGATTTCATTTTCCCTTATTCTGTCGAACTCCTCCCCAAAATTTTGAAAACCCCCCTCTTTCCCCCCCCTCCGACGAAGTACCCCCCCCCCTCTCCGGCATCCTCCTCCTCTCCCCATCCCTACCCCCCCTACTGGCTCCCCCATATCCCCCTACTCTGGCTTCCCACCCCCCGAGCGCCCCCTTCCTGCACGGCTCCTCTTTTTTGGCTTGGCTCCTACCCTTCGACGACCTCGGGCTTCTCCTCCTCTTCCTCTAGGTAAACCCTAACCCTATCTCTCTCTCTCTCTCTCTCAAATACAGACATGATATGACACTGACATGACACATACACACTGACATAGACATGACACACACACTGTCACAGACAAACCCTGCCACATACATGACACACATATACTGACACAAATATGATACACACATACACTGACACAAATATGACACACTGTCACAGACACACACACTGAGATAGATACGACAAACACACACTGACACAGACACGACACACACATACTGACACAGATACGACATGGGAAACGATACAGATAAATTCATAGAGGGTGTAAACCCTAACCCTATCTCTCTCTCTCTCTCTCTTTCTCTCTCTCTCTCACAGATATGGACACGATATTTGATAGCGAACACGACACATACACAAACATAGATATGACATGGGATACAACACAGATACATACACTGACACGATATATCACTGATACGGCACGGGACATGACGCAGACCCTAACCCTAATCCAATCTTTCTTCACTAACACGACACAGGACATGACACAGACCCTAACTCAAAGCCGAGATATGACACAGACCCTAACCCTATCTGAGTTAATTAGATGTAATCTTGGGTATCAAGTGAGGTATTGTACAGTGCACACTTGTGCACAGTACAGTGAGGGTGTGTGTGTAAATATTTTGGTGTTGCGGACACTAACCCTATCCTAATCCTAACTCGAAGATACATATATGAGGACACTAACACTAACCAAAACTCGAACATGTGAACACACTAATACGCATACACTAAGCCTAACATGAACACGAACACACACACACATATTTGTATCATGTCATCTTATGATACGTATGATAAAATTATTGGACACATGGATATGAAAGGTTAGGATATGATATCGAGGATAAGGTTGTAAGCATTTTATCGGACACAGACACACGCATACATGTCAAGTATGGATATCCAGGAGTGTATCAGTGAGTATCAACTATGTATCCGGGACAAAAAAAATTGATACTGGATATCCATGAATTAACTTTTCAACTAGAAAGTCATGGCCTAAATAAATATCAAGTGTGGATATCCAGGATACATAGTTTACACTCACTGATACACTGCAATATGAGTATCCAGGATACAAAGTTGAACAAAGAAGTATCAGTGCTAGGACTAGGTGTATCAGTACATGTACTGTATTCCTGAGTATTCTTATGTGTGTATAGATGAGTAGGTATATAATATAATTGGGTATTCCTGAGTATTCTTATGTGTGTGTAGACGAGTAGGTGTATACACTACCAATATTCATATGAGTATATACTTGAACGATGTCTATTCATCTTTGTAGAAGTATTCTAGAAATGGATATGAATTACTATCTGCGTCATCTTTCGTGGATGTACAATCGTCATCCTGATGACATATGCGGTGTATGGGATGAATTCATAGAGGGTGTACAACAGTTCCTGTAGTTCGCTAAGGCATTCCCTCAGTACATAGATAGTACCAAAATTAAGTGCTCGTGTGTGAGATGTCGTAGCTTGAAATATCATCCAAAAGTGGAAGTCACATATCATTGGTACTCGAAGGGTTTTACGCCGAATTACTATCAATGGACCACACACAAAAAAATTATATCTTTAGCATTGGAGTCAGAGCCTTATGTGGAGTCGTATATGGATTTCCACGACCACACTGCTTACGACGACGGGTGGGTGAACATGGTTTTTGATGCGGCGAGGTCTAGTTTCGATCCGAACAATCATATTGCAGCTGAGGAGGCACCGAATGTCGATGCTGCAAACTTCGTAGAGTTGTTGAAGAATACAAAGACTCCATTATATCCTGGTTGTGAGGATCATTCACCGTTAGAGGTGGTTACAATAATTTTGAGCATTAAGTCTAATTTTAATATGTCGCAAGAAATGTTATAACCGACTGATAGTTTTGATTATAGAGATCTTGCCAGAGGGTGCAAAATTGCCTAAAGACTTCTACCGATCTAAGAGGATGGTGAGATCGCTTTGGATGGGATACGAGAAAATCGATGCATGTCACAACGGGTGCATGTTGTACTACAAAGACAACAAGGATGAAGATATATTCAGATTTTGTGGTGCTGATCGCTACAAGGCCACTGGAAAAGGAAAGTTTTTTGGTGCAAGAAATAGTACCGATTTGATGCACTACTTGCCTTTGATGCCGCGATTGTAGAGGTTATTTATGGTGAAGGAGACTGTAAAAAATATGAGTTAACACAGGCGGGAATAGATCGAAGGAGTATTGGATCATCCATCTGATAGAGAAGCATGGATGCACTTTGATCAAGAGTATCCAGATTTTGCTTCGGATCCCTGTGATGTTAGATTAGGGCTCTCTTACGACAATTTTACCCCATTTGAACTTTCGGTCTCCCAGTATTCGTGTTGGCCTATGATCGTCACTACGTACAATCTACTACCTTGGATGTGTATGAAGACTCCATATATGTTCCTAACCGTTATTATCCCAGGTTCGAACAATCCGTAGAGAAACATCGATGTGTATTTATATCCTTTGATAAATGAGTTGAATCAGCTGTGGGAAGGAGGTGCCAACACGTACGATATTTATAGAAAGCAGAATTTTCAGATGAGGGCAGCACTTATGTGGACCATTAATGACTTTTTTGGCCTATAGAATATTATCGGGATGGAGCACTCATGGTCGTCTCTCATGTCCGTATTGCATGGACAACATTAAGGCTTTTCGTTTG